>VWZI01023915.1:283203-471795 GCA_013396835.1 Psilopogon haemacephalus | reverse complement strand
GGGAGGGGGCTCTAAACTCCTCGTAACAACCCGAGATCTTCCGCAAGGATGACTGGAAGGCTTTTAAAAGCCAAAGGCCAAGGTTTGCTAGAGAAGGAACTAAAGTAACTTTTTTTTTTTTTTAATAGAAAGAAAAAAAAGAAAAAGAAAGGAGGAAAAGTGCAACTTAGGAAGACAGATTGCTGAAATCTTTAACTCCCCCATGTCGCAGACACTCCTGCCTTCCAGCCAAATTTCCACTCCTCCGTGGCTGCTGAAGGTTCCTGGTCTCCACTCTTCCTTAGGAAACTTCCTTTCACCTCAGAAGCAGGATTTCCGTTCTTCACTGCCATGTCAGCTGCCCAGAGGGTTTTAGTTTTCTTTAGCATCACCTAACCTACTCAGTGTAAGTTCAGCTCAGAGCAGGGTGTTTAAATAATACAGAGCCTTAGTCACTTAATCTGCACAAGTCAGTTTTCCCTGCTGAATCATGTTTCAATATGAAAGTAGCATGTACTTGAAGCTGCAAGATAGTATGTTTTCATATTAGCAGCAGTCTAAACACAGTGTTCCCTGAGAAATTGATAATTTCAAACTGTATGTTGCAGTAGTGTGCACTAACCAAGCATTTTAATTCTGACAGATAATTTTCTAGATCCGTCACAAGCTATAGAACACAGTTCCTCAGGGAAACATTTGCTTTCAAGATTGATGGGAGCAAGAGTAAAGCATGAAGCAAAGTAGCTAAACCTTGTTAAAACTATGGCAGAAGTATGAATTTCACAATATATTAATTATATATTTTAATAACTGAATTTGGCAATTAACCTGACACAGGAGCTGAAATGTTGTTGGGATATTCAGGTAGAGAATGCATTGAATGTGTGTGTTTTCATGCTAAAACGTCACAGCAAACTTGTCTGGGGTTAAACAGGCATGCTTTGAAACCTGAATGGCTAAGTCTGTTTCATTACACTTCAGTTGAAATATTTCAGATACGTTTTTCTGTTATGAAATTGGAGGTGTCTGTGTAAGCACAAATTGAACCTCAGCAAAGAAAGAGCAGATTGAGATCTGCTTTCCTATAGGCAATCTATTTCAAGTGGCATGCAGCTAGCACAGTCTCACTCATCCATTGACGTGTTTTAAGCATTACTGACCTGATCTATTTATAGGAGTTTTTCTTTTAACTCAGTGGCATCAAGAAAGACCCCATGCAAATAATTCCGATATTTTCTTGGGAGCAGTGAACAAATACGTGATCTGATTTTGTAAAAATCATCTGTTACGGATATGAAATGTATTTCTGACTCCCTCAGTGAAATCCACAGGAACAACTTATCATTGTGTGATTATTCTTTGCAAGATTAAACGATGTCTTGTTGGTTATTTACCTTTTTTTTTTTTCCTTCATTTTATAGTGAATAGTCTAATGAAGAATGTGAAATAGAAATAGTAATTTTTTTTTCATCTGTGTAGAGATGTTCCTACTAATATATCATTGCATTTACATTGAAATCCCCATTATTGATATTTCTATAAAATTTAACAAAATTTTATGCTTTTTGGGGACAAAACCTGCATTTTTACTCCACAGAGATGATTTCTATGTAGTAGTGATTTATTTTATCTCATCCCTTCTGTGTGTTTTTATTTTTGCTTCCTCCCTCTTTTATCCCTTTATTTAATCCATGCATAACAGCTATCATGCAAAAACAGTTCAGTGAGAACTAATGCTAGCTTTCTAATAGAATCAGTCCTCTGGCAACTGCTCAGTGCTCGTCAGGGAAAACAAGTGCACATCATATGTTTTCTGTTGTATACAAGTTTTAATTCTTACGATTTTTCTGTTATGGTGTAGCAGAAAGGTGAGTATACCAAACTGTAATGTGGCTAGCCCAAGTATCTCAGGCTAGTTAATGCTGCTGTGATGCTTGCCTTATTGTGCTGGTATATGTCTCACTTTGAAAGCATTTAGAGAGATGAATAGGGATTAAAAGGCTATTACACATTTTTAGCAGCCCAAATAGGGGCTACCTGCTTTCTTACATCTGCTCTAAATTGGCTTTGCCAGCCACCTCAGAGACCATTGGATGATTTGGAGTGTCCACAAAATGGGCCTTTTTAACCTGCTGTGTTACAACCCAGTTATTTCATCAATCACCTTTATCAAGTATCCTGATATTTACATGGTTTTGGAGGATTTATTTTCATTAACCTTCCACTAACTGCTTCATTAAACTCTTCAGTGCGTCCAGGAGTATTAATTATTTCTTATATTCTCTTATACATATCATAAAAGTCCCAGCTTCTGCTAGACTTTGAAAATGTGCCTTAACAATGGTCTTAAATCCAAATTCTGCTTTTACTTGCATCAAAGTGGTCACTATATTTCAGCTGGCAGGGTGGTATGCAGGGTTGAGCCCAGTCTGCTCATGCCAGTTGTGCAGTTCCTTCCTTTCTGTAGAAAGCAGTTTGTGGGAGGACTGACCACTCCAGCTCAGACAGGCACTGCTGTGCAGGCTGAGCTTGCTCCTACTCATGTTGGCTGCACTATTGGTGCGTCTTTGGTGCCTGTCTGACTTGACAGAGTGTGGGTAAGATCATCTGCTATCTGCTGAGACAAAGCCTTTATGGTCAGGTCACTGGGAGGGAATAGCCTCTCTTCCCTCGGCTGACAGGAGGTGGACTGCAGAGCTCTGCTATACCTGGCAGGCAAGTCACAGTGGGGAGAAATGCACATGGTGCTTTGGGTGAGCAGAGGGAGCTGTGACAGCAGTCTCCCAAGGTGCACTTATATGGCTTGTGTTCCTTCTGTGGAGCTAGTCACAAGGAAGGAACGATTTCGTATCTAAAGCAGGTTTTTTTTTTTTCCCCACAAGCCTCCCCATAATCATAGTTATATTGAACACAGTAATTTCTCCATACCACTGTTACATTTTCCTTTTCTTCTCCTTTTTATAGAACTACACACAGCATGTACTTCTCTAATATTTTCAAAGCACTTTGCAAAGATAGTAGAGGCACTCATACATAATCTCTGCGAGGTCAGTAAATTGGTCACCACCAAAACAAGAGACATGAAATGAGGCAATTGTAATCTGCAGAGGGAACCTTCCTCTCATTTGGAAGTACAGTGACCTGTAGATGAATTAAACAAACCACAGGAGTTTGCAGAGCCTCGGTCTTTTATTGAAGGATTCAAGCAGGCCAAGATGTTAGCCAGTGTAGTGTGGAAGACGAGGAGGGAAAAAAAGGGAATCATCAAATGGCTCTTGGCAGTAGACTTTTTCATTGAAATGGCAAGTTGGACTGAAATATCTATGGGGCTGAAGTATTTATATGAAACAAACAAAAAAACCCACAACTTTGCAGCTGGGAATAGTCAAGGTTCAAGTTCAGGATATCAAGGCAAATAATATTCTTTGTCTTTCATTGTAGCAAAAGGGAAATAATGATAATTTTTACTCTATTACTTTTTACAGTGCTTATGCCTAAAGAGGTTATATATATGTAAATCAGAAAGGTTTTTTGAAAGGCTTACATGAAAAATACTCTCTGCTGGTTGTCCCTGTCCCTATTTAATTGAAGTCACAGACAAAAAACTCAGATGCCAAACTCAGACTTGAATGTCCAGGCCTGTACCAACCACCATAAAAATCTCTGCTTGTGCATAAAAGGTAGTGGTTAGCAAGTATGCTCTGCCACCTCAACACTGCCTCTGGTGTAGGAGATCAGCATTCTGTATACTGGCCATGAGTGTGGTTTCCTGCAAGGTGGGGACAGACACCAGACCCTGGCTGCACATCAGGAGTGACCTGCATAGGGTGAGACGTGCCTCATCAAAAGGAGGAAATTCCCTGAAGGGCTGTCCTCTTCTCACTCATAAGGTTGTGCAATCTTGTCCCAAGGCCTCGGACTTGTTCCACAAGCAGCAGTTGAGTGGCTGACTCATTTTTAGCAAGAGAGTAGAGGGAGCAGTGGACAGTTTTTACCTAGTATAAAGTGTCATACTTTTCCACATTCTTATCTTGATAGGTGATATGGAATGCATGAGCACCCATGGACAAAGGCTTTGAGATGGGGGTCTCAGCTGAGAACCTTGTTCTGAAGAATAGTTGATATTGCTGGGCTTTATTGTGGGCTTTCTTGAGCATTTGTGAATGTCCTTGAGCACTGCCTTCAGGTATAACTTTATCCCAAGGCTGCAACTGAACATCAGTCTGCTTACAGACAGACAGATGACTAGCTAGAAGTGGCTATTGTAGCTCCATGCTGAATTGCTGAGATTGTGCAGCATTCCTTGTGAAAGCTCATGAACATCTAGGGCTTTGCTGGGCACCACAGGATGCTTAAGTGGCAACCTCACAGAGCAGCACCACATCAGAGAAAAGGCTGCATGTGCCAGGCACGTTGGGCAGCGTTGTGAGGGATGTACACATGGCCAAGTGATACCTGAAGCTGGCATAGTCATGAGAATATTTGGGGCAAGCTGAGACGTTGCAGGAGCACAGCAGTGAAGGACTTTGTCCTTGAGAGCACTGTAGTGCCATTTTTAACCATTGAGCCCAAGTTACTCCTTCACAGCCTGCTAAGCAGCATGATTTAGGAGGCTTGTCACAGTTAAACTCCAGCTGTCAGGACAGATTTAGGAAGAGGTCTCTGCAAAAAAGTCAGCAGGAGTTGGGCTGTGGCTAGTAGTTGGGAAAACCAGGGCACTTGGCTGCTTAAATGAGATCTGTGGTATCTGCAAGACCCCTCCTGCAAACTTCAGGTTGAAGAATGAGAGAGCAGCACTACAATGAGTGATGCAAAGGTGAGATGGTAGTGGACAGTCAAGACTAGCACTCTTGCAAAGGATTTCAGTGAAGCAAGTGTATGAGTCACCATTAGCAGGAAGGTGAGAGACTTCCATCTTTCATCACTTGTCACTATTTCTCCAAGCCCATGGATAGTGGAGGTTCCCAGTGAAATGCTTCAGCAAGGTGCCACCACCAAATCTGATTTACTGAGAGGGAAGGGACAAGTCACTTGGGGCACTGAGATGAACACAGAGATTTCAGTGCAGTAGAAGTGTGTTCCTGGTCAGGAAAACTTTGCTGCTTCAGATGATTTAATTCAGAATCAACTTCTGACTACAACCTGATTGGCAAGAGTGGCCATATCTGAAGTGCAACCATAGATACCTCAATGAAGACTGAAAGTACTCCAGACTGACTCACTTAAATCACATATAACATGTTTCCTCAACAGTATGGGAAAATCCAATGACACTTGGAGCATACTAGGTTGTAGAGTGCTTAGCAGCCTAAAAATATAATTCAAATGACTCAATAATATACTTTTTAACTTCTACTGGAAATTATCTTCCCATCTTTTTAAATCAACTGTCCTGCTGTTAAAGTAACTTCATAGCTGAGTTCTTATACTGCATTGAAGTCAAATTCTCAGGCAGTGGCACCTCCCCAATGTTTTTCACCTGTGCCTTTTTTTTTGTTTGTTTGGGTTTTCTTTGTCTGTGGGGTTTTTTTCTCAATTTCACTTGACCTAAACCTCTACCAATCTTCACTGAAGACAAACAGAAATATTACTATTTCAGCGAGATATCAATCTGAACTAGGTCTGTTAATGTCAGCCTGAAGGTTATACGGTGTCACCATATATTAAAGGAGGTCTACATGCTCTTCCTTAAAGATTTCTGCACATAGCAGTAATGAGGAGATGAGGAAATCTCCTGTCTTGGGCTGGCCACAGATTCACAGGCTTTATTAGTAGATAGGATTAGTGAAGAAGAACAGGCTGCCAAGCTCCTGCCCTCTGAGATTTCCTTCTTTAGATTATTAGTGTCATTGAAAAGCTCCCTTGAATAGAGGGAGCAGAAACGGAGGAAAAGGCTGGAACCATTTTATTTCGCTGGGACATACTGAGGACAAGGCAATCTCTGGGTCATAAGCTCTGCTGAAAATGTCTGTCCAGTTTTCTTCACAGGCACCCTGGAGGAACAACAACATCAGTTTTCTAAGCAGAGAGGCAGCTGTAACAGAGCAAGGAGAGACTATCATAGGTTTCTACCTACTGGCTTTAGGTATGTACTTGGTTTGGACATGAAAGGAATCTCCTGAGTAGAGTTTGGTATGAAGTTCAAAGCAATTCATTTGGGTTTTGTCCCCAGAACATGGGGATGTCAGAAAATACAACATTTTTCTTCAGCCATTAAAAGATCAGAGAAGTACAGATTTCTTTCGTTAAAGGGAGATAGATGCAAAAATCTTGAGGAAAAAAAATAGTCAAGGCTGTAAACTTCTAAGTAATGTTCACTGAACTTAATATGCACGAGGACAAAAAAGTACTGTATCAGTACAGGTTAATTCTGTGTCTCCTTGTTTCTTGGTAACAATTCATTAATGTTCCATGGTTTCCAGGGTTTTGATTGCTGACAGTCAGTTACCTACAATTAGCTCCTGCAGAGGCAGAAAATACAGTTCTCTAGTAGATGAATAGTCCCTGTCATCCTTTTTTTTTTTTTTTTTTTTTAATTAATGTACTTCTCTTTTTTTTAATGTTTTATGCAAANTTTTTTAATGAATGTACTGCTCTTACTTTTAATGTTTGATGCAAATAGAAATAAACAGGATCTTTGGAAGGTCTAAGTACTGGAACATTATCCTATGTTACCAGTCACAATACTGTGTGTTTATATTGGTTCTTCTGCAAGATAGATATTGTTAAGTACACAACAAGGATTTGAGAAATGGCACTCAATATCAACTCTGTTTGATCCCAGTGCAATTTTGATTTGTTTAAATATTGTCTGTTTGAGTCTGCAACTCATTGCAGGATACAAGAAAACTTTTCCAAATTGCAAAGAATGTTGAGTTTGCTAGGTAACCAAGATTTCCAACCATTAAGACCTCACAGGGAAGTACAAGAAAACTTAACATTTTAAAAATTTGTTCCTCTAAACAGCAGATACAAAAAATGTTTCTGTCTTTAAATGATTGATCTAAGCAAATGTTATCCCCCCCTTTTTCTAAGCTTATCACATATTGCAAGTAGCTTATTAGCCCTCAGGTTATGCTTAAGAAAGCTCTATGGAAGTTACGATGTAAAATGCTAAATATTTTAATATGCTTAAATAAGACTTTTTTTTACTTAGAAGAACTAGGAAGGCAAAAAGTGTGTTTAGAACAAAAAGAGAAATTCTGTTAGAAAAATGTGTGTCTTCTGTCTTAAGAGACACTTAATTAGAAAAGTGGCCATAAGACAAATCAGAGTTGTTCCAATTTATGCCCAGTCTGTTCATCTGCATACCTCTTCATGAATGGCTGGGATATGTCTGCACCATCACCTAACGAATTAATCGGTTGCACTTAAGACTAGAAAGAATATCTTAGGTCAGCAAGGCCATTTCCCTACTGTGACAGTGTATTATCTCATTTGCAAGGCTATCATGCTTCTTCACATAACTGGCTAGAGAGTTCTTAGTGTTGCTACCACTCTTTCAGTTGATAACCTGTCCCTGATTTTCTCAGTTGGATAGGAATCTTTGCTAAAGACTTAGCTAAAGTGATTACACCAGCTTTATACTCTTTTTATGACTCCTTTTAACATGAATTTTTTTAGCTGCAATTAACATCCTACAGCCAGTTTGTGTTCCTGAAGGAATAATCATACCTTATGGTTAACCTTTGTGTTCCTATAAGAAGAAACTGAGGGAACATTGGCGTTTAGGTTTTTTTTCCCCAGTTGTTTTGGGGATGGGTATGGGTATATGTTACACTTGATTTATCACCTGTCATAATATCCTTTCCCCTGTCATCCCAGCACATCATCCTAGTGACCTATCATGCTGTCTTTTCCAACATGGCCTGTTTTTTTGGTGTTTTGGTTTTTGGGGGATTTTTTTTTTTATTATTTTTTATTTTTTAAATCTTAAAGCCAACATTGAATACAGCACCCAAACCAGATCTTGCCTTCACCACTATTTATGCTTCCCTAGCTCTTCTGATTCCTCCTAGTGTTGCCTCCTTATCGGAATGGTAGTTCTAACTTCTTCCATCAATTGACTGACAGAGGTATTTTCCTTTGCTGATTCCTAATGGTGGCCATATGTTTTCTGGTAAATACTTTTTGAAGTACCTAGATCCATGAGATTTTAGCCTGTATGTATATTAGTTTTTTATTGCTCCTGATCCTTTTACCAAACTTACAAGTGCCTGACATGTTGTAGCTGCTATTCTTGAAACTTACCTTGAGATCCAAAATGCAAGTTGCATTTCTTGCAGAGTATATTACTGATTATATAACCAGTAATAGAGGTACGCCTGGTTCTGTTAGTGCAGATCTGGTTACAACGTCATGGAGTTTGGTGTGCCTTTTTGCAATAAGAACTTTTGAAAAAAATACATAGATCAGAAAAGTCTTCACAGTTTTTTCTCCTCAGGGGACTGCTGCCCTTCTGCAAGCGCCTGTCATAACAATTTACAGCTATTAGCTCTGTGCTTCATACTACAGCCAAACTATGTCAGATCCAGACAGAGAAGTCCTCAGCATGCCACATGAAAACACGAGCTCCAAGCCTACACTGGAATAGATATTGCACATTAAATATCACAGGCAAACCACCAGAGAAGAACATGAGTGCATATATGCAAATGCTGATGGACTTTGAGTTTGTTTCTTGGTAGTGTACTCCATCATTATCTTTGCTATTGCTTTGGACACAGAATCAGCAAAGAGGGAAAAAAGTGCAATGCCAGTCCTCATATCAGTGAGCCATGTCTAGAAGGACTATTTGAAAGTTATAGCAGCCACTGTGTTGTTACTCTTCATTAGGTCAGCTGCATCAGCATCCCCTTTCTGAGAGCAGAGCTCTATTTGCATCCTTCTGTTCTGTGAGCTCAGAACTGTCTTTGACAGGTAGGTAGGAGTTTGTCCCATTCCTAGCACTATATCTGACTCCTTCTGACCCAGGTAGGAGTTTATCCCATTCCTAGCACTATATCTGACTCCTTCTTCCCCATGGATATTTTAAAAATCCTTGTATAGTTTAGATTATTGGCTGCCACAATTGCTAGCCAAGTCAAACTTAGATCTATGGGAAAAAAATGAAGTAATTTCTTTTCTTTGTCTTTTTAAATTGTAATTTTAAAGTCAGTTGTTCTTTTCTGCATTAATACACAATTTGTTCTGTGCTCATTTTCCCCTGGTTTCACAATTAACTGGGATTATTAGAGTGAATGCTTAGCATAAAAGGAGATTTTAAGTCGGCAGGAGAGAATATTTGTTAAACAACAAATTCTGGCTTTTTCTGAGTGATTATATCAGAAAGCCATGCTAAGAGCACTACCACTCCTATTAGAGAACTAAAACAGTCCACAAGACCAAGGCATACCTTTAAATGGCACACATTTTCAAATGGTAATAGTAAATTGTTATTTGACAAGTGACAGCATGAGTGTTATTTTGAGACATTGTTTGACAGATAGATTTGAAAAGGTGTGAAAGGAAACAAGCTATTCACAAAGAATGATCAAATCTATGGAATAAATAACCTCTCCATGCTTTGTCAAGTCTAAACCAGGATGAATCTTCTCCTTTCTGCCGAAACTTAAAATATGCTCTGGATAGGATATTGTGTATGCATAATTAGCAGAGAAGACTTAAACCAGAGCAGAGTCACTTCACAGTTGTGGTAGTTAAAGGCAGCTTTGCAATTACCTTAGGGTTTATCAGTGGTTTAAATAGCATTTTTTAGTTTGAAAATCTTTTACAACAGACGTTCAGGCTTGTGTAGCCAGTTGAATCAGTACCTGACTTCATTCATGCCTGCTCTATATCTAGATGCTCAATCCAATATCTATCTTCAAGATAGGGTTATTTTGTAAGAGAAAAGCATTGCTCGTCTTGTGACACTGAGCCTTCACTTCTTGCTTTCATTTCTAAAATTCTTCCACTTAAGGCTCTATGCATATTTTATAGGGCAGGCGGGTGAGTTGTAACACACATTTCTAATTAATTCTTGTCAGATTTTACAAGTAAAAGCCATTCCACAATGTTTAATAAGAACAAGTCTAAGCATAATAACCTATCATACCTGGGCACAGATGCAGTCACCTACTGGAAATTTGGATGACCAGCTCAGAGCTATCAGTTCTCTTGTACCACATTTAATTCTGAAAAAAAACCCATAAACTGAATGTTAACAATGGAATTGCATGCCACCTCAGATGTTTATTGCTTGTTCAAAGACTGTCTCAGGTACACGAGAGAAAAAACAGGGTAAGTCTAGATGCTCAGGTTTGAGTGATTTGACAGAAATTGTTACAACACTGTTGTGCTCCCTCTTAGCTATTCCTGAAGTTATACAATCTCACTGTTCTCAGCTGGTTTCTGCAGGGAGATTTTCAATAGCCTCAGTCACTCTTGCTGTCTACTTTTTAAGTGCTTGCCTTGCATAGGCTGGTGGACAGCACGCTGATACTGGACTTTGTCAAAAGGGTTTGAGTTCCTGACTACCACCAGCTTGCTTGGCAGCCTTCCTATGACTCATCCAGAAGACAGGGATAATGGCAGCAACCTCCTTTGTGCAGCACTTTTGACATCTGTGAATTAAAATTCTCTATTAGATGGAATTGCTCCAGGGGAAGGATTACCACAGTTACATAAGGGCAATACAACATTTTTAATATTGCTGTGCATCCTGTTCCTTCTATATCCAAACAAATGTGGTATTGAGTACTTTTCCATGGGTTTCTGAGCAGTAAAGGTGACTAAGTAACTGTTCAATATTCAGTACTTAGCATTTATCAACACACATTTAACCTGTTCTGCTGTGATACTGCCAGTCTTACAGCAGCTGCTCTCAGTCTTTCTCTGTGTTAACAAACTCGAGTAATTATGTATTGTCTGTATACTCTGACACTTCAAAAGGGCCAGCATCTCTCATTGATGAACAGCCCATACCAGGCAGCATTACAGCTTAAGTACGAAATATGATGATTCCTCTCTGAATCTTAACATATGTTGAGTGGAAGTGCTCAGTTTCTTCCTGTCTGCTATTTTTTGCTGTCTCTGCAATGTTTTAATCTCTGATGATGCCAGTCCTTTCTCACTACGATTACTTTAGGATTCTGGGATTGGATTTGGGGCATGTTTTTGGGTATACTCTTGTGACTCAATATTGCTGTCAAACTGCCAAAAATTAAACTAATTGCCTCAGTTGTTATTTTTATATCCTCTCTTTTACTGAAATGACAGCTGGCAAAACCAAGGTCTCACAGCCCTTCAAAGTTCAGAGGTTTCTTTCTGGTCTCCTGATCTGCCTGTGTTCTACCCTGAGGAACATTCAGCACACAAAGCAGTTGAGAAGATCCCTACCTTGAAGAGTGTCAGAACTATTGTATTTTCTTTTAACCTTTTTTTCTGCAGCACTGTCAGGGTTTGAGGTAGAGGAGGAATGAGGTTGTTTAATCTGAGGTGTTCTTCTATTGTGGCTGTTGGGTTGTTTTGTTGGGGTTGGGGGGATGTGGCTTGTTTAAGTTTAAAATAAATAAATCAGTCAGTCAATATAGTCAGCAACTCCAGACCAACCTATCTACCTGATGGTGCAGAGACCCAGTGTCACATACTCAGTGCTGTAGTTGATACTATTCTTATACGATCATTGGTTTTGTTACTCATGGTTTACTGACAATATAGTTCCTTCACATCTTCTGTCACAGATACTTTGAATGAAAACTCCCTTACCCTCCAAGCTCTGTATGTTCCTTGGAAGTGCACTTTAAGGGTATCCCTCCTATCCATTTCAGTGTGTTGACAAAATTTTGCTGTTTACAAAGGACCTGCCGCTTAATTTTGTCTGCCATTTCAGCACTGTCTTCATATTGTCAGTGAATATATTTTCATGCCTTCTGCCTTGAAAACTGTCTTATCTTACAGCAAATAGAGCTGCTGTGTCTGCACTGAAGACTATCCTATTTCCAAAGCCATCCTCTCACGGTGCTGTGCTGGGCCTGTTTAAAGTACTGTCTCAGACAAATGTTGGAAACAATCCCTGACTTAAAGTGCATGCAGACGTTGGAAATGGGGATTGATTAAGAAAGATTGTCACCTAGTGGCCACAATGAGATCTATTAATTATTTTTTATCTTACACTGAGATAATTTTATATATATATGTAGATATAGAGATATATATATATAGATATATTTTAATCATTGTACCAATGACTACTGGTACTGGAACGTGTCCAGAGAAGGGTAATGAAGCTGGTGAGGGGCCAGGAGCACAGCCCTATGAGGAGAGGCTGAGGGAGCTGGGGGTGTTTAGCCCGGAGAAGAGGAGGCTCAGGGGTGTCCTCATTGCTGTGTAAAACTACCCAAAAGGAGGTTGTAGCCAGGTGGAGATTGGTCTCTTCTCCCAGGCAACCAGCAACAGAAGGAGGGGACACAGACTCAAGTTGTGCCAGGGGAGGTTCAGGCTGGATGTTAGGAGGAAGTTCTTCAGAGAGAGTGATTTGCCATTGGAATGGGCTGCCCAGGGAGGTGGTGGAGTTGCCATCCCTGGAGGTGTTCAAGAAAAGACTGGGTGGAGCACTTAGTGCCACTGGCTAGGGCTGGGTGATAGATTGGACTGGATAATCTTGGAGGTCTCTTCCAACCTGGCTTATTCTGTTCTATTCTATTCTACTCTATTTCTGGTTAATATCATATGCCATCATGTCAGCTTTTCCCTGTTCAGAAGCTCTTTGGTAAACCACAGGCATTTGATAAACAAGACAGAGCAGCAGCAGCTTGGCAGCTTCCCTTGTCCACTGCTGCTGTGACTTCATCATAGAAAGGCACCATTCCTAACATATGAGGTTGTTGGTGCTTCCCGAAGGAAGGCACCTGCCTGTTTTCCACAACATTAAACCTACCAGCCTTCCTTCATCTCATGAACTTCTTTGAATATCCAGAGATGATGTTGCAATGCCACTGTGTCACATCCTTCTTCAGTGCATATATTCACTTTTCTATGTCAATGTACATCACCCTTACTCTGGATACCTTCTGCTTGTGCCTGGATGGAGGGCTGTGGACCAACACTTTTCTCCCTCATCTGGCACCCTGGGATCAGCTGTGAAGAACAAAACCACTGGCTGCGGGGTTCCTAAACCTGTCCTAGGCTGCAGGCACTCAAAAGAGGTAGTGTTTTGCTTCACATGCCAAGGTAAAGTGAGGACACCTCTGTCAGTGATGGCAGAGCTGGTTTGAAGAGCTGAAGAGGAGCCAGCTGCTGCCCAACCAGCTGCTCAGCTATACTCCAGCAGCCACCCTGGGGCCAATTTCTTCACTGAATAAGCCACATTTTCAACACTGAGCCTGACAATTCTGAATAAACATTTTGCTAAAAGTAATTTATTTCTCTATGTCTACCTCATTTAAAAAAAAAAACTGGATGCAAACTATCAAGTTCTTGCAGTGATATGTGGAGCAATAGCTGGTATATATCTGGAAAATCTGTCTCTCCAATTGAGTAAGTGACTGACTTTCGACAGATTTACAGTCATCCCCCTTGCATTTTCCTCATGTAATTAGACATGGACAAGTCAGACATTTCTATTCCTGGAGAGTAAGAGAACACATAACTTTCTTTTAAAATAAATTAAGAAATATTTTTAAGTGTCTGAAGGGTCTGTTCTAAATGTTCCTTTCATATGGATTTTCAGATGCATTACTGAAAAATATAGATTCTAGACTATTCTAAGAGAAGAAGCTTAGTTGTATTAGCTGCACAAGAGAAGACCAGTAAAGCAGCACTCTGGCATCGTACATAAACTTTAGATATCTGCTACTGTATACAATGCACTTCAACAGCTGCAGCTTTTGGCTCCAATCTACCAATTTAACCATTCTTCCTCCTTCATTTTTCACCCTGTATTATGTTTAATGGGCTTCATCTGTCCACTTAGGAAAAAAGCTTTTCTGGGCCTTTACATGTTAAATCTTTGACAGATGCAGCAGTACCTCTTCATGTTCATTCTGTTTTATTGCCAGTGTTATTCTTGTGTTCCTGCTTCTGAAATCTGCTCAGCTACTTTAAGGGACTCCATGCATAGGTTTTCCAATGGATAATCTGTGTTTAATGTGTTCTAATGGAACAAAAGGTTGATTTCAGAAAAGACATGGTACATCTGCAGGCTGACTTGTTTCTTGTTTTCATTTCATGGACTTTTTTTTTTCTTTTTTCCCCCCAGGCTGGCTGTCTTGGTTTGGAAACAGCATTGTGATTTTTGTCCTGTATAAACAAAGACACCTTCTGCAGCCCACCGACTATCTCACATTTAACTTGGCAGTATCAGATGCTAGTATCTCTGTGTTTGGTTATTCACGGGGAATTATTGAGATCTTTAATATCTTCAGAGATGATGGATTCATTATCACATCAATATGGACTTGCCAGGTAAGACTTGGATTACACTTAATTAGACAAAATACGTGCAGATATTAGCTATTTCCATGCATATGCCATGTGTAAATAATCAGACAGGCCCAAAAGAGAAAAAAATACATCCTGCATGACCTTCCGAAAGGACAGTGTTCTTTTTTGTTACATGCATGAATCTATGCATTTGGTCAGTGTTCAACCAATTCTCATTATTTTTTTGTATCTACTTGGATATTTCCTACTAGTTTGGGTATTTTACTTCAAGTCATATCTCCAACTCCTTTTGGAAAACTAAGATGCAGGCTGTTATTATCTTCAGCCTCTCAAAGCCAACCTGGTTGTTGACACTTTAATATTAGACTTAAAGAAATGTAAACTCTTACTTGACAAGGCATGTAGAGCAAAGCCCCCACACAGCACTTGAATATACTAATTTATTTAAGCATACAACTTCTTGTATTAAATATGTCATAACTCTTCAGTCTTATCCCTAAATTCTTTGTTAGTGTTAGTTCAGCACAAAACATTAACTGACACTTCTGCCTTTCCAAGCTCTTCCAGAGGACAATCTACCATGCGGCTTGGGTTTTGGGCTGTAAAAAACAACACACAGAGGAGCTGACACACTTTGTACCTGTTGATGTGCACTGAAGTATTCTGTCAGCTGTCTTAGAGCTTTATTCCACAGTGCCTCTGCCTTGGAGTCCCTCTTTGGCTGAATTTGAACTATTTAGATTCTCATTATGGTGATCTATCTTTTTATTCCAGATACTAAAAGACTGGGATAGAGGTATGCTTAATCCTGTTGTGGCTTGGACTACCTTTACAATGAGACAGGCTGTCCATAACATTTCTAGGATATCAATTTTTTTTATTGGCCAGGGTGTGTTAAGTAATCCTCTTTAAATCTCTTGGCTTTAAACAGTTTTAATTTGTAAAATATGGATATCCAGCAAAGTTTTAAGATACTGGAATCCAAAGATTTTGTCCAGAACATCAATTATGCATTGGCTTTTCTAAGCACTCTGATTTGCAAAATATTAAAGTCTCTGATTCATTAATCTTCTCTAAAAGTTAATATTTCTCACATCAGTAGGAACTGATGCTGTATTATTTAGTTATCAACTAAAACTTCATGGAAACCTGATAAAGTCAGTTTGTACTCTGAATTAGTAGTTTGAATAGTCTAAAAGGGGGCCTACAGGAAAGCTGGTGAGGAACTTTTTAGGGGGTAGGGTAGTGGCAGGACTAGGGGGAATGGATCCAAGCTAGAGGAGGGTAGATTTAGATTAGACATTAGGAAGAAGTTATTCACCATAAGAGTGGTGAGACACCATGGCAGGTTGCCCAGGGAGGTGGTGGAAGCCCCATCCCTGGATGTTTTTAAGGCTAGGCTGGATGTAACTTGCAACCTGATCTAGTGAAAGGTGTCTCCTACCATGGCAGGGAAACTGGAACTAGATGATCCTTGAGGTCCCTTCCAACCTTGACAGTTCTGTGACTCTGTGAATTGGTTGTGATTTGTTGAGCTGTTTGTGGCTTGTTGAGAGAATACAGTGTAGGATTCCTGTTTCCATCAAGATTTTGTTCCATGTTGGAGGAGATCACAAAAACATTTTAAAACTTTTATATCCGTCTTCTGAATTATCAATCTTGAGAAAACAGAAACCAGTGATGAGAAAAAGTAACTCATGGAAGCAGAGTGGTTGTAGGAAGGAAATTGTGCCCTAAACGTGGGAAGCTTTTGGGCACAAAACAAAACTGTGAGCATTTCCATGTGTGTGTTTGACAGCCAACACACAGGACATTCTAAAAATTGACAACTCTGAACAACACTAGGGGGGTTGATTGCTTAATTTCTGGTGCTTACAAAACATAATGTGTTCATAGTCCAACAAAAGTGGGCCTCAAATCTGGAACTTGAGAAGTGAGGGGCTTGTTTCCAGGAAGGTAAAGCACATTCTTTTGTGAGTCTCTGAAGTGGAAGTCTCTTGTTCATCATGTTCAAGCTCCCCTGCAAGTAGCTGGGATGAATGTTTGGACTATTGTGCATGTGAATATGACTTTCTCCTTAGCATGGCCTATTTGTTTTCCCTGACTTAGTTTGTTTGCTGAGTCCAGAGAACATGCTTACTTGGCTCTCTGTCATTGTCCATTTCACTACATATTTGATCCTATTTGATCAGTCAGCTTCTGCTGTCAGGTATGCTTAGGGAAACTGTTTTCCCAAGATAGCCTGTCATTTCTGTTTATGAAGAAATTCCATGAGCTCACCTCACTTAATCCACCTAAATATTTTCCTTTCCTCTGACTTTCTTCTGTGCCCTTGGGTAATACTTTTCAAAATTAAAGTTCATCATTCTTGGCTGCCCCAGTTAGCGTCAGTGGGGAGAGTACAGACAGATACTACTACTTTTTTAAAACAGCTAGTCTCTGAAAACTCTCTGTAGCAAAAGATATATCTCCAGGTAAAAGGAGGATCTCTTGACATACCTGCTGAATGGAACAGATACATATGATTGTTATTTTCTCCTCTAAATAGAAGAAATACCACCATTCTTTCCCATGCCAAATACTATTTTAGTTTTTGGAGGTGTGCAAGAGTTCTCTCAAGAAGGAGTTTGCTGACCCTGTTGTATGGTGTGTATGGATATGGTTTTCCAAGGGCGGCTTTTGGACCCTGCTTTCACTTCTTGTTTATCCCTTTCCTGCTCTGCCACTCTATGTCCTAGCCTCAGTTTGAACAGAGAGAGGACAGTCTCTAGCACATTATTTTTTTTTAGCCTCTGGTAGTATTATCAGTAAGTAAACTAGTTCATGTAGTAAAGTTCAGGTCAAGGAACGTAAGCCAAGAGCCATCTGTTCCCCCACTGACCCTATACATAGAGAAAAGCTGCCTCAGGGTATACTTTTGTCCTTTCCATATGTTTTTTATTCATATGTTCTGCTGAATTACCAGTTGCACTGAAACCTGTAAATAACACTGTAGGAAGTAGAGAAATGTTAATTCTCTGCAGTTAAACATCACAGTTTCTTCTGAACTTCATTAATCAACTGACATAATGGTTTTCTGGTATCTGTTAATCATGTAGTGAATGCAGAACCAACAGACTGCAGGATGGCTCTAAATATAAGCGATGGATTATAACCTGTTTGATCTACATAGGTGCATTGCAGGCATGTCAAACAGGCAGTAGGGTGCCTTAGAATTTAAAATCCTTCAAAATCTTGGGAGTTCTGTTTAAACTTGTTTCCACTAACTCACTTAACTCTGTTGTTGTTGCTGTTGCAGGGGGGAGCAGTTTTGGTTTCAGGGTTTGAGGGGGTGAGGTGGGTTTGTTGTTGGTTTTTTTTTAGGAGTTGGGGGTTTTGTTGGGTTTTGTTTGTTTGTTTTGTTATTTAGGGGGGGAGTTGGGAATACTGGTTGTTTATTTCAATATAGTTTTCATAAATACTTAATAATTTTACTATGAGGGTAAAGGACATTCACTGCTCTCATTAAGTGCTGACTTTGTTGGTATAGGCTTCTTTAAAAATGTGTTACTTGACTGTTTCTAACACATAAGATATGTCTTGACTGTGCAACTGGGCACAATGTGGTTATCTCCAGATCGCAGGACCATCACAGACATAAGCACTGCCACAGACATGCTGACTGATGCTATTAGCACAAATGCACTCACCTCTCTATCAGTCTAGGTATCTCTGCTCCATCTGGCTAGCCAGATGGTGCCCGAGCATCCCCAGCAGACTCTGCACAGAAACAGTATCAGGAGGAACAAATGAAATTATGTTCAACTTTGGGGTAATAGGGAACACCACAGTAGCCTTCCTGAAGGGTTCAGCCCACACTTTCTCTGTTCCTGCAGCCTGTCCTCTCACTGCCCCACCAAGGGCCAGCCTAGAAGGATATCTTCATCATCTTTCGCTGAAGCTACTTTGTGTTGTCCACAACAACAAAGCCACTGAGGGGAGCAGCAGAGACAGAGGGAGAAATGACTGTCTCACTCTTTGGGTTATACTATACATTGGTGAGGAGTCCTTGTTTTGAATGTTGCACTACTTAATGTTCTGATGCATGAAGTGCTTCTGTATTTCTGTCTGACATACACAACTCTTAGTGAGCCTCAATAACGTCTTGTTTTACTCTTTTACCTGTATTCCTTTTTTGCACATTTCGCCTGACAGCACCCAACCTGTGGCATATGTGCTTCCTGAAAAGACATGGTGTGGCCAGGAAATTAAATATTTTCTCGAAATGGCAGACTTGGTGTCCATAAATTGAGAAACATGTGACCCATACAAATGCCTGGGATTTGTAATGACAGAATGAGGGGTAATGGGTTTTAAATGGCAGAGAGGAGATTTAAATGGGATGTTAGAAGTAAGTTCTTCACAGCGAGGGTGGTGAGACACTGGAAGAGGTTGCCCAGGGACGTTACAGCTGTTCCCTCCCTGGATGTGTTCAAGGCCAGGCTGGATGAGGTCTTGAGCGACCTGTTCTAGCGGGAGGTGTACCTGCCTATGGCGGGAGGTTGGAACTGGATGATCTTTGAGGTCCCTTCCAACCTAAACCATTCTATAATTCTTGCACTTAACAGAATTTTCCAAATTGTGGTTGTGTACCTGATAAAGTTGCAAGATGAAATTGCAGATAGAAAGGAGTCTCTGAGAAAAGCTACATTAGCTGTGCAATAGCCCTCCTTTAACAATGCTGTTGATGGACAATGAAGGTTCCTCTCCTTCCAGTGAGTGTTTGACCACACAGAGAGTATCTAGGACAATCGATCATCCCCATAACATGAATGGTTTTTGAGTCTTATGTTCCTAGGCAGGGGATATGTATCTGAGCACGTTTGGATGGTGAAAAGTGAATGCAGCTCTCCCAAACCCTTCATGAAGGAAAAGGGAGAATGGATCAACAGTCCCTCTGTTTTTCACAGTGACACTGTCAGATGAGATATACACCTCACTTTGTACTGTTGACTACTTTAGGAGCCCAGTTAGCTCACTAGATTTTGCCACATCCAATCTATGAGCCGTGAACCTTCTTGCACCTGGCAAGTGACCTCAGCTTGCAAGGCTGTTCAGGATGACCTTTACTCTCTATTATAAGTTCAGCATTTTTTGTGTCATCAAATGTTTAGAAGCCTAGTATGGTATCTCTGAGAGGAAATAATGTCCATGTTTTGTAAAAATTAAAAGTAAATATTTGAAACAACCAAAAGGAAAATTGTGACAACATAAAATTCTCAGATCAGTAAGATGTAACTAGAAGTTTTGAGGGAATGACTTATAATCTTGAATAAATTCTTTTATATTTCATTATTGGCATTTCCTTTTTCAGAACATGCATTTATTTCTTTTCCTATACACAGATTTTTAAATATTGTGAAGTCTTGTCTGAGGAGGAAACAGAAGATTAATACTTCCTTTTTTTAATGAAACTTTTTGTAAATTGTCTGATAAATTAAAAACCCCCAAGGCTTTGATGAGTAGATTTGAAGGACATCCATTTCTGTGGCTTTAATGTAACTGGCAAAAGAGACCACTTGCTGACATAACTAGACTGCTGATTCTATTGAATCAGTTTGTGATTGTATGTATTTGTAAATGCCAAGATAGTGTTTACATATTACCATATATGTTACGGGTTTCACTTGAGTCTGGGTGATATGACTGACCAGTAGTAGCTCAGCAGTCAGCATGGCCAGGTAATAAAAGAAATGGCAGATGGAGAGGGACAAAATGAAACCTTGTAGGATTCCTTTCTCCTTCCTTTGCAATACTTGCAAGATTATTGATGAGTCTGTATGCATTCTTCATCAAACTTACAGCACCATCACATTGCTCCATCATCCATTTTCAACTTATTCCATATGCAAAAAGCACCCTTTGCATATATGTCTCAGCCTCATCTCTGCCTCTCATTTTCCCTAGAAGTTGTCCATGTGAGTACCCTACTCAGCATAGAGCAAGCTCTCACTCATGAAACCCAGACAAATCCACAAGCTGTTCATCTTCACCTCTAGCAACATCCATCGAGGTGAATAAAGGTTTGCTTCCACTCACCACCCTTCCCACTCTGGCCATGGGGAGACAGAGTGATGGTTGCTGTTCTTGTCCTTATCAACATGTGACAGCACTCAAATGTTCCATGTTTTTGTCTCTTCTGTCTTCCTGTGGGGATGTGTCTGTGCACACACCATGAATTTGCTAGTGTTTGTGTGCAGTGCAGCCAGAACACGTGGTGCAGGAGTACCTTCATGCTCACCATGGCTTTCTGCAGTGTCTAACTTCATTAGAGGTTTCCCATGCAAAGACTGAGCTAGCTCAGCCTTGCTTGGTGCAAAAAATCTTGCAGTATAATGGTAGTTCTCAGTGTCCAAGTATGTAGCTCTCAATCTGAGGCTGGGACCAAAGAAAACAGATGGGCTTTTTAAAAAAGTAATATTGCAGGAACATGGTCCAGTGTCTGCTTAGCTGAAAAATGTTCAGCTGTCTACCTATAAGATTTTTAAAGAGATTAAACCAAATGTAAATTAATTTAAAATAAATACAACTAAAGTGAAAAATAGTTACTGACTGTCCTAGCACAGTACAGTGTAATATTGTTAGGATTTTACTTATATGTAACTTATCATTCCTGACATTTCAGTAAGACAAAAATAACCCAAAGTCAAATAATGGAACTGGCACTAAGAGCATTAACAGATAAAACAGGTGTTAAATGTGCTGAAGAAAAGCTGTGTAACATTAGCTCTGTATTCAGCTCATTTGGTACACTGATTCACTGTGAAAGGCAGGATGTGGAGACTGATCTACAAAGCAAATTAAAAAAAATCTTTACTTTGCCTATGCTGTGCTACACAAATCTTCTCTCTGAGATGGTTTTCTGAAGAAAAAAATATATTTTAGATTTGAGCACTGGAATGCATCCTCATTCTTGTTTCATAGAATCACAGAAACATTCAGGTTGGAAAAGACCCTCAGGATCATCAAGTCCAACTCTTATCCCTACTCTATAAGTTCACCCTTAAACCATATCCTCAAGCAACAAATCCAAATTACTTTTAAACACATCCAGAGTTGGTGACTCAACCACCTCCCTGGGCAGCCTATTCCAGTGGCTGAAACAACTGAGATCTGCATACTGAAAATAAAGTTGCAGAGATATTAATCTTCCCTATTTCTTTATTTCCAGTCCTCTTTTATATAATCTGGAGTGTGCACATTGCCATCAGAGAGGTAAAAGCAATTCATGTGAGCTAAATTTTAACGAGAAAAATAGTAGGGGGCAGGAGGGATGGGAAGAGCTGTGCCTTTGCACAAACAGAATCATTAGCAAAATAGAAGATAATTTCAGTGTAACTAATGTGACTGCAGGGAAGTTATGCCAGTTTTCATTAAACATTAATTCCCCTTTTCCTGTAAATCATTATTTCTGCAGCAAATTGCAACAAATTAGCGAAGTTTTATATTTGGTACTTGAAGATTACAAATGCNCCAGACACTGTTGCCTGGAAAGGGATAGCGGTTCTGCAGAACCAAGAAATTTCAAAGCCTACACTTTGATTCCTGCACTAGCTCTTTTTCCCAGCAGGCTGTGAAACATGCCTTTTTTCTTCCTTATGTGGAAAATAGTACCCTTCCTCATTCTTCTGTGCCAATATGTGTTTCTAAGAATTTGAATGTGTTCTCTCAAAAAATATTGGCCATCACTTATCTTCATCATCCAAGGTCTTCTCACTGCTGGGCTGAACAATTTGTGTTCTTTTGGCTTCTCCTTATGTGCCACATCCTCCCACTGGCAAAGTGTATATAAAAATATTATATGTAAAAATTATAGATGAAACTTTTAAATCCCTCTGATAATATCTGTAAGTATATTGAATAGTTCTACCTCACATTTACTTGTCTTCTAATTCACAAATCTGTATTCCATTGAGTAGGTACACTGCTGGTATACAGGAAGCAGTTCCTGTCCTGACCCTGCTTCTGTGCTGACTGCATCAATGACAAGATGACTGTTGCTCACAATGGACTGTATATGACATGACATTCAGCGTTTGCAGCTTGCAGGGACATTGCACTTGGTGGCTCTACAGATAGCTTGTTAAGGTCAGGAAGAGACTGTATTTTTAAATTTCCTTCTAGGCTCTCCCGGGACTACTTGGGCATGATGGCAATGAATGTGATGCTCCTGTTAGCAGCTGTCAGGTTCAGCTCATCATACACAATTGCGATATGAAAACACTTGAGCCCCTTTAGTCTATAAGCATTTTTATGGGATAAATCAATTATCTCCTGCTTCTCTGGTTGTTTTGGTAGTTTCCAGAGGAACTAAGAGTATCAATGTAAGAGATCTCCTAGTAACCGTGCAGCTTTTCCAGGCTTTCACATGCCAACACTAGTCTGCCCTGCCTTGCACCTAGGTGCTTTATGAGCAGAAGGGGAAGTTCACCAATAGGCATTCAGCCAGCAGAGATGACCTTGTATTAACCTGATGGTGCCTATGTAAGCAGATTCCTTCTTACTGGCAAACAGCACAGACAATAGTACTTCGGATAGTGTGGATGGTCACTTGTAATCTCTGGGCTGTCCTGGCAGAGCCCATGAACAGTTCATGGAATCTCTGCTTCCCTTGAGATATGTGTAAGCCCCAAGAAACACTTATGCTGATATTCTGAAAAGGGTAGATTTCATCTGATATTAATGGATTTTAGTTACTGCTCTGTATGCCAAAAAGCCAAGCTTTGCTTCCTGTGGAAATATACAGATGAGACAGGTTACTCTTGATGCTGTTTTATTCTTTTACCTGTTTGTGTATTTGTTTGTTCGTATTGACAATGCTGATAGGAACAAACAAGTAAGCTCTGAATTAACATCACTGACATGGAGAAGAGTTTTGCCTCAGGCCTACTGAAAAGAGTTTTACACAGTGTAGCACAGATGTTCCTGGAGAGTAATTCTCCAGGATCCATCCAGTTCTTCTTAATTTGCCTGTACAGTAACTCATGGAAAGACAATGGCAATATAGTATTTAACACGCAGACAGGAATCTTTCCACTGTATCTGGACTATCAGGTGGCATGAACTACATGCTTTGTTGCTTCATTCTTTATGATTGGACAGGAGAGACATGAAACCTGCCATTCTCACATGGCAAAAAGAACAGATCTAGAAAGCAGTTGCCTCTAAGCATATCGAGTTGTGGTACTTGAAGTTAGATTATAATTTGATGAGGCTGTGCAGGGGAATTCTGAAAGAAATTTCTGTCTCTGTTAAATGCTGTGTACTTAGAGGTATTTTTACGTTCATAACCACGCTCATTGATAGAGACATGTACTGCTGTGAGTATAAATTGTGAGCTGAGAAGGCTACAACTCCAGCAGCTGAAAGTCATCCCAGAGAAAGTGTATGTTGAATCTCATTTGTCTAACTCAATACATATAAAACTAAAATAACTACAAGTGGACAAGTAGATTTATTCTATGTTCCCTAATATTACTAAATCCAAAACTTGTACACTTAACTATATAGCTAGTACAATTACATATCTATACACATATTTGTATAGGCTAAATTTGCATTAGTGTTTTCCTACCTTTAAAATATATGCCCTCAGCAGAAAGCTTTAATCACTTGGGTAATGCAAATGTCTGATGCTCTCACTTAATGGGTTAAGATATCTAATCCCGTAGCAGATTAATTTTTATTGTTTATTAGTAAATGAAGTGCCATTTGTGTCAATGGCCTACAATTGCTTGGGCTAATGCAACCACCTCGATGAAGGGCTACCCTTGAAGCCTGCTGAGACATTTTAAAAAGCCATAAAACATAGCAGATCAATGTTGCTTGTGTAAAAGAGATTTTGGAAACTGAGGTAAATAAGTCTCTTTCACTTCCTGTGTTTTAACAGATCATAAGAAACATTTTCAGTGTTTTGGGAACACCGTGCACTGGGGGTTTAAGTAGTCTTCTGTGAATTCTGTTACAAAAGTTCCATCTGACTCATAAGTTTCTACTTTCTGGCTGACACATTACTGACATACTGGAAGGATGGGAAAACTGTTGTCATTGGACTCTAGTGGAATATTTTTTCCACTGAAAATTTTAAGAAGTTGTTAAATTTTAAAACATGCTCTATTCAAAGATATCTGCAATTGTTTTTCCAGAAGAATTTCTTAGAGGCTGATGTAGGTGCTTTTTTGGTCTCTTGAAGTTGAAGGGGGTTTATTGCTAGTACCTATTTGCATTATGATCTTGGAATAATCTCATCAGTATTCAAAAAATATTCTGAGAGAGCTTTTTGCAATGACTTTAAATAGATACACTGGGAAAAATAACCCCAGTTTAAAGTTTATCTTTTTCTTTACATATTCATTATCTCATATTTCATAGAAGAGAAAAATAAAACACTGTGTTTCTGAAGGGAAACAAACGGTCTTCAGGACATTGCAACAGATTTACGGGTTGGCCAGAGGAGGGAGTGATGAAGCCTTTCTGGCTGCTGAGACGGATGTTTCAGCCTAAACTGAAATGTTAGAGCTATTTTGGCAATCTGCTTTGGTGCCGTTAAACCTTGATTAATCCAATAATAGGAACACAGGGTTATACCTTACACTGTCTGCTTGAAATGAAGATAAGTCTTGTGAACGCAATAGGGATGCATAAGTGGTAAAGGCAGTAAAATTGAGGCACACCCAAGCTCGTAGATAAAAATTTGATAGTGCACAGGGGATTCCCTCTGTTGAAGCAAAGCTTAATTTCCATGCAGCAGGAGTTCTATGCATTGTGGGTTGTAAATAGTACACCAAAAACATTAGTAAGATTTATAATCAGACATGAATACAAAGCAGAAAAAACACAGCTTTTTCTCCAGTTGTTTCTTAGCTTCCAGGCAGCATAAAGACAATGAGCAAGTTCTGTGAGTATCTATATAGCTGAGGGAGTACTGTTGGTATACCACTGAAAGAAAAGCTTTAAAAACTAATCCCATTTCTTAATGGGTAAATAGGAAAAATAGTGGACCAAAATTACCATACAATCAACGTCATGTTTATGTCAGAATTCAGTATTGCCTGTTAACACTGCTACTATTTGACTGTAATTAGTAATAGGAAGGACAAAATTACATTACACAAAAGTGGAGGAAATACTATAACTGTGGAAGGAAAGGGGTTGGCTAGGGGATAGAATAAAAGAATAATGAGAATTGGGGAAAGGGAAGAACATCAATCTTCCAAAGTAATTGCATGTTATCTACTATTGTAGTATTTCCATATCTGTCATTCATTATCTTTAAATATGCAGAAAATGGAGAATATAATATATTTTTGTGTACCTACATATGTTAATGTCTCCGTCTATAGAATTTGAGACTATGCTAAAACAGTTTTTCTGTTGCTGACTTCTTTGATATCCAAGAAATCACTTGGTTGCTACTAACACTCGTGTTGTCTGTTCAGGAGCAGAAAAAGTGTCTAAGTGATGCCAGTACAAAAGTAGCAGGATTAGACATTAGGAAGATGTTCTGTGCTATGAGGGTAGTAGAATATTAAAACTGGTTGCTCAAGGAGGTGGTGGAGACCCCCATCCCTGGAGACATTCAAGGTCGGCCTCGATGGAGCTCTGAGCAACCTGACCTAGTTGGGGATGTCCCTGCTTAATTCAGAGGTGTTGGACTAGATGACCTTTAAAGGTCTCTTTCAACTCAATGGGTTTCCTGATACAATGATTCTATTCTATCAATAGATAGACTTTGTGGGAAATGGCATAGACATAGCTAGGTTCAAGAGCTAACTGGCCTCCAATAGAAGTTTGGCCAGGACAATATAGAATTGAGGATCCTACATTCAAAACAGTCCTAACTATTGGATACTCTCTCATGTTTTAATGTTCCAGGTGCTGTGGCCTCTGTATAGGCTGTTCAGCAGCTTAAGAGCTACTTCATGTGCCTCTTTTATTAATTTCATTCTGTCTTTCCTGACATCCCCAAAGCTCCTTCTCTACCTTGGCATTTCACCCAGTCACTTCTACCTAAACCTCTGTGCCTGTGACTGGCACAGTGACAGCACAACCACCTATTAAAGAATGCTGCCACATGGTCCAGGTGGCTGAGAAGATCAGCAGCATCCTAGTCTGCATGAGAAATTGTGGGGCCAGCAGGACTAGAGACATGATTGTCACCTGTACTCAGGTGAGGCCACACCCTATGTACTTTGTTCAGTTTTGGTGCCCCAGTATAAGAGATACATCAAGGCTCTGAAGTGGCTCTAGAGAAAGACAACAAAGCAGGTGAAGGGTCTTGAGAATGTCTTGCAAGGAGTGGCTGAGCAAACTGGGGTTATTTAGTCTGGAGAAAAGGAAGCTGGAGGGAGACTTTAGCACTCTCTACAACTACCTGAAAGGCTGTCAAAACTGTTGGTCACATCACAACTGATAGGACAAGAAAAAATGGCATCAAGTCACACCAGGGGAGGTTCAGGTTAGACATTGGGAAGATTCTATACCAAAAGACTGGAGCAAACTGCCTAAGAAAGTGGCTGTATCATCATCTCTGAATGTATTTAAAAAGCAGTCTACACACCATGTTCAAGGATATGGTGCAGTAATGGCTCTGGTAGAGTTAGATAATGGTTGGACTTGATGATCTTGAAGGTCTTTTCCCACCATACTGATTCTGTGTGATTTTGTGATTTAGCCATTGAAAGAGTCTTTTCCTGTGCATGTAAATCAACAGCTATTTACTAAATGTATGGCTCTGGACAAATCTTTGATGATAGCCCCCACACTAGCAGAAGAAGCACTATGCTGATGTAGGCAAAACTGCATTTTTTTAGCAAGGTGCCACTTCACAGTTCTTTCTCTTGTTCTTTCTGATTTTAACAATTTAACCTTAAATTATAAAGGGCAAGAATTAGTTTTTACACCTACTTTCCTCCCTTGTAAGTGTGCTCAGTGGCTGTTTGAGCTGACTACTTAGTATAAATGGCTCCTTTTGGCATGATGTCAGGGAGGGGTTATGGGAGGATAATGGTCACATCTGCATGTGGTAAAACATACACCAATGTATTTCAGAAAAACTCAACCAGTTTCTGCATAGGAGGGCTATGATACACACTAAGCAGCTTGTCCTCCTACTTTCGTATCCTGTCTCATAGTTCAGCTTCATTTCAAAGTGTTTATTTGTGGTGTTGCTGAATTATCACTTCTTTTCTAATGTAATAACTAACAGAAAAGCTTAAGCTTATGCAGTCTGGTTTCTCATCAGCCTTCACCCAGGTTGCACCTGTGAAGCATTGTTAGAGCAAATGGAGACATAGCAGCTGCTTGCATCAGTAACGATAATGACATGAAGAGTAAATTTGAGTATCAGATTTGCTGGTCTCCACAGCATATAGTGAGCCAAATTCAGCCAAGTCAGTTTGTAGCCAGTAGCTGAGACATCCAAGGAAGGCTGTTTTCTGGTGCAGCTATGGTTGCGCTTATACGCCAAGCATGAGCTGACTGTAAATGGAGTACAGATGGATGTAGATTGTTGTAACAATTGTTGGAGGCATCTAAAATGTTAGTAGTCTGTAAACACATAGAGAGTTAATATAATGACACTGGTAGTAAGAAAGAACTCTAGTGAAAGAAATTATGTTGCAGCTCTTTTCTAATCCTTCAGCTAATTTAATTTAGACAGTCTGCCATGGTCTCGGCTTTAAGCCTGAACTAAAGCCCCAGATTCAGTGTTGGGATAAACTGACTTGTCCCCATTCACACAAAGAGTTTGTTCCTGTATTGGCCTTTCTGCCAATAACTTTGCCACGTAAATGCCAAGTTATAGTCCAGAGACACTTGCTTAATATTATAGCTTTAGTTGGTGTAAAACTGGCACCTCCAAGAGATCCTCTGCTCTGGACAGTTTGGTATATTGTTGCAAGCTTTCAAAAAATGGACTGCCTTCAGCATTTTGCCTGGATCTCTTCCCAGTCATATAGTACTCCCTAGCAGATGGCTACATCCATCTCCACTACAGTCAGCAACAACTTCCTTCCTATATCATTAAGCAAAGCTGTAACCATCCTGTGCGTATACAGCCGGAGACATTGACGTCAGTGGAAGCCTACAGAGCCATGCAGCTCTGCCTGCGTCAGTCAGAGGTGGTGAAGATCAGGACTTAATAACATCCAGTAATCAGCAGCACTGACTGACTAATCTTTTGGAACAATTTAGCTGTGGATGGTTTTGTATAATTTTTTAAAAGCATTTCTCACTCATACAAGAGCATAGCCTTCTATATTCTTCCCTCTTTGGCCTAAATTTCATGAGTTCCATTTGTATGTTTGATCTGCCTAAGCAGGGCAGCTACATAATTTTTGCCTATTCAGGGCTTTTCTTCTTTTCAGTTCGACCTTCTTCTCCTTCATTTGGCAAGCTGTTTGGGAAAAACATAGATATAAGGGTGTGTTTGCTTGATTATTTTGTGTACGTGAATGAGCACATATGTAACTTTTGAACATCTACTTGCCCATTTTATAGCTGGGTTTTTGGGAAAACTTTAAAGGACATTAACATGAAAACAAGAGGAACAGTCCCCGAGGGTCTTTTCCCTTATAGCTCTCTGCAGTAGAAGATCCTGCACTGCTTTGTGTTTCAGATTGATGGTTTCCTGACGCTTCTCTTTGGCCTGGCTAGCATTAATACTCTTACAGTAATCAGTGTGACTCGCTACATCAAGGGCTGCCATCCTGAGAGAGGTAAGAAGTAAAGGCAGGTCCAGCTCTGCCTTCATCAAACCTGATGAATTTCTTTCAATCACAAGCTATATTAAACATAAATTAGATTTACTGGAAATCAGAACATAACTCAGTCATTTATGTTACAAATGTGTTTGCATAGAATCCCTCAGGGTTAACCCAAATAAAAGCCAAATTATTGCTAGTACACATTGATCACCATGGGTTAGCTAAATTCACTCTTGTGCCAAAGACACCAGACATCCTGCTGACCCTCTGTGGTCTTCAAAATGTAACTTAAACTCCTAACTGATTAACACATTGATATATGGATCTCACTATAAGCGATACATTTCATCATCTATGAGATGATGTTTGGGAAGTTTCCAGTCATTGATAAATTTCTTGGTTTGGAAGGTTGTCTTACATAACATTTTAACTCTTCAGGGCTTTCTGCCAGGGTTTGAATACAACAGGCATCAGACTGCTTTAGATGGTGCTGGGAGCATTCAGGCTGCACATTTTGCCTCCAGCTCGCCATCTCCACATGCCTGTCCTGGCTCCACTCAGTGGTCAGTTCCACACCAGAGGAGATGAAAATTGCTTCTGCCATCCTCAAACTGACCATGATGCAACACTGCCTAGATAGTTCTGGTTTCCTGCCTGTCTCCCAGACCTGCAAAGAGTAGTCACCACAGCCTTACAACCACAGTTCATTCTCCAGTGCCAAGTTGATCTGCAACATGAATATCCCAAATGACCACTGTTCATTACTCTCTTCGGTGCTAGAAACTTTTTAATAACTACTATCTTTCTGGGGTTTGTTATTTTATGTTTTGGGTTTTGGTTTGGTTCGGGTTTTTTGTTTTTTGGGAGGTTTTTGTAGCCTTTGGTATAAAAGCCTCTGTAAAGAAATATAAATGTCCCACTGTATAAATTTGGTCAAAAATCCTTTACACATTTCCTGCCCTGTGAAGTTCTCATCAGCAAGTCTATATAGGCATGCCACCATCTATCCCTTTCCCTTTGTGTCTCTTTACAGCACTACACTCACCGTAGGCACTCCCATTCACAACACTGGCAGAAACTTTTCTTTATCAGTCATGCTGGAATTATTGCCTGTGGGAAAAAAATTAGGTTCACTGAGAACCTTAAGCAATTTATCTTCTTTATATTTACTCCTTCTTCCATTAATTCTCCCTAGTCTTCCTCTCACCCACCCTTTGATAATATATTATCAAATTCCATGCCTTTCTTATGACTGGCTTGCACCATCTTTCAGGCAGGAACATATTAATGTGTGCAGGTAAAGCATGCATAAACATACAGGAATGCATCATAGAAGTTTTTCTTTTTAATAGTATAAATAGTATTGGCTGCGAAAAGAACTTATGCAGAGAGGCCATTTTATTCCACAGGATCTTTTTCTGTAGATCGTTGTAATGATAGACTTGTTAATTTTCATACCAAACTGTTGTAGGAGATGCTAGAATTTGGCTGTGATATATCTTATATTCCCTGCATATTATGAAGTCATATTTAAAACCCAGGTTTCTGTTTTGCAAACATCACATGTTCATCTGAAAGTCTGCATAGGTTATGTTTCCTCTTCAGGAAAACCTAGCAAGTAGCCAATATAACCTTACATAAATGAGAAACAGACATTGCTGGATGCATAAGTATTTCCTATATCAAGGGGAAAATAACCACAATGCATGGCAGCAGCAGGACAGATTAAATAATTGGCTAATGTAGATTCAACATCTAATGGATTTCCTCTCTTTTAAGAGGGAAAACCTGGAAATAAATAAGAAAATCCTCTGAATTTAGACTTACTTTGTTTCTGTGTAAAACTTAACACACAACTGTTACCTGCCTTTTACAAAATTGCAGCACCTAAGTCCAATTTGCAAATTCTGCAGTGCTCAATGAGCCGATTGTCTCCTGTTTAAAAGCCACTCATTTCCACTGTTCACAAATGTTCTTGAACATAAACCTGACAGATGCTTTCAAACTCATTAATTTCTTATGAACATGCTTTTTGTCGTTGTTTTAATATGTTTTTTAATAGCTGCATTTTCCTTAGTAGCTGTTGATACATTTAAATTTCAGAGCTATGTTTGTCCTTCTAGCTATTACTTTCTGACTAAAACCATGCCATTGCAGGTCACTGCATCAGCAACAGCAGTATGACAGTGGCTCTCGTTCTCATTTGGATAGCAGCTTTCTTCTGGTCAGCAGCTCCGTTACTTGGCTGGGGCAGTTACACAGGTAACAGGTAGCTTTCATTTGTACTTATTTAGTACTGTTCCACTTAACTCAGCAAAGATACTTACTTTTCTTTCTTGATGTTTGCAATAAACCAAATCAATTATCAGTAGACCTGAGAAAATCATCCATCATGCATGATGTTCACGCAGAGCATTGCCTACTTTGGTATCAGCTACAAAGAGCTTTTTTAAAGTATCATACTACCTATGATAAAAAGACAGACCAGAAATATTTGGCATGGTTAACCAATGAGATAAAAGAAACTATCAAAAGACATCCTTCAAAAACTGTCAAGATTAGGAAGCTAGAAAAGAACACAAGTTCCAGCAAGTTAAACTTGAAACTATAATGAAACAAACCAGAAATATTTAGTTAGTTTGTTGAAAATATACTCAAGTGGTAGAAGAAAAATATGTCAGAAAGTCTGTCACTTCAAGAAATTACTAGGGTGCAAGAGAAAGCCATAGCAAATAAGGAAGGGGCAGTGCAGAAAAGAAAAAAAAAAAAAAACAAAAAAAACTCAATAGTGAAGTGATTCCATTGGGAAAGGATTGAGAAACTGTCTCAAAGTAAAAATTCAACAAAACAAACCAAATCAGTGGTAATGACACAGGAATACTAAGAACTGAAATCATGTGACTGAAATTGTCTGGCAGTTATCTGCATGGATCCTATAGGTGTCTGCACCCCTTAAGAACTCATGAAACCTATGCTGACCTATTAAAGCAGCTATGTGAATATATCCTCTTTTTTATCACATACTTAAGCTTTGAGGTGTCTCTGGACCCTTGAAGTGCAGGCATGAGAAAACACCCATTTCTATGATTGGTTAAATCAATCCTTCTGAAAACAAAATATTGCCCTGATATTAGGCTCAATGGGCATTTTTTTTGTTCAAGAGAAAACCAGACTGTTATTTGATGGTTCTAATTTTATGTCATGTTTTTGCACTCTGGATATGTCATACACTTGAGGGTGCTGAAGTGGTTATTTTCTGTGCACCTTCTGGCAATCTGTGTTTTATTTTTACATTAATCTTATTAGCTCTTCATTTGTAGAAGAATTTCTGCTGCCTTGTTTCTGGCCTTAAACTGGAGCCAGGAACACCTCAGGCATCATTGCCTTGACAGGCTGTCCAAGTGTCTCCATGGATCCTTTACAGCAACCTTCAAAACCACTTTTGGGGGTACTTTTCTCTGCTGAGAATCACAGTAGTTACAGATTCCTGGACTATTTGATAAGCACATTTCCATTGAGAAGAGTCGTGGAGATGTAGGAGCCCAGCAATGGCAAGCCCAGCAGCAGGCAGCAGAGCAGGAAGTGGCTGCCTTGGACCTCTAGCTTGTACACAGCAGCTACCCAGGACCCCACTCAGTTTGAAATGCTGCTTCCCAGTGTCACTGTAGAAGGAAGAAATACAGCTCTGAATTCTGACTCACGTAAGATCTGTGGGATTTTTTTGTCATCTGGAGGCTGCTTTCATTTTTCAGTCAGAAGTTTTCACAAATGAGAAACTTGGAATTAAGTCAAGTTTATGGTTATCTTTTTGAATCTTGAGGTCTACTGATGAAAAAGCAAGGGAGACATCCAAGAGAACAACACCTAGAGCTTTTGGTGATAAAAATAACAAGCTCTTTTTGATGAGAATCATAAAAAGATATTTTAATCTTTTCCACCTTTAATTCATCCTATCTAAACTCTTATCACCTGTGAGGAACTAAGTGATTTTTTAAAAATTTCATTATTATTATTCGATGTCAGGGAGAGACCTGTTAATAAATCATGCAGGCTTTACCTCCAGAACTTGTTCATACTTGACTTACATAACTTTGGTTCATGCTTCATTTATTTGTAATTCAATACACTGCCATAGCTGTCAGAAAAGACAGATTTTTCCACTTAAAAAGAACTATCAACAATTCACAATCTCTAGAAAACATCTAATGCTATTGAAGTCTATCAGGACATATTTGCAAACACATCAGAGGGTCTAAAGTAGTCACCTGTTAATTCCTTTGTATACATCTCCTTTGTAGCTGCAGAACTCTATGCTTGCCATTTAGCTAAAAGTCTCATCTCTTTCTAAGTAGATACGTGTTTCATTTTCCCATAATCTTTACCATTAGCTGGATCAATATGCTTCCATAGCTCTTGCTACAGTAAAAATTTAATTGCCTCTTTGTTTCTAGTAAAAACCCTCAATATTTGAATTTTCTGCTTTGCTGTGGAAGTAGTGATTTTTTTATATTGGGCACACTGTGTCTTTGCAATTGCTTGTTACACCATTACAATGCTCATCTTAGGAAGATACCATGTAGATTATGTCAAATAAGAGTAGATTACACTCAAGAATATAAAACCTAATTAATTATTACCTTTTTATTACCTTCCTTCTCTCCCCTTCCAAATAATGTACCACAACGTTTTGTGCATTACAGATTTACACTGTGTAATGGTTTGGGCAGAATTATAATAGGCTAAAACTTGTTACAATCTACTTGGTCTTGAATAATTCTTTATGGAGGAAAATATGTCACTTCTAATTAAATCAGAAAGATCAGTCCATTCTTCATTGTTTAAAAGAAGACAAATACAGCATTTGAACTGATGAATTAATCACTCAAATCACATATATGTTCTAAAATTCCTAACCAATATATTTTTGCTTTCCAGATCGTATGTATGGCACATGTGAGATAGACTGGGCAAAAGCCAACTTCTCTACAATTTACAAGTCCTACATTGTCTCCATTTTTATCTGCTGTTTTTTCCTACCTGTCACAGTCATGGTCTTCTCATACGTGTCAATTATCAATACAGTCAAGCTAAGCCATGCACTAACAGGCCTGAGCGATCCCACAGACAGACAGAGGAGAATAGAGCGTGATGTCACCAGGGTGAGTTTGGATTTCATGTTGTATGGGATTCGTCTTGTGAAAGCTGTCTTTCCGAAAATTTGTCTTCAATCGAACAGAACAAAATGCAACATTGCATTTCACTTCTCGATAATCTCTAGTGACAAAGTCTGAACTCAGTGAAGAATATGACATTTGTTTGAAACTCCTGGTTTGTTAGCTGGGTAATATTGGTGCTACATCACATGTGAAAAATAGTCTAAATATAATTACACAGCACAAAAATTTGCTTTGGCATATACTCTTTTCTTTCAGAACTTAGGCTACTTCAGAGCATACACAGAAGTTACAGTGGAGTTTTCAATTGATTTACCACTAACTTAAGTCTATCCAAACCCTTCTAAATTCATATAAACATACAGAGGACTGTAGCTATTTTCATTCCATTAGCTGAGGCATTGCTCAAGCACACCACCATGGCAAAACTCCATATATAACTCTAAGTCTTGTTTGCCACGTCAAAGCAAATCTTGTACTTGCATGTATTCTCCTGTGAGCCATACTCTCAGGACAATCTGAACGCTTCCCTTCCAGTCAAGTGTCCCAGCTACTATTTCTAACATATTGTTTCCCTGATGTAGTCTTCTAGAATAGATCTAAGGTTATTCTTCTTCTGTCTTTCAGGTTTCTATTGTCATTTGCACAGCCTTCATTATTGCATGGTCACCATATGCTGTCATCTCTATATGGTCTGCCTATGGACACCCTGTGCCAAATCTTACCAGCATCCTTGCCAGTTTGTTTGCTAAGTCTGCCAGCTTCTACAATCCCATTATCTACTTTGGAATGAGCTCCAAATTTCGGAGGGACATTTTCATCTTGTTCCATTGTGCCAAGGAAGTCAAGGACCCTGTGAAGCTAAAAAGGTTCAAAAACCTCAAGCAAAAACAAGAGCCCTCTCAGAAAGGAGAGAAGTATGGAGGAGAAATGCATCCTGCACCAAGCCCTGATTCTGGAGTGGGTAGTCCAACCAGCACCCCACCTCCAGCAAACAGGGAGGTGTATTTTGGTATTCTTGATACAGCATCTAATAACCCTGATATTGAATGTGACAGACTTTAAGTTTTGAGGCCACTTTGTATTCAGGAGGACCTTCAGATCAGTGCTTCAGTGATTTCCTAACTCCCAGTTTTGCTGTTTCTTACTATAGCATTGATGACTACACAGCTCAAGCAAATCAGATGGTAAAGTGATATTTTCTTTCTATGTAGCTACAAAATATTAAGAAGACTATTACAACGTGGGCAGCATACCCAGTGCCAGAAACATTTGATTTTCACATGCATACAGGAAAAGGAATACTGACGTGCAATGAGCAGGCATTAGCTAGCAAAAATAACTATAAAAATTTTATTAGTTAGGAGATTGCACTTCCAAATATGGTACTTTACTCTTCAGCAGTTCCAGCTATAGAGGATTGTTTTAGCTCTGTGGTGCTGCACATGTTGTAAGAGGAGATGGGATCCTTTGAAGCTGCTGTGGGGCTGCTGCAGCTACAACAAGCTGTGAGCTGGTGGGTAAAGCTGGGTGCTCTATGTGGGGCGTTTAGGTATGGCTACCACAGGTCTCTCAGGCCCTGTGCATGAAGGGTGTGCGTCTGGTCACCTGTGCCTGACTCTGTCCATGTCCATACAAGTTGCAGATTTCAGCATTTTTAGTCAGTGTAGTCTGACTAGTGGCTTCATACTTCTCCTTCCTCATCTGCAGAATTATTTCCACCTTTCCTGACCTTTGTGGTAAGCAGGGCCTGGATGTAGTGTTCTGAGTCAGGAAAGCTGGCCTTTAATTTTGCTGATCTGTCTCCACACTGGCTGGTTTTCTACCTGGCTATTAAAATGGAGCAAGCAACACTGTGCAGGTAATGAAACAAAAAAATGGCACTAAGGTACTGATGAGTACTGATGAGGTATGTCATCAAAGCTATTTATAAAATATAATTCAACACTTCAGTGCTGCTTCTCCAGAAAGTTTTTTACCTCCCTATGGGTAAAAAATTACTTTTAGGTAAATATAACTAAGTAGCAATTAAGGATAATTATTTAAATAGCAAAGCTGTAGGCTTAAATTAGTATCAAGATTATCAAATGTTTTAAGATCAAATTAATCCACCAAGTTTATTTTACAGAATCATAGTGAGGAGATATATCTTCATAATTCCACATTGAATACTCAGAGACTTCTGTAAAAATGTCTGTCTGTTAGCTGTGGAAACTGTGGATTCTTTTAGTGCTGTTTGCAAGTTAAACAAGGGGGGAAAAAAAAAAGAAGAAAAAAACTCCAACAACATTGGTTGCTAACCTCACTGCTATTTATTACTTTTTTGGAATCTGACTGACCATGTGTGCTGAAATGTGGTTGTTTTGAAAACGTATGCTTTTCCAGATGTGTTTCTTGGGAAAGTTACAAAGATGGAATGCCTTCATTTCCCCTATTACTCTATTTGTTTTGAGAAAATCACCTGTGTTTTGAAGTTGAAAACAAATAAACACTAGAAGCAACACTGGGAAACTGTTTTCTTTCATGGCCACAGATCTAAACTACGAGAGTATTCATTTTGTGGAAAATTTTGAGGTATGGGTGCTATTTCATTACCATAAATAATTGAAAGCAAATAAGTAAATGTTTGTGTCCAGGTAAAAGTGCATGCCATAGCTGCAGTAATAGATGAAATCATTTAGAGCAAAATCCTCTCACAGCTGGATGAAGCTAGGTTGGCTTAGCTAGCGTCCAGTTTTGAAAGTTGTAGATGTAGAAGTTCCACCTTGGAAACCCTGATGAACTGAGCCCTTTGCTGCTTAAAGTTCTTTGTTTTTTTCTGCAAAGGAAGTGCTATGGAGTGCTATAGGAGTGCTATGCAGTCCTTTCAGGTGTGGTTCTCAGAGGTACCTGCAACTGCAAATGTGTCAGACACTGGCCCCACACAACGTCCATGCTGGATTAGATTTTAATTGGTGTTTCTGCCGATTTATGGATTTCTAGACAAAAATCTTGTCCATGCTGCATTGTAGCAATGGTGTACATCTGCAGGATTGAGACTCTGACACAGAAAAATGTGAAAAGTTCAAGAGGGAAGGCTGAGCATCAAGGCCATTTCCAAGACTGCCACCAAACTCCAGATGAAATCTCTACTAGTTCATATGCCATTGAGCATGTACAGTGAGATTAGACTGAAAGAAAAAAAGATGAGTAAAAATGAGCCAGAATAGGAGCAGAGCAGAGATAAGATGTAAAAAGGGGAGAACCAGATAAGCAGGGAAGCAAAGGGGCAGAAGCCAAAGGGTGTATACGTGCTGAAAGACTACTAGAAAATTCCAACAAAGTCTTGTCCAGACTATGGCAGACCTCCATCCTGCAAAGGTACAGTCCTTTGTGGATATAAACTAATACCATGGAACTGCATATCTGTGGAGCAGAATGTCTTCTTTAGTAGATTACACAGAGGAAAAGAAGATAGATGCCTGTGCAGGCACCAACCAGTGTTGCAGGTAACAGTAACAGCAGGAGCACATTTGTCACTGAAGTTACTCAGATTAAAAAGCTTCCAACCCTAAAGCACCAGTGCCATATAAGGGTACCTACAACACCAGCAACTGGCTGAAGGAAGAAAAACTTTCAGAATCCATCATTGCTAAAGTGCAGGTAAGGGAATGCACTTCAGTGTTTCAAGTGTGTGAATCAACACAAATCAATTTTTATGCCTGTGTCTTGCATTTCCTCCCACTGCCTCTGCTCTCACACATGCTTGGACGGGGCTGGCCTCTACTGTAGTCTCCATAGATTGGTTCCTCTGCCTGGCAAGCCCACACTGTTGATCAGGAAGGATCAAAGATCTTGGATGCTTGAGACAATTAGCAAGGATATGCTGAAGGGAAAGATGGAGTGCTTTTTTACTTAGTAAGAATGTTTATAAATATATTAATAACAAAAGGAGGGCTAGAGGAAATCTCCATTCCTTATTGGACAAAGGGGCAAACATAGTAATGGAGGATAAGGAAAAGGCTGAGTACTTAACAGCTGCTTTGTCTCAGTCTTTAACAAAAAGATTGGATACCATCAGGGCAGCTGCACTACTGAGTTGATAGACAGGGATGGGGAGCAGAATATCCCACCTGTAACCTAGCAGGAAGTAGTTAGTGACCTGCAGTGCCACTTAGACTCCAACAAGTCAATGAGTCTGGACAGGATTCATCCTAGGGTGCTTCAGAAGCTGGCACAAGAGCTGGTTAAGCTGCTCTCCATCATTTATTGCTGATCCTGGCTAACTGGGGAGGTCCCAGATGACTGGAAGTTGGCCAGCCTGATGCCCATGTACAAGAAGGGCTGAAAGGAGAATCCAGGGAACTATAGGTGTGGAAGCCTGACTGCAGTGCCTGGCAAGGTTACGAAGCAGTTCACCCTGAGTGTCATCAAGCAGCATCTACCATACAACCAGGGGATCAGGCCAACCAACATGGGTTTAGGAAAGGAAGGTCCTGCCTAACCAATCTGATTTCATTCTATAACTGGGTGACTGTCATGGAAGGCCTGTTAGATGTCCTGGCTTGCCCCACCCTTCTGCTGATGGGGGAAGCAAGGGCAGGAGGAAAACAAAGTCTTGGGCAGACAAAGAGCACAAACTTGTTAATAGGATCTTTTTCCACACCTCTACTAGAGATCTTTTTCAGTGTGTTTTGTATTGAATGGATCAGCACCAGTCTGCAGAAATGAGATCTCATGGCTACTGTTAGTATCCAAATGATATCTTGCCATCAGGTAGGAGTACATTATTCAGATCTTCCTCCTTTTGGCACAGAAATTCTGGCAGGTAGGCTCTTTCTGTCTCTTTTGCTCAGCCCTAGATACTACTGTAATTGTTGGAGTTGGCTTCATGTATGACATGCTAAAGCTAAGTAGTATTATCTGACAGACAATTCTAGCATTGCCAAAGGAAGCTCTTGGTATTTGCTGGCTTGTTCCAGCAGGATCTGAGACAGAGGTTAGCCCTCTTTTACCCTAGGCTAAAAACACCTTGCTTGATGTTCATTATCCATTTCTGTACTCATAGCACTTTTGATATTATTAAAGCAGTCCATCAAAAATGACATGCCTGAGCATAATAAATTTACTCTGCAAGAAGCTTGAAGCCCTTGAGGCACCCTTTAAAAATACACCTTCAACTGCTCTACATATTCGTTTCCAAACATGTCCCCAGCGTTTTGAATTAGCTATTGCTTAATAAACTCAGCAGGTGAGCTCCTAAGGGCTACATGTTTGTTTTTTTTTCCTTCTTTTCATGTGTATCAAAATCTCATCTGCGTTTACTTGATTATTTCTTATTATCAATATTATTCATAATTATACCACAATCACTGAAGTTATTAATCATGAAGTGCAGCTATTAGTACACACATGTGCAACTTGGCCTTGCAGGTGGGTAATCAACATCCCTGTCACTGACACAGCCTTTTCACTTGGACTACACGGTTCAAACAATGACGTTAACCCAGGATTAAATCTGTTCAACTTTCACATTTTAAAATAGCCTCTTCTGGCTAAAATTTTTTTTAAAAATTTAAAAAATATTAATTTGTTTATTTATGTAAAAATATGCTTAGGCCCACATTTCCCTGATGTCATTTTTGCCGAGATGAAAATATTTCAGAGTGTCAGCACGTTGAAGAACATAGTGACATTTCTTAATAGCTTTGACATTTCTGATGCTGATATGAATAGCTTCAGTGTGCAGTCAAAGGGAGTGGGATAGCTTAATGCAGTCCAGTCCCTGTTCTCAGTGTTGCTATGCCTTCTTATCTAACAACTCACATAAAAATATTTCTTGTAGCAGAAACCAAACAACAGGAAATTCCCCTCCACCACCCTTTAAGACAGTGACTTTATTACATTGTGTGTTACTCAGGCTTGCACCTCTTTGCAGGTTCTCTCTCCACTGCTATAACCTTTTGTTCTTTGCTGCACAGACTGACAAGAGATACAGAGTGTGTCCACCCAAGCAGGCTCTGTAGTTTGGCACTATCCTCAGGAGAGAGAGATGGAGAGGAAATAGCTTCCCAAAGGTAGGGCTGGACAAGAAGATCATTCTACTACCCTGGTGAATGCTCTCATCCTAATGAAATACGATGAATAATAATGATAATGAAAAAGGTGGATAAAAGTACTATGTTTGTATTTTTAGCTATCCTGGAGATAAAGCAGCCTGAAAATCCAAGTTCCGCTGGGTTCTTCTGTGTCACTCTGCCTACCCTTCAAATTGCTAAAGGCTTGGATTTTGAACCTTCTCAACACATCAACAAATTCAAAGGGCTTTTTCAAGCACTTGAAGAGATCTGCAGACTAAAGTGAAGGTATCTGCAGTGTCTAATGATTTTGTGTCTCGTATGTGGTCTGAATTGCCTAATTTCTGTCTGCAGCAAGGACACCACAGTATCTGACCCCTAATTGCTTCCTTCATTGATAATCTAGAAATATTGAGAGCTACAATACTGTACAACTGGAAAAAGACAAAACAAAACAAAACAACCCTCCAGGGTCTTCACGGTCAGCATATACTACAATCAATAAGGACACAGAATTATACGAAACTTACTAAATGGAAAGTATAATCCTATTGCTAATACAAAAATCAGGGCCACACTGAATGATAAAAAAAATTTAAACAAACAAACAAAAACCTCACCACCCAAAAACCAACAGAACCCTACTAACTGTGCCAATAACCATCATCTTTAATGCTCAGTGAATGTGACAAAAGCCCTTTGGGGATAACAAACACACAGCATGTAATTATGTAATAGGATGCAGTCTAGTAAAATGAGCGGAAGAACTTATGAAATCACAGCAATACGTGTTCTCCTTTGCTGATATTTGATAGCCTTCAGTAGTCTTGACATTCTTCATCAGCCAATCTGGTTGCTGGAAAGAACCACCTCTAGAGGAAAGCACGGATGGTTCCAGAGAGTGTGCATGTGGCTGGAGCTACCTCTGCTGAGTCCAGCACACAATCACAGAATCATTTTGGTTGGAAAAGAATGGTAGCCAGTCCCTGGGAATAATGTGTTGCCTATCCATGGATTTAAAGGGATGGGAAATGGGCATTAGTTCATCTTTTACTGATACAGTGTTATCCAACAATCAAACTCTCAGTTTCTTTTGCTGAAAGGCAGTCAAGTACAGCAGCATTATCATGTGTCACACCACCAAAACTAAAATCGACCCAGGTGAATGATCAATTCAAGAATTTGAAAGTTTAATTCCTAGTCCTAAAGACAACACCCATGTCTCCTCAGAATATGGAGGAACTGTTACCAGATCATTGGACATCCTTGTAGTCCTGGCAAGGTAAAACATTCACTTTGGGAAAGCTGCTGCACTCTATTCTTTGAAAGATGCCACACATTCTTGGAAATCTTCCTTCAAAGGAAGAAGGATAGAGCATCATGAAACTTACTGATCACTCTGACCATCAAAGCACAAGAACACCTTGACAGGTCAAGGAAGTTTCAGATCAGCCATATAACATATAAAAGGACAAAGAAAGTGGGCTACCAGGATAGTGAAATTGCTATTCTTACCTCATACTTCACTTTTTCTAGGGATGACAGCCCAGCTAAGGCATGCAAACATCTGTGAGGACTGGAGGTATAGCACAGCTAATTTGCCTTGCAAATTGCCTTCATGGGATGGCAGAATGGGAACTCAGATTAGGTCCGTGTCTGGAGAGCTGTTGCCTATTTGGTAAGCTACACTCCAACTTCAACTGGCTATATTTTCTTCGGGAGACAAATGTCACAAGTTCTTAAACATTTCAGCTCCAGGCTCAGAAAGAGTGGGAAACGTGGATCTCTTTTAGAGCACTGTGAGGAACAACAAAGCTAGCACCAGGATAACTCATCACCTATACCTGCAGAAAAAGGAACCAAAAACCGTGACATCACAACTTACAACTGAGACTAAGGCTCTATCAACTTCTAGGTTACAGTGCTGTTTAATGGACTTGAGTCTTCCTCAAGTTAGATTAGACCTCCTGTTTGCTTATGCCCAACTCACTGAATCTGTGTAAGAGGTGATGGTGTCTGTTCACATTTCTGCTGACTCCTCGTGAACCTGAGGAGATGCAGCAACCCATTTTCACATTTCCAGTGTAAAAGAAATCCTATGTTTCAAGCTTTGAGTTTGTTGCTTGTTTTACCACCATATCCCACTATTGGTAGGTGTTTTGGCAACAGATAAGGAAAAGCACAGCCAATGGCTAGAAAGTTAGCATCAGGGATACACCACCAAAGTACCTCCTAATAAGTATTCTTGCTGAAAAGCAGGAACACTTTTTCTCAATTGCTTTTCCTCTCCCAACCTACCATGAAATTGGAGAATCACCATGGAATAGAGACCATTCACTCCTGCAGCCAAGGATGGGCCTAGCATGTGCATCAAAAACCACTATGGAGAGGAATACTCCTGCAGTCTTCCTGCATAGACAACATGAATCTGAGGCCATTACCCCCTTTCATGACAGAAACAAAGTTAACATTGCTTGTTATACAGCCACAGTTTATACCTAGGACAATACTTCCGGCCTCACAACATTGTATTCTCCAGAAAAGGTCCACTCATTGAATCTCCTTAATAACCTAAAGATTTTCCCCTAATGCCTCCATCTGCAAAATCTGGCATTGTACTTCACCCAGCAAAGGTCAGTTGCAGTTCAGTAGGCACAGTCAGGTCTGGGGATGCTCAACACATGTTCGCTCAGGTGTAGATCCCAACGGTTTTCAATGAAGGCAATATGCCTCAGCTGCCTCTAATCCTGAGTAATACAATTGCTTTCTCAATAGCAGAATGCACCTAAAGCACTTCTGTCATAAGAAATTTAGGTTTATCTTGTTTTCTAATATGGAATCTTGCAGACCTTGCACAGTAAACAAAGTTAAAACTAGCTGTAGTCTGGGCAGTTGCTGTCATTAACAGCACTGAAGTTCTTTTCTCTGATTAATCACAACATGAGGTTTACCTCATCTGGATTTGGAGCATTTCAGTGACCTACTTGGTCTTCAAAAAGCACAAGTGTTACAGTTTCCTAACTTACAACTGACCATAGGAAGCCCCCATTTTGAACTGACCATTTTCATTTCTTAGGACAACACAGCAAAACAAGGTTTTCCAGACTCCCCACAAGAAAACTACCTCATCCCCAACAGTCTCTAAGTCCTTGTATATATCCATGTTACAAAGGACAAAAGAACAAATCATCAACTAGTAAGAGGACAATCTTGCAGCCCCTGGCTGCCATTCAAGCCATTCCTTGACGCCTGGATAAACCCAGCAAGGAGTAAATACACTCAGCAGGACCAAGAAACTAGCTTCTTCTGTGTGGCTGCTCTCTGCCTTCAGCACTGTTTTAACTTCAGTCACAATTATTTCAGGCTTTGTTATCCAGGCGTGGGTTGATGTGACTTACTCAGCAACAAGATTAAAAAACAAATAATCCAATTAATGAAAGAAGCAGAATGTAAAAGTGTTTGGAAAGGGTTGGGAAAGCCAGAAAGAGCAGCTGGCACATCCCTGGTGGGACGCCTCCCTCCAAACAAGGGCGTACAGTGGCCCCTTGTTAGCCGTGCTGGGACAGCAGCATGGTTGCTGTTTGAACCCCACAGTCCTCGGGACCATGGCATTTCACTGGGACTCAAAAAAACTGAAGTCAAGGAACAAAGCCCCATAGATTATACAGACATTCAGGCTTGCAGTTAAATAAACTCTAGAGATAAATCCTGGATAAATCCATTTGCTACTTCTCCCTGTTTCCCATCATACAACATCTCACCAAGAACTTATATAAATTTCTCTCTAGCCCATCAACTCAGTCTTTGCTAAGCAACAACAAAGAAATGTCAGAAGTGAATTAGGAGTATATCTTTAGTCCTGAAATGAGTGTTTGTGCTTAGATTGAGGAGGGAGAGGAGTGGGAAGAGGAAAATTGAGGAGCATTCACAATTACTCGCATTACAGCCACAGAATATTTTGTTGATAATGGCATTCAGCTGCAGAAATCACAAAATATCATTTAGAGAGAGAAGTAATTCCTTTGCCCACTTGAAGTAATAAAAATTCAAGGCTTTGGCTCACACCCATTGTAGCACCACTTTAATCCTGACCCTCATGGTGTAAAACCTTGTGATTAAGAAGCCACATGACTGCAACAAACTCACCATCAATATCCTCTCTCAGAAAGGGTCATCAAAAATATTACCCCTTGCAAATCCAGGGTAAATCCTCACAGCTCTGAGCAATAGTTCATCTTTGGTGTTTATGGCCATGGCAGTTCCAAGACATGATGATGCTGTAAGATCTGTTGAGGCTCTGAGGAAAACCCCAGGTCTCCAATAGCTGTGTTTGTTCCTGCCAAACCCAAGCAGCCAGGATCCCGACTGCATCGTCCTTATAGTTTCTCCCCCACAATGCTGAGGGAAAAGGAAACATAGAACATCAGAGAGGAAACATCCCTTCTCCCTCAAGCCCTTGTTTATGTTTTTATGTCTGTCCCTTGGAACAGGGTCAGAAAAGGTCATTTTTGTCCTCTAGGATATGGAACATAAATTCTACTTCCTTGCAAGAAACAGCAAACTAATTAGTCACAACTTGCAAAGATTTCATTCACAGTGTCTCAAGGCAAAATCATCATGCTTCCATGTGGCAAAGTGTGGGAGGACAGATCAGTGTGGGAGCAATGGGGAACTACTAAGGGCTCTCAATCTGCTGCCCAGAAGCATTCTGGGGACAAAATAATGCAGTCAAAGTCTTGCAGAGATGAGCCAGATCTCCTTCAGGTATTAGCTGCCAACAGGGAAGCATCAAGTGGTAATCCATGTGGTAGTGATGACATGAGGAGTAGAGATAGGCTAGTAGCTACAGAGGTGTCTGAGCGTGGACAGGTACAAGTACAGACTGAGAAAAGAGTGCCCAAAGAACAGGGTAAGGGAAAATCAATTAATAAGTCAGCTCCAATAGAGGCACAACAGAAATGCCTCTACACTAATGCAAGGAGCATGGGGAACAAACAGAAAGAATTGCAAATATGTGCAAGTCTACAGGGTTATGATGTGATTGACATCACTGAGACATGATGAGATGGATCTCATGGTTGGAGTGTAGGGATAGATGATATTAGACTCTTCAGAAGGGACAGGCAGGGGAGAAGGGGAGGGGGTGTTGCCCTCTACTGTCACAAAGGAGCAAAGAATCAATACAAATGACCAATATGGTCGGAGTATTGTTCAACTTTATTAATGACAGGATGATCTTTTATAGTGTTTAGCTTATCAGTTAAGACAATGCGTTTAATTCTGATTGGTAACATGAGTTCTGCAGGACTCTGTCCATGCTAATTAGAAGCATACTAATTGGTTGGTATAATTATGCACAATTCCATTCATTAATATTCATGGGAACTTGTTATTCTCTAACTAGATGTCTCGCTATCTCTTACTCCCGTGGGATGTGGCTGCCCTGCCATGGGAACCAGAGGCCTGTGTTAGGTTCTTGGACTGTGAGAGCCGAGGTCAAGCTTCTCTCTATCTCACACCCACACTCTACATCAATGATAAACTGGAATGCACAGAGCTCCACCTGGGGATGTGCAACGCTAAAACAGAGAGCTTACGGGTAAAGGTTAAAGGGAAGGCACAGGAAAGGGATATCATAATAGGAGTCTGCTACAGACCTGCTGATCAGGAAGAAAAAGCAGATGAGGCCCTTTACAAACAAATAGGAGAAGCTTTGCGCTCACAGGCCCTGGTACTCATGGGGGACTTCAACAACCCTGACATCTGTTGGAAGGACAACACAGCAGAGCACCAGCAATCTAGGGAGTTCCTGGAATGCGTTGATGATAACTTCCTCCTCCAACTGGTAGAGGAACCCACAAGAAAAGCTGCTATGTTGGACCTAGTTCCCATCAACAAGAGGGGCTGGTGAGTGAAGTGAAGCTAAAGGGTAACCTTGGTGGCAGCAACCATGAAATGGTAGGGTTTAAGATCCTCAAGACGTCAAGGAAGGCGCACAGCAAAATCACTGCTTTGGACTTCAGAAGAGCAGACTTCAATTTCTTCAGGGACCTCCTTGGCAGGGTGCTATGGGGAAAAAACTCTGGAAGGAAGGGGGGCCCAGGAAAGCTAGTCAATGCTCAAGGGTCACCTCCTCCAGGCCCAGAAGCAATGCATCCCAAAAAAGAGGTAAGAATGCCAGGAGGCCTGAATGGATGAATGGAGAGCTCCTGGACACACTTAGATGCAAGAAGAAAACCTACAGAGAGTGGAAGCAAGGACAGGTAACCTGGGACAAATACAAAGAAATTGTTTGTGCAACAAGAAATCAGGTTAGGAAAGCTAAAGCACAGCTGGAGTTTAATCTGGCTAGGGACATTAAGGGGAACAAGAAGAATTTCTTCAGATATATCAGTGAGAAAAGAAGGACTAGGGAGAACGTGGGACCCTTCCAGAAGGGAAATGGAGAGCTGGCAACAAAGGATATGGATAAGGCTGAGGTGCTCAATGACTTCTTCGCCTCAGCCTTCAGCAGCAAGTGCTCCAGCCACAATGTCCAAATTCTAGTGGGTAAAAGTAAGGACAGTGGGGAAGGAAGATCTGCCCACTATAATTGAAGATCACGTTTGCGAGCACCTAAGGAATCTGAACATGCACAAGTCCATGAGGCCTGAGAAGATCCAGATCCTGAAGAAACTGGTAGATGAAGTTGCTAAACCACTGCCCATTATATTTGTATTTGTGGCTTTTTATGATGAACGTTTAGGTTGGAAGGGACACCAAAGATCATCCAGTTCCAACCTCCCACCATAGGCAGGGACACCTCCCACTAGAACAGGTCGCTCAACCTGGCCTTGAACACCTCCAGGGAGGGAGCATCCACAACCTCCCTGGGCAACCTGTTCCAGTGCCTCGCCACCCTCACTGTAAAGAACTTCCTCCTAACATCTAGTTTAAATCTCCCCTCTGCCAGTTTAAACCCATTATCCCTCATCCTGTCATTACAAGATTTTGGGAAAAGTCCCTCCCCAGCCCTCCTGTAGGTCCCTTTCAGGTACTGGTAGGCTGCTATAAGATCTCCTTGAAGCTTTCTCTTCTCCAGGCTGAAGAGCCCCAACTCTTTCAGCCTGTCCTCATAGCAGAGGTGCTCCAGCCCTCTGATCATCTTCATGGCCCTCTTCAGGACTCACTCCAACAGTTCCATTTCTTTCTTGTGCTGGGGGCTCCAGAACTGCACACATGACTCCAGGTAGGGTCTGACGAGAGCAGAGCAAAGGGGGAGAATCACCTCCCTTGCCCAGCTGGCCACACTGCTCTTGATGCAGCCCAGGACACAGCTGCTTTCTGGGCCACATGTGCACACTGCTGGCTCCTGTTGAGCTTCTCATCAACCCAGACCCCCAGGTCCTTTTCCTCAGGACTGCTCTCCAGCCACTCACCACCCAGCCTGGATTTATGCTTGGAATTGCACCGACCCAGGTGCAGGACCTTACACTTGGCCTTGTTGAGTTTCATGAGGTTGGCCTGGGCCAAATCTCCAGCCTGTCCAGGTCCCTCTGGATGGATCCCTGCCCTCCAGCAAGTCAACTGTGCCACACAGCTTGGTGTCATCTGCAAACTTGCTGAGGGTGCACTGATTCCTCTGTCCATGTCGCTGACAAAGATGTTAAACAGCACTGGTCCCAGCACCGACCCTTGAGGGACGCCACTTGTCACTGGTCTCCAGGTGGACATTGTGCACCACTCTCTGTCTGCGATAATCCAGCCAATTTCTTACCTAGCAGTGCTCCACCCATCAAGTCCATGTTTTTTCAGCTTGGTGACCAGGGTGTCATGTGGGACAGAGTCAAAAGCCTCACTCAGGTCCAGGTGGATGACATCAGTTGCGCTTCCCTTGTCCACTGCTGCTGTGACTTCATCATAAAAGGCCACCTAATTAGTCAGGCATGATTTGCCCTTGGTGAAGCCATGCTGGTTACCACCAATCACCTCCGCATTGCTTTCCGTTCGCCTTAGCAGAGCCTTGAGGAGGATCTGCTCCATGATCTTGCCAGACACAGAGGTGAGGCTGACTGGCCTGTAGTTCCTGGGGCCGTCTTTTTTTCCCTTCTTGAAGATAGGTGTTGTGTTTGCCCTTTTCCAGTCAGCAGGAACTTCACCAGTCTGCTGTGACCTTTCAAATACAATGGACCCTGGTTTAGCAACTTCATCTACCAGTTCTCTCAGGAATTCTCAGGCCTCATGGACTTGTGCATGTTCAGATTCCTTAGGTGCTCATGAACATGATCTTCAATTACAGTGGGCAGATCTTCCCTCCCCCAGTCCTTACTTTTGCCCACTAGAATTTGGACATCGTGGTTGGAGCACTTGCTGCTGAAGGCTGAGGCGAAGAAGTCATTGAGCACCTCAGCCTTATCCATATCCTTTGTCACCAGCTCTCCATTTCCCTTCTGAAGGGAAGTTCTCCCTAGTCCCACGTTCTCCCTAGTCCTCCTTTTCTCACTGACATACCTGAAGAAATTCTTCTTGTTCTCCTTAATGTCCCTAGCCAGATTCAACTCCAGCTGTGCTTTAGCTTTCCTAACCAGGTTACCTGTCCTTGCTTCCACTCTCTGTAGGCTTTCTTCTTGCATCTAAGTGTGTCCAGGAGCATCCATGCAGGCCTCCTGGTGTTCTTACCTGCCTTCCTCTATTTTGGGATGCATTGCTTCTGGGCCTGGAGGAAGTGATCCTTGAAGGAAAAGGTCCAAAGAAATCCAGAAGCTTTAAAATGTAATTAAAAAGAAAAAAAATCACTACTTGTCTAGCTGAACAGCTGAAATTATTATAGTTAGCACTTGCAGGTTTCCTTACAGGCTTTCCCATGCAGTGCCACAAAGGAGTGAAAATGAAGAATATCCCAGCTCCTTTAAGTACTGATGCAGAATATATACACAAGCTACCCCAGTTCACGGCAAGGACAGCTCAATGGCAGAAAGCCTCTGAGGAGGAAACGAGGAGACAAGAGCTCAGCATACACAGCAGGGGCTGATTACAGAACCACTACCCGATGTACCAGGGGCCTCAAGAGCCACTATTTACAAGTCGTTTGGGCTGTCAGCAGCAGCTCCACCACTCCACCACAGCAGAGCAAACAGCCAAAGCAACCAGTGAGCCCTAACAGAGAGTATAAGGCAATATATAACACTGCAGCTGGCACAGCTGGGTTACACACTCTTATTAGCTCTCTCAGGAGGGGAATACATCATTTCACATGGCTTTACAGGCCTGACACCTCTTTTTCATCCACTGGCATGAATCAGGATTGTCTCCTCTGTTCTTGCAGCGAGGATATTATGCAAACACAATGTGCTGGATGTGTTTCTTATTGATCATATATGTCTTTCACTTTACAGTAAGTGACTCATAAAAACCACCAGCAGCACTGAACAGTCTGAGATAAACTCACCATGGAGAGTTTAAGGATGCAGAAACTGTGGATGCTGTGGACACTTCCTCCCTGGAGGTGTTCGAGGCCAGGTTGGATGAGGCCTTGAGCGACCTGCTCTAGTGAGAGATGTGTTATGATTATTGTTAGTCTAGTATTAATTTTTTTTTTTAATGTAAAACAAATATTCTTAACATTCAAACATTTGAGAAAATTCCCTGACATTATTTGGATGTTTGGTCACACAAAGGTTATTTATGAACACAGAATTAAAGAGTTTAAACAGTCAGAACTTGGAGAATAGGGGACTGGTAACATGGTAAATTCCAACCATGCCATACCCAGAGACACGATAGATACAAAGCGTCCCAGAGGAGCAGGAGGAAAGGTTTGCCTTGCCCCTTCTGCTGGTGCTAAGTGCAATGCATGCTGCAAACACGTGGCCCCTCTGAAAGAGCTGCAAATAGACCTCTGGTGAAAGGCAGCAGGAAAAAGGAGCAACGGCTCTAAATCACCCCCTAGTTTGAAAGGTGAAACTGGCCAATAGGCATTAGTGTCCACTATTTTGGCCAATGAATTCAAAGTCCCGTGCCTAAGTGTCCACCCTTGCACTTGAGGGACAGCACCAGACACCTGACTTGCTCATGTGCCACGCACCCAGCCCTCGGGGCTTTCCTAGGCCAAACCACATCCATCAGCCCCCAGACCATGCTACAGGAGGAGGAGAGCACGGATTTGAATTAATTTGGCAGGATTTATGCCCTACCAGGACAGGTGTCTCTGCTTATGGCGGGGGGCTGGAACTAGATGATCTTTGAGGTCCCTTCCAACCTAAACCATTCTATGATTCTATAACTGAACCAAGATCCAGACACATTAAGGTATAGATGTAGCTAAAACTCACCAAAAGCAATACAACAGATGCCTCTTATTCTCTGGCCTTCTCCCTGGAGCTCCTAAATCCTTACTTGGATGCAGTAGAAACCATCAGGATTTTGCAAACCCAGCACATAGCATGGTATTGCAGGGCTGTGGGTGCAGCAGCAAGAAACATTACTCTTTTGTCTGGAACTGAGCAACTCCTTCCACAACACACACAGCTTCATAGCAGGTATCTGTACAACCTTGGATGTGTGTGGGAGCTATAAGGACCTTGGCCATCCCCCACAAGGTTGGGATGCTGCAACATCTCATTCTTTTTGTTGCTGGATAAAATAAGCAAATAAACAAATGTGTCTGGGTTTTGTTGGTGGGGTTTTTTTAAAGTGCACTTTCCACATATATCCCTCTTTCTTCTGGCAAAAGCCACCAATTTTCAAAGTTACTTGTTGATTCTTTGCACAGGGGCTCCCCTGTTACCATCAGTCCAGATGAAGCTGCTTAAAGAGCAGGGCTCTCTTACAGAAGCTTAATTTACTCAGGTTCAGGAAGGCCAGGGCTGGCCAAACTAGCTACAGGATAGTGATTGGCAGCCAGAAATGGCTGCAAGCAGCTGCACAAGGTAACTACCTCTTGGGAGTTTTTGTGGGGTAAGCCCTGGCAAAGAGGCCCCTAGTCTTTTTACAGCTTTGGATCCTCCTCTGCATCACCATTAACCCCAGCATTTTTTCAAACTCAATTCTGTCAGCTTTGTACTTCTCAGCTTTTTTTTTTCTGCCAAAGCTGCTTGCCTTTCTTTTCTTCTGATACTTTATAAGACATGCATGTAATTTAATTTTCTCTCTTCTTATAATGTTTTTCATTTTGTTTCTTTGATTGTTTGTCCTGCTTTAAGGATCTAGTGTAGAAAAATGTCAATTTTAAAAGTAGTTTCAAAGTATTTACTTTATTTTCTATAGTATAAATCACTCTGAGGAATTAGCAAGCATAAAATGTAGTGGCTTTCTTCTTACAATTCTTATGGAGATTTTAATGCTGGAAATTACAAGAATGCAAATGGTATTTCCAGCTTAGCTGTGCTTGTGACTAAGCAATTTATTAGAAGTAATTTGCTTAATTTAGGGATAAAAATGCAAAACTCACCTTATAATATATGATTGTGACACTGGAGGCAAGGAACAGAGGATAAAGCTTATTCAGAGAGATTTATTTTTCTAATAAGATCTGAAGAGGTTGCACTTTTTTTCCTTTTAAATGTAACAAAGAAGCAGCATTTCTTCTCAAGGCTTGATTTTAGAGAAGGATTTAAAATTGCATTGCATCTTTCTGGGGCCCTTAGAGGCACCATAGAAGAAAGATGAGTCTCTTTTGCTATTCTATTTCTGTATTACTGAGTTTATAGTTAAGTGAATTGCTACAGTGTTATATTCATGCATACTAACTGTTTTCTGGTTTTTTAAGTGGAAATTAATTGTGAGAAATTACTGGTTAGCAAAAAGTATGGGTAGAGACTACTGCATTTCGGAAACTTGAGTCTACATCTTTTTTTTCCCTTAGGGTATACCTTATTGCTATGTATGACTGGAAATGACCTAAATAACTCACCACTCAGATGAAATGAGCAACAAAAAGGGTCATAGCAGTTCCTCACAACTTATACTCCCCAACTTTGACCTGTTCACACACATTACAACAAATCTTAATGGCAAATATGCTGAGTAAGAGGGAGGGATCACAGGATATCAGAGATTGGAATGGACACTAAGAGATCATCAAGTCCAACCCCTCTGCCAAAGTAGGACCATAATCTAGCTCAGGTCACAGAGGAGCAGGTGGGCCTTGAAATTCTACAGAGAAGGAGACTCCACAGTCTCTCTGCGGAGCCTGTTCCAGTGCTCCGTGACCCTTACGGTAAAAGAAGTTCCCTCTTGTGTAGAGGTGGAACCTCCTGTGCTGCAGCTTACATCCATTGCTCCTTGTCCTATCACAGAGAGCAAGTGAGACCTCATCCCCCACCTCCTGACACCCAGGCCTCAGATATTTATAAACATTTATTAAATCCCCTCTCAGTCTTCTCTTCTCCAGACTAAAAAGCCCCAGGTCTCTCAGCCTCTCCTCATAAGGCTGTGCTCCAGTCCCCCAATCATCCTTGCAGCCCTTCACTGGACCTTCTCCAACAGATCCCTGTCCCTCTTAAACTGGGGAGGCCAAAACTGAACACAGTGCTCAAGATGAGGTCTCACCAGGGCAGAGTAGAGGGGGAGGAGAACCTACCTTGATCTGCTAAACACACTCTTCTTAATACACCCCAGGATCCCATTGGCCTTCTTGGCCACAAGGACACATTGCTGTCCCATGGATAACCTGGTATCCACCAGCACTCCCAGGTCCCTCTCCACAACGCTGCTCTCCAGCAGATGACCTCCCAGCCTCTACTGGTGTAATTTATTATTCCTCCCCAGGTGTAGGACTCTGCATTTGCCTTCGTTGAACCCCATTTGGTTCCTCTGTGCCCAGCTCTCCAGTCTGTCCAGATCTCTCTGGATGGCCACACAGCCTTCAGCTGTATCAGCCAAGCCTCCCAGCTTGGTGTCATCAGCAAAGTTGCTGAGCAGATTCTGTCCCCTCATCAATGTCCTTGATGAAGATGTTGAATAGCACCAGACTCAGCACTGACCCCTGGGGGACTCCACTAGTTAGAGATATCCAGCTGGACCTGGCACCATTGACCACCACCCTGATGTGAGTTTCCTGCTTGCAGGAAATCTGCCCTTGTAGTGGCAGAGCTGCTGCTGGGTCAGCTACCCTGGGTAGGCAACAGCATTTCCAGTATTAGGCTGGTTCACACACAGCAAAGTTTGGGTTTTTTTAAAATACATTTTGGTGGCTGACAGTGGTCTGAAGCTTCAGTACCTTCACAGGTCCATGACCACTTTGGTTTGCTAGAAACACTAGAAACATAATCTTTCCCACCCCACTGGAACTGAGTGGAACAGAGACACAGAAGAGAGATGAGGACATAAGGAAACGACAGCATTTCTGCCCATCCACTGGTGTCTGTGTGCTTGGGGAGGTCCTTGCATGGGTCTACACTCTACTTGTATCTGCATCACAGGCCCTGGAGTGTAACCTCCATCACCTTCTCCCTTCTTCATCTCTCCAGCAGGACCCCAGTTTTCCCTTCCCATTTTCCCATTCACAGAATGCCAGGGGCTGGAAGGAACCACAAAAGATCATCCAGTCTGCCCCCCCACCCCTGACAGAGCAGGATCACCTATAACAGATCACACAGGAATGCATCCAGGTGGATTTGAATATCTCCAGAGAAGGAGACTGGGCAGCCTGTTGCAGTCTTCTGTCACCCTTACAGTGAAAAAAATCATCCTCATGTTTAAATGAAATTTCCTATGCCTCAGCTTCCACCCATTGTCCCTTGTCCTGTCATTGGGCACCATTGAGCAGAGCCTTGCTCCATCCTCCTGGCACTCACCCTGCACATATTTATAAACATTGATGAGGTCAACTCTCAGTCTCCTCTTCTCCAAGCTAAAGAGCCCCAGCTCCCTCAGTCTCTACTTGTAAGAGAGATGTTCCATTCCCATCATCAGCTTTGTGGCTCTATGCTGGACTCTCTCAAGCAGATCCATGTCCCTCTTGAACAGAAGGGCCCAGAACTGGGCACAGTACTCCAGATGCTGCTTCACCAGGGACTGTGGCTGGCTGAGTAGCCCTCACAGCAAATATCTGTGTAGTTAAAATCCCCCATGAGAACCAGGGCCTGTGATTGTGAGGCTGCTCTTAGCGGCCTGTAGAAGGTCTCATAGACTTCCTCATCCTGATCAGGTGCCCTGTAATAAACACCCACAATTGTATCACCCATGTTGGCCTGTCCCTTAATTCACACCTACAGGCTCTCAACTCTCCATTCATCCACCCCTGGTCAGAACTCACATAAAAAGCAACTCCACCACCTCACCTTGATGATCTGTTTTTCCTAAAAAGGGCATAGCCATCCATCCATGACCACATTCCAGTTATGTGAGCTGTCCCACCACATCTCTGCAACTGCCACCAGGTCATAACCCTGTGACTGCAAATGGATTTCTAACTCCTCCTGTTTATTGCCCATGATGCATGCATTGGTGTATGAACATTTCAGGGATGGAGTTGAGCACATAGTTTTCAGCCTTGAAGGGGGATAGACCCTCTGATTATCTAAGAAGTCAACACACTGCCCCTCAAGTGTTGGGCTATTATACTCATGGTGGCAAGGCCAGCTACATCCCTGTTCCCCGTCATAGCTAGTTGAAAGCCTTGTTAATGAGGCCAGCTAACTCATGTGCAAGGATTCTTTTCCCCTTATGGGAGTTCCCCATCTGTCACCACTAGACCTGGTCACAAGAAAACTGTCCTATTGTCAAAAAAGTAAAATTATCTTCCCTCACTCTGTCAGTCCCAAAAGCCAGGACCATGCAATCTCTCTCCTTTCCTGTCTTTCTCCACAACACATACTGTCCTCCAAGGAAGGTGTTGCCAGCACCTTCATTTACAGAGAGAGGGGGTTAGGCACCACATAGGAGTTGGGGGAACCTTGTGTGTTTCCTCCCCTTGCTGAGATGTCTCATTCCTACACAGGCATGTGGACATGGAACCCTGTTGCACATTCCCCACTCCACCAGCTGGATACCTCCTGGAAATGCTAATTCCCTGGAAGCAAATAGTTCTCTACAAGAACATCTGGCAAGGAGATTCTAGAGCAAGGGCCAAGCCACTCAACTGGGAGAAAGTAATGTAAGCCCCTACCCAGTGAGCCTGGAAAACACCTATTTTAAATGATACACACCAGTAAAGAAAATAGATTCATCCACCCATTAAACATGCTGGCCGTTCTGGCCCTGCTGCATATTTGGACACTTATGCTTGCCAGAGCAGCACTCTGATTTCTGCATGCTGCCTCCAGAAACAACCTGCATTTTGAACAGCCTTCAGTGCCCAGAGCCAAAGCTGGAGAAGACAAGGATAAGGGCACCACAGAGTGGATGTGTTCAATTGCTGGGATGCAGCCACGAGCTCTCCACTGTGAAGTGGCTTTTGCTGGCACCACCTACTTGCTCTAACACCTGATGCCCCAGAGAGCATAAACAGAAAACATATCAGGAAAATAGTCAGAAAGAACAGACAGAGATTGTTATTGAGTTTACATTTTCCAGGCCTGATTTGCAGTGAACAGTTGAGCTTTAGCGCCAAGGTAAGGGGCAGTGGGATTCAGAGTGGGACCTGGTATTCTTGGCAAACTGAATTAACAGCAGCAGTGGTAGCACGTGGTTCACACTCGAAGTACGCAGATAGGGAAAGTAACACTGAAAAAAGCCACTTGTGTTTTCTGAGAGGTGCAGATTTCAGCACTGCTGAAAGCTTTGTTTAACAAAAAGCACTCTCCTAAACAGATGGCTTGATTCCACATACAAGGAGCTTTATGCTGATGAATTAGTTTTTTTATGAAGTAGTAGAGCAATGAAATATATCCCACTTATCCTGAGAAGACTCAAGACCTACACTGGATTAGAGATGAAAAAAAAATCCATATGCTGCACTTCCAAGAGACTCAGTACTGTTCAGTCACCACACACTTTTGTTGGCAATAACTGCAATTTCTTAGAATCCATTTGCATCGTGGCAGCCTCTTGGTTTCTGGTGGTGGACTAGTGAGGTGCAAACATCACAGTCCATGACAATAACTTCACAGCTTTTAAAATTGGTTACACACCTTCAGGTCCAATGATATGTGGCCACAAACAGGGCAAACTCCCTCTGAGCAGCTACCCTTGGCATTTCCCAAACCTAAATGTCATAGGTCTGTGGCAGCCCCTGCATTTCCTGATCACTTTATTTATGTTTCAAGACAGCATTTGTGGCAGCCTCTGTTCTATATCTGGCATTGCTAATATGGAGCACAAAAGGTATGGGTCAATTCAACTGCATGGCAGAAATATTGAAGATCTCTTATTATAGCTCCCTGCTGTATTTTGATTCCAAGTGGATCCTCCCTATGTTTTCCTTTCTTTTTTTCCTGGAGATATATCTTGAAATAATTAAAGGAAAGCAGTATCTGAGAACTGCTTCTTTATAGAATCACAGAATTGTTCCATTTGGAAAAGACCTGTAAAATCACTAAGTCCAACCAGTAAAACAAACACCACTAGCCAAGAATTACATATCTTGAAAATTCTGTATCACAAATTATGTCAAAGTGAAGATTTGGTTATGGTTTTGTGCCTAAGGTCCACCAGAAAGTGTCTGCTGCTAACTCTGAAAACACCAGACCTTCTGAGTCCTTGTCAGATTATTGCCTCTACCCATGCCGACACACATCTTAGCATATTTATCTTCCTGCTGTTTTATCTTCCAGAGTGAAGGTAATATCTGAGCATATCATAATTCAATGCAGTCACTATATTTTCTTCAGAAATGAGGAGCCTTCTAAAACCCTCTTTGAAACCAAATTATTTCCACTCTCTGGTCTTCTTCATTAGCTGCTTTATTAAGACTTTCAGGGCACAGGTCTGTGTTCTTTTGCTTTAAGGCCTCCTAGTACAGGGGAAACAAAGCCATTGATTATTATTATTATTATTATTACTAGCCTGCCAGTGTTACCCACTTGGAAATAAATAGAGCAGCAATTTTATTACAATATTTTACTAACAACAGTTACTGATCTGCTGCTACTGTGGTAAAGCAGGGCTACAGTTACACATCAGCCTTACTTACTATGTGTGTATGTCTAACTGCATATCTATGTCACACAGTAGTAAAGAGTATATCGCTGAAATTTGTCACCTGCCCTAAGTATGCATTCGTGCGTTTAATAATATTTCCAATACATCCTCCTAATTCTTGCTTTAATTAACAATGAAATGAAAATACAGCAGGGTAAAATTTTAAAACTACCTCCACAAACAGTGCTTCAAATTAGCAGAAAACTCAAATGGAGACATCTGTTTACAAGCAATAGTGGGAAACGTCCACATATAGATATGGAGCATTTGCCCATTTCCTAGGCAATCATGTTCAACATCTATTGTCTTCAAACTTGTGACATCCTGACTGTGTGGTTGCCTCTTTTGCAAACAGATCTTTCCTTGTGGCGAATCCCAGCACCAAAGTGGAGCCACATGCCATGGTTCATTTCTTGCTCCTGCGCTCCATTGGGTGGAAATTGCTTCTGTCAGGAAAGAGCACGGGCAGCAGCACTTGGAAATGTTGTGATAAAAAGAGACAGCCAGTGCCCTCCTCAGTGTTTTGTTTTGATACTCTTCAGCTCTCCATTACACATGATAATGAGAGGCTGAATGCCCTGGATAATGACAAACCTAGATAGTTTTTCTTTTTCTGCCCACTCAGTGTTTCTGCTCTGCAGTTCCTGGGATGGTCATTTCCAGGATGCTGGGTTAGCTCATAGTCAGTGATGCAGAAATGTGCCAGCCCACTGGCAGTATCCTTGACCCTAAGCAAAGCTGGTCATGCTGAGAGAGTTCAGGTAGAGCAGTAAGGACAAGGTTGCACTGCTGCTGGGTTTCTGGAAAGAACAGAACTTTGTTCACACACCACTGTATCTGAGCTAAGTTCTTTGCCCTGGACACAGTTTATCCACTAATTAAGTAATCAGTCCATGGAAAATGAGGAATGAACCTACCAGGTATTTCTTTTATAAAACTAACATCTTGCAGCAGCAGCTATGAAACAAGACCTTGGTGTAGGTGGCACTGCTGTTGCTTTGACATCTTGCCAACCATCTTCCACATGCCAACAGCTACACCCCTCAATGTGTTGTTGCAGGTACCAGAAGTGAACCTTAGGAGAGCTCTTTGCCTGTGACAGTTATTCCAGTCATCTGCTGCTTCTGAGATCCCTGTTCCATCACTCAGTACTAGCTTAGCTATTTCTCTGCAGTCCTGTCCTATGCTCTGCAGGTACAGCCCAAGTTTTTGTGGTTTGGTTTGTCAGAAGCTCACTCTTCAGTACTCTCACTGAGACTTTAAAGCCATACAGGCAACTCAATGTGTATATAGATGCCCATGGATTTCTGAAAACAATCTACTTGAGTGGAAAATAAGTAGCTAAACACTGGTGAATGACTGTGTCCAAAAGTTTCAGAGTATTTTTATCAGCATCTGCAGGCGAGGCTTTGTTGTCGGGATGTTATGGGTTAGAGTGGATGCCTCCCCCAATAACTTCTTGAAAATCCCTCCCAATGGGGGGAAATTTGCTACAATTCAGGATTGCAACCTTAAAGGATGTGAGGATGGAGTAAAGCCATGCAGTGAAGAAGGGAAGGAATGAAGGAGCAGCCAAAACAGTGGTGCAAGAAGATAGCAGTGAGCACAGCAAGGAGCAAAAGGAGAGATACAAACTGTGCTTCCAGATATAAAGGTCTTGATGCTCCAATGAAATTATATTGACATCTATTGTTGCCATTTTATGGCCTATCCCTAGCATGTTTAGCTTTTCACTCAGAGACCCCAGTACCTTTCCACTTTATGATCAGTGTNAGCTCAAATGTCTACAAGGGACTTCAGCCGTCCACCAGCACTGGGAAATGACACACAGCCACCTAGCTGTAAAAAGCCAGTAGTTAGATGTCTGTCCTCTAGCAACTATGTACCTCTAAATTTTCAGTTCTAAGATCTGAGTCCTTTATTTCCATGATTATAGGGATGAGGATACCTCACAAAAACTTATGAAAAGGGTGATGATATTCTGAAAGTGTTCATTTGAATTAATAAGACTTTGGGAGGGAGAGTTTAGTAGATCTGCTAGGTAGATCTCCAAACAGATTTGCTCCCTCTTGAGGCTTTCTGCCAGTCCACTGCACCCTGCCTCACAAAGAACTGCCATGGCAAGCCTGAAGTTTTGTATTAAGAGACCAAAATGAATCATGGATCACTGTATCTTAGTAACACACTTGGGACTTCTTGCTGAACTCTTGATTTCCTTAGCTGTTATACAATTTCTGTAAGAACTGGAGTAGAGATTCACAAATAACAGGTAATCACTTTCACTTAACCTCTGGTAACCGCTTTCCACTAAAGCACATTTACACAATTGCTAGATCAGAAGTAGCAAGCAGATACATGTCTTTACAATGTATTTTCTGAATTCTATCTTCTATATTTACACTATTTCCCCCCCCCCATTAATGGTCTTAGATAGTGCATGCTTGCTCACGTATGTTACCTACACACTTCTGAACATCTAGGTGGAATTGCAAATTATAGTTTGCACTTCAGCATTCCGGAATATGATACCATCCTTTTCTGTGACGGTCTTGTAAATGCTGTGATATTGGCTGTGTCAACACAATTTTCTTCTTAAAGCTACACAAGAATTTAATGAGCTCTGTGTACAGGCCAAGTTGCATCTAGTGAGCTGTTTAGAAGTCTTTGAGAGCATTTTATTAAATTTCCAGTGCTCCATCAGAAAAAAGTCCACACTAACTTCTGCCTCTCTGTGCCCAGACTCACAGACTGCTCTGTCACTAATCCTCTGAGTGAGGGAAAACTGTTGGGGGAATACAATGCTATTCACATGAGTAAAGGCATTACAGCCTATCTCTTTAAAAACTCTTATTCCCCTTTAAATCTGACTTGCACCTAACTAATGTGGTATTTATAGTCTTCAGAGTTCTGTAGTTAACTCCTGTAGTTCTCATTCTTTTACTACACTACTGAAGTGCACAGGAGGACTGAAAAAAATCCATCTAAAACATCAGTCAAATAAAGCTTTGCTTCCAAAAGAGCAAAACTTGACAAATCTGACAGGCTAGTGCAAAAGGAGCATAGAAATCCCTACAAAAATATGTGGGAGGGAAGATATGTTTAAAATAGAACCACCTAATTTGACTGCTAAATCAATGTAAGGAGCTCTGTATGTCTGTGTGTGCGGGAAGGAGAGGGAGAGACAGAGGGAGGGAGAGACAGAGAGTGAGAGGGGAGCAGAGGGAGGGAGGGAGGGAGAGCAATGTGCCTTTCACAGAGCTGGGAGCTCGATGGGAATGTTTGATTAGCTCCTCTCTGGAAGAGAAAAGGTGTCCAGGCCTCCCTCTGCCGCCTGCCTCTCCTTCTGTAGAATAATGTTTGTTGGAGTTTGGGGTACAGAAAAGCTTGGAAAAAATAACACTTTCATACTGTTTGGAGAAAAGGAATAAAAAGTTTCACACCTCAAGCAAGGTAATTCTGATGTCATTTCTCTGCTATATTTATTTATGGGGGAGAGGAGGGGAGTTGCTTTTTTGCCTGTTGATAACAGTTAAATATTTTCACTGCTAAGAAACTGTAGGGGTGTGATTTTTTTTTTTTTATGTTTAGAATTCCAGCTGCGTGCATAGGATCAAAGACCTAAAAAGACAAAGACATAGACATAGAATAAGACTATACTTTAAATTATATGTATTTCATTATGTATTTATAGAAGAATTAAACCCCTATTGTGAAAGTGGACACAAATAATCAGTGCCTGAACAGCAAGGGTTTAACTATTTGATAAAGAATGGTGCATATTAGTCACACACCAATAGATATACCTATTCCTGCTGTTCTCATAGTGTGTAATAGGTAATGTATCTTGTTCCATAGCTTTGAAACAGTTTTGGTTTCAAGACTGTTTCTTTAATCATCTGGGAGAAGGTGTGCATTGTATCATTTAGTTAGCACTACCTGACATTGAGGAACACTAATCCCCAAGATAAAGGATGGAAAATGGTATTAATCCAGATATATGTATTTATATGGTGTGAACTCTCTTGCTAGATACAGATGTATTAAAAGTAGAGCTGCAAGGACGCTATATATCCTTTTGTGCTGAGTGCTTGTTTTGCTGGTGAGGCTCCAAAAAGGAATAGCATTGTCGAGCCTGCCACAGCCATTCATCTCTCTGCAGTGAGATTAGAGTCTCAATAAGTCTCCTCAAATTGTGATTTCTCTGAGACTAGTATGAACATGAACCAAATGCCCCAAGCAGACTTTCAACTCTAGTTAGTGTTTTGTTCCTATAGTTTATGTGATCTACGCCACGTCCAGAGCAAAAAAAAGAATTACAGATTAAAGAGACAGATCCTCCTCAGAGCACACTCTTTTCCTCTAACTGCTCCAAAATTTAAACAAAACACCAAGCCAAGAAGTCACATATGATGGGGGGGGACACGACACAACATGACGACAACAAGACATTTAGATGAATGACAATCATGCTTGTAAGAGTGATCATTTACTCAAGTAAGAATAACTGCATTACACCTGCATATTACTCTTGGAATATTATATTAGTATCTTATTTTAAACACACTTATTTTGCTTACATAGTTGATCTATTCCTTTGTGTTGCTGAGGTTTTCTCACTGGAATGACAGATAAGTCTTCCTTTTATTCAAGACATAAGAAATATAATGAAACTTTGTCTGGCTTATCAATATAATTTAATACTGCTTTGCATTTACACCTGTAGTAGGAATGTTATGTTCTTAACTTATGCACTACTTTATGTAAAACCTTTCTTCTCCTAGTAGTGTCCTTACACATGACTGGCTGGATGAACTGAGCAGTTTTTGCTAGCTAAATCAGATTTTCTCACACTTGGAATTGATTTTCTTTGTCTAATAAGAAAAAGACTCCACCAAAGTCTTTAGTGCAGATGTTAAACAAAGTGTTTCCTCTTCACCCAGCTACTTACTTACCTTCACAGAAGTAGTAGTAGGATTTTTTTTTTTTTTTTTTTTTACATTCCCTTTTGTCAAACTTGATTAATTGAAACATTTCTAGAGAGGAACAGCCTGAGAAACAGTGTGAACACAGAAGCTGGGAAAACAGGTTAATTGCTTCATGTGAAACAACAGAATTATTTTATATTCCTGACCATTGCTTTTTGAAAACGTTGCTAAAACTAAATCTGAAGTTTATATGACAGCAGCACCAAAGACTTGACTGGAGAATTTTTAACTTTTTCCTCTTCACTTCTGAGCCAAAAGAAAAAAGTTATGGGTGAAAATACTGCCTGGTGTCTTTACATGTTAACTCAAGGATCCAGGACATGTATGCTCTAGATTCCATTTTGCCAAAAATCCCCTAAGTGGTGATAGGTAAGTCATTCAGGGCACCTGGCTGAAATGAGGAATAAAATTGATATCTCAGTTTGCTATCCACAGCTGTGACTGTATTCCTCTTCCAGTGCCTTGGGGCTAAACAGAGGGAAACAAATGCTATGGCACTCAAAGACATAAACTCCACACAGAGGCACTGTCCTGTGCAGGTGCTGAGGCAGCAAAGTCTGTGTCGGCCCATTGCAATGTGGTGGGGATGCACCATCTTTTCTGAATGACTGGTGAAAGCAGTAGTCCAGGATTTCCTGACAGCACTGGGGGATGTTCTGGCTTCCTTGAAACTCTGAGCCCACCAGGAATTCCCCAGTGTGGTGTGCATCAGCTGAGGTTTAGACCTGATATTCGAGGCTCAGAAAGGGGACACAGCAGGAAAGATGTCCCGTCTTCTGAAATCTCACCCATTAGTCTGAGTCGGAATGCAGAAACACAGAACAAAACAAAAATAAATACAACACTGAAGTTATTTTTAAGGAGAGAAAAATAAAAGTCATAGCACGTGTTGTACATAAAGCCAAGGAGGATGCAGCTACAGCAATCCAAGTTCTGTCCTCTGAACTTTTCTCCTCTGCAGTAGTATTTAAGGCCAGAACTAGAGAGAGAAATAGGTGCTTAACACCTACTTAGAGCACTTCAATTCGTCTTTTGAACTTGCCGGGGCACAAGGAGCCCTCTTGTCCCCGAGCTGGCCTGGGGTGTCTGTGCTAGAGCTCAGCTGGGACCTGGGACAATGCGGCCCCTGTTCCGCCCGGCTGTGGCACAGAGACTATAATTATCTCTCTTCTAATGATCAGCCAGGCAAGATAACAGTTTTTGTGCTATGTTTAGAAAACAATGTCTTACTACAAATTGAGGGTTCATTCGCCTGTAAAAGAGCCTCTGTAACAGCCCTGGAGCAGCTGCCATTCTATTGCATTCCGGTTCCTTTCTTTGCTGCACATTTCACACTTGGAAAACTTGGGTGAATGCTGCTCAGGCCGCACAGCCTCCTGCTGACGCACAGGAGGCTCCGGGAGAAGCAGAGCGCCCAGAAAATCTGTAGCTGTTTAGCTTGTATCTCTATTAGTAGATTAAACTCTGACCGCCTGGCTCACAACAGCCTGCAGCACTCTTGTGAACTCTTTTAGCCCCTGAACTGAGGGAGCAGTGAGACTGCTGCTGCCTTCTATTAACTCCTGATAAAATGCCCTGTGGAAAGCAAGCTGCGGGATTTGGGATGTGAAGGGACTTGCTGTTGATGAAAAAGGAGCATGTATTACTGATGAACTTTTGCTCCAGTGCTGCGGCCCACAGACAAGTTGCAGATCTACTGAAAGGACGAAGGCTCCTAAGGCACCTGTGGAGTAGCTGTAATGGCCAGACAGGAGTGCAGTCCTTGTGGATGTATCTGACCCTTGCAAACACTGAGAGGTATCAGATGTGGGCAGTCCTATCAGCATGGCACTCATGAGCTGTCTACTGGAGTGTTTGCTTTGTAACCATTTTGCACCAAACTCCGTGCTACAGCAGCCAGTAGTATATGGGGTCTGCCTCCACTTCTTCTGCCAGTGCCCCACTAGCACAAGTAGCAGAGCCAGCTCCCTCTTTCTGCAACCAGCTCACCTTTACCTCTCTTGCCATGTTCTCTGAACTTCTATGTCTACTCTCTTCTGCAGCTGGATGTGGCTGAGTTGCCTTGGGCTGCCTTTCCTAACCAGACTAATTTTCAGTAAATGAGTTCCAGGAGGGAAAATAGAAAGGAAGCATTGATCAGGAAAAAAAATAAATACAAATGACTAAGAATAAAAAACATTTCTCATTTATGTGTATCTTAATTTTTTAAACAAACAAACAAAACCAAAAGCAAATAAACAAAAAGCCCCCACCACCTGCAGCTTATGCTTTCCCTCTTGAGGCAGAGCACCCAAATCTATAGCTACAGAAATGTTTTGGTTGGAAGTGGCCTTTAAAATCATCAAATCCAGCTGTTAATCTTGCCCTGCCAAGTCATCACTAAACCATGTCCCTCAGCATTGCACCTATAGGTCTTTTAAATACATCCAGAAATAGTGGCTCTACTGCATCCTAGGGCAGCCTGGTTCAGTGATGTAAAGTGAAGAATTTTTTTCTAATATCCAACCTAATCCTCCCCTATTGTAACTTGAGGCCATTTCCTCTTGTGCTATCACTTGTTACTGCGGAGAAGAGACTGATATCCACCTCATCGTAACCTCTTCTCAGGTAGCTGTAGAGAGTGAGGTCTCTCCTGGGGCTAACCAACCCTGATTGTCTCAGATGCTCCTTGTAAGACATTCTCTAGACCCTTCAACAGCTTTGTTCCTCTTCTTTGGACATGTTCCAGTGCCTAATAATCTCTCTCATAGTGAGGGCCCCAGAACTAAACATAGCACTCAAGGTGTGGCCTGATCAGTGCCACCCATGGGGGACAATTGCTTTCCTAGTCCTGCAATCCACACTATTTCTGTTACAAACCAAGATGCTGTTGACCTTTTTGGCCACCTATGCATACTGATGGCTTATATTAGCTCATCTACCAACCAATAACCCCAGGCCCTTTTCTTCATATCCCATCATGGAAACACATTTGCATTCAGGAGAATGTTTATAACCACTTCTGCTTCACTCAAATTATCTGGGTTTAAGTAGTTCTTAACCTGACCAATCTTAGTGTCGTGACTGAACTGGCTTTCTAACACCCATTAAGTCCATCCTACCTGGCTTTATCTCCAGAGCTTTAGAGTGCATTAAGAGGTCAGTGGCATATTAAGAACATAGTATGTGTCAGCTATCGTTAATGTGCCTCATTCTATATGACATTCCATAGACAAAGATATAAAAAATACTTTCAAGATCAATTTGCATTTGCAGACTGTTTTTCAGACTGTCACCTTATAAAATAGCTTTGCAAATGTAACACATGCAACACAGCAGCCAGCAGATTCCCAGCTGGCAGATGGTTTCATATGAAAAAAATCCACATAATTGCCAAGTGACAGTGTTACATGTGCCAAAATTTCTGGGAAACTTCTCAATTATTTTGTGTAGCTTCATGCCATCCTTCAGTGTCCCCACCAGAATGAGTTGAGGATTTCCATCACCTCAAGGCTTGTACATAAAACTGTGGAAATTTTTACCTCTCCAAAACAACTTGTTTACTGGGAAGTTTGGATGTGGTTGCCTCTGTGCCTCTCAATATTCCTGCCAGTTTCCTTCAGGGATTCACAAGTCTCCATTCTTTTTATTTTCCACACATAGGTAGTTTACCCTTGAGTCTGTAGAACAAGAGTGAGACATAGAGGAAAGCTGGCAGCAGTGCTGTGTATCCTGGCCCTGGTCACCTACAGTTAGAGTTCTGAAAGGACTCCACGACTCCAGAGGCTATTTTCACAGCTGCCAGCCAGCCGAGGACAGTGAGAGCCAATTGTACTCACCTTGGTAGAAGTCCATCTTCCCCACTTCTCTTACAATACATCTTCAGCACTCCAGCATTTTGTTCCTCTGGGCCTGGTGAAAAGTTTTGGACTTGAAATATATGAAAAAAAAAACATTAAGGATGTTTGGAAATAAGGCTAAATGGGCAGGAGAGTAGTGTCCAGGGTCGGGGAGGCAACAGGTTAGAGAAGTTCAGAGTAGTTGCAATGGAATGGCTTGATACAAATATGATTGTTAGGGTCAAACACAGGCATCATAGGAGTATACCAAGTTTTCTTTCATTTTGCGTCATTAACAGTCTTTCTACCAAACCACATCTCAAAATATGTGGTAATCTGCAACATAAAGTCTCAGGCTTCCTGAGTCTACATCTTCTCTTCTCAGTGGTGAAATCTGCATGTAGAAAGAAATACATAAATTAGTCATTAGATTTAAGTAGAAACTCATATGGTAAGCTCTTAAAGCCAAAGTTCAGAGTTTCTGAAGTGGCTTATGCAATATTGAGATCTGCAGGCTTAGTTTCATTTCAAAAACAAAAGACCACAAATCACAAGTTCTTCCTCCCAGTTCATGTAATAGTTTTCCTTTTTGATCTTGGGCTCTCAGTAAAAAAAGAGCCTATGGTTCATCTCTATGCTGAAACAGCAGGTTTTTAAAGCTTCTTATACACAAAAACTAGTAAATCAGTGTCTGAGACAATTTTTAATAATTTCTGGCTACACCTACACCATCACAGCATCCAGGACTGGGCTCTGGTGGCCACTTTCTCTGTCATTATGTTTTCCATCTCTTCAGGTCCTCTCCAGCACGCTCAGATATTGATGTAGTTCTGGAAGCACAACCATTTCTCTTGTTGTCAGCATGACCCATATGCTGGCGACTCCACTCCTGTCAGTTGCCAAAAGCTGCCAATACACACATCATAAGGCTGCACAGCTTGACCCACTCTATGTTAGGTCTCTCACCAGCACCTCCACCAACAGCATGTCTTTAGAAACATAGGCCTACCCATAATGCTGCCACCCACCCAAAGCTATAGGTCACTTGCATTTCAAAAGCAGCATGGAGTCCTTAGACGTCTTCTGCAATCATTATAGAGAAGAAAAGGCTGTTCACAGGTCTGCAGTTTTTAAATGGTTCCAGTTCTGGTGGGAGACCTCAGCTCAAATGTGCAAGTTGAGTTGCAGGTGGGCCTGTAGTTCCAGACAAAGTAACAAGTTGGGAGGTCAGCCTGCTTCAGCAATAATGAGTAAGGCTCCACCCTTACTGCAGCCTTTCACCATGAGACCTTGAGGGGCAGTGTTCACCTCCAACCCAGAAGGAGGAAATAGGACAGATTTCAAAATCAAATTATCTCTCTGGAGACAACACTGGAGAAGCACTCAGCTTATCCATGAAAATATTGGTGGACTTTGCCTAAAGTTTAAACTTGGCTAAGGACTAGCCTTTGATGTTCTCTTTGAGGGCACACATCTAGTGAGTAGCTTTAGAAGACAGCAGGATGTGAGTGTCATATCCATTAGGAAATCTGGATGTGCATTTACAGCTGGCTACCACAACAGCTCATTCATTTCTTCTAAGCATCCAGGTGACACCTCTACATCCCATGACTAAGGAAGTGGAAGTCTGGCCTCCATCTGCAGAACATGGGGTAGGGCAGCTATGCATAATGTCCCAGGGTTTGGGACTAGGCATCCTGCCCACTGGCAGCTGACCCTTCAAGGAGGAGAAAGATTTGGAGGTCCCATCAGGGCAGCAGTAGGTTAGATGACAAAGGGCCGTAAAATGTTTTGGAGTTGTTTTACCTTTTGCAGCAACCTCCTCTGTAGTATGAGTTGGTTTTTCCTCAAGTGTAAAGGTGTCAGAGAGATATCTGGAAGAGCTGGAGGGGAATGCTCTCAAGCAGGAACAATGATGTTAGTCATGAAGAATTTATTTATTTTTTTTTTTAAGTACAAATTATAAAAGGGGGAAACATCAACCAGTGCAAGGAGCATGAGACTATCAGTTTTACAGAGAATTATAGCAACTTTTTTGCTGGTTTCCACCACAGAAGCAAATTTCAGCTAAACTTTTCAAAATGCATTCTACAACCTCCCTAGTGCTTCATCATTTGCTGAGGATATTTTGTGTAAGATGCTTCCTTGATCAAGTTGCCATTATTAGACACTGATGAATTTCACCACCTACGTCCTTATTTCAAACTAGTGCCATATGCCAGATTAGTTGCAGATGTTCATTTTAATTTGCATATATTTTCTGAATCCTTATCCAACCAGTTCATAGCTTTGGCATGAGGCATCAGTATCATACTGACTGCAGAAGATGCAGGATTGATAAATCTTTTCTGTGAGATATTGTATAAATTTATTAAGATGTTTAAGAATAAATTTTACTTTTGACCTAGACATATAACTCACTGTCATAGTAAAAGGATTCTTGTTGCTTTAATAAGCAGAACATAAACATCCTAAAGTTTCTCTAAATTTCTGCTTTGGAGTTTCTATTAAAAAAAAACCCCAAAAACTCTAAAAATTAGTGTCAAGTGTTGTTTGAACATGTTACAGAAATTCCAAAAACCATCCCTAAGGAGATGTGAAGTATTTTCAATGCCTTTAACAAAAATTCTTCACTTTTAGACCGAACATCCCTTCAGGGGAATTCTGACACACTACAATAATTCTTAGTCTGCAGGCAGTACAATAACATGGTTAGTCATAGCTCTTTTTATTGTGCATCTAACCTTAGAAACCATATATTGCACTTTAAAAAGTCACTTTGACTTGTTAAAATCATATGTGGGAATAGAAAATGGTGACTTTTCTAAAAAGTGAACGAATCATGGCCACAAACCTAGCATGGCCTTCAGGCACTACTGAATTGCAGGTACTTCATTTTGCCTTCAACTTCACAGACAAAGTGGCAGTGCTAGGGACTGATCATACCTGTCTGGGGCTTGACTGATGTTAAGCAGGAGTAGTTCCCTGTAACAGTGCACAAGCTGCAGTGCCCAAAGGGAGCATAGGCTGAAGCCTGGGGGCAATGGGTCAGATATATGAGCAGACAAAAGCCTCAGTGGTGAGCAAAATGGAGTGATGGAGCTGTCCAGACAGGGATTCACAAGTCTGACCTAACAGCAATTCCTAATGAGCCATAAAAGCTGATCATCAAAATGAAAAACAAACAAACAAAACCAACCAACCCAAAACCCACCAAACACCAACACCTCCCTCCTGAAAAAAAAAAAAACCAAACAAAAACAAAAACCCAACAAACCCCACAACCAAAGAACCCAAAAAACCTCTCCACAAACCAATCAAACCCCAAACCATAATATATTAACAGAAACCAGAAAAGTACTGTGTAATGATCCTCATAAGAATCATCATCTGGGTAGTCCAAAGTAAGTTTTCTCTGCAAGTGTGTGACATGTTCTAAATGTATCCTTTCATTTGCTGGAAGGAGCAGGTCAAACCAGCATAATTGATGGTTATCTTGCTGAGACAGGAGAAAAAGTATAATCATTGCAGTTTTATTTAGGCTCTGAGAAAGGTCTGGCAAGTTATATCACACTGCAGTTTAAATAAATTACCTTCTGAAAGAGCTCTGTGGAAAGCAGAGAAATCATTCATCACTGTTACTTCAACCATATGTTGGTTTAATTTCAGGGCATTGCTTGAACACAAAATGAGCAGCACAGGGCAACTTGGGTGTTTTTAATTGTCTCTAAACTGCTGGGTATATCATATTTTCATTACACCTACCTGAACTGAGCTGTTTGGATTAATTTTTTTTCTTGCAAATCTACATATAAAAAATTATTTAATCAGCCCTGAAAAAAGGACTCCTTTGCCCACTGTGCAATTTAGGTACAATTTAGACCTCTGAACCTATCCATACCGAACTTCAGTGACTTGAAAGGGACTTGACAAGTACTGCACAAGATGTACTGGCTACCAGCAGTCCCCCAAGCCTTATTCTGAGTTCTCATGAGGCAGAGCAGGAACCATCTAAAACATGACATGCCACCCAGAACAATTAAAGCTTTTGTAGTAAGAAACAAGTGGTGAGAACTCTTAATCAGGGATACCTGTATCAGAGCTGTACACAGCCTCAGAGAATCTGAATTCTTTTCTTCATCACCAAAGAAGTCCTCTACCATCAGGCTCCTGGACACATAAGATTGGGATACCCTCCATTCTTTGTGATGAAACAGGACCCCTGTGCAACTAGGAATGCCAAATAATAGCTCAGAAATAAAGCAAATGAGGAGTCTGACTTGCTGCTTGCCTGGGAGAGGAACAGAGTAGAGCCAGAATCTCTGGCTGAGCTGCTGGAAGGAACATGCATTTCACAGCAGCTCGCTACTACATAAAAAGAGTGAGTCCAGATAAAAAGAAGGTCCCAGGACCCTACATGATCATCCACACTCAATGTCAAAACCATAGGCTGCAGTAAGGCTCTGTGGGTGTCTTCACAATTCTTAGGATCCCAAACGCAGTGGTCTAGTTTCAGTAGGGAGGGAAACCTTGATACCCTTGGGAATAGCATCCTTGCTCTCGAAATCTCTATCCAGTCACTTTTGGTGCAAGAGGTGATGTATCTGCTCTCTCTAGGAGCCTTGGGGCTTCCCCAGGAAGAGGCTATAACCTTTGACAACCACTCAGTGAACACTGCTGTGCATCAGTAGACAGGGTCACATGGAGAAACTTTCCATGGTTTGTTTGTGTCATGGATTGAGTTGAATCTGCTGATGTCTCTTCAATACCATGCTGACATGATGCCAGCTTCAAAATGAAAGAGCTGGTTGGAGCCAAGTGTCATGGGGCTTGAAGTTCAGATTGTAACATGAGAGGCTTCCTGTTCTGTTTGCTGCTTCCAGTTTTTAGTCTTAGGGTGCTGGTCTTTTCCTCTGGGCTGACTGCAGGTCAGGGGATGAACGAGTCACTGGCTTCTGCTGCTTCTGTTTTTTGCTGCACTTTTCTGCAAACAGGATAAGGTAATTGTGCATCTTAGCATCTCATTAATTGCCTTATATCAACTCAGAGTTTCATTTTTTTTCCATGTTATTTTCCTTCCCATTTGTGTAGGGGGGTGGCTTGTGAGAGCAAGCTGTGATAGCCCAGGACAGTTGAAGCTCACAGACCACTCAGTAGGATAAATAGCCCAACCTGTCTGTAGTTCCCACATGCTAACACAAGTAAGTCAAGCCACTCAGCTGAAACTCTGAGAAACAGGACTGGCAGCTATGTATAGCAGTATGGTGTAAACCATCACATGCTCAAGAAAAAGAGCACTGTTCGAAACGTAATAATCCATCTCTGAAGCAAAATGCCTAAATCTCATGGAAGAACTCCAACAGCCATCTCCATGCTGTCGAGGGGTCATTGCTACCATGCGGGTGGAGGACTCCACTGACTGGGTGTGGAATTCATCTGGCTACAGAAGGCAGCTGGCAAACAGTCTGTAGCTATTGCTTAGGTGGTGAAGTTATTTGAAATAAATAGCCCTAACTGTAGGCCTGATGCTATCTGTGTATGTTAATACAGAGATGCTTTTAAGGCAAAAGCAGAAGCTGTCCCCAGGCTCAGAAACTTGTTTAGCAGTAGTTTGGTTGTTCTTTTTATTAAACACAATTGGCTGTTTTATGATGTCTGCTGCTTCTTACAGCTGCTCCACCACAAGGGAAAGACCTGCAGTCATAAAAGCTTGAGTTTCATTGTTGGCTCATTTTGAGGTGCTGGATAATTACGCAGAGTGTGTCATGGTGCTTTGAAGCTCAGCACCACCTTCTTGAAGAATTTTTGGGTTCTCAGCCCCAGTTCAACCTGCCTCTCGTTGTTGCGGTCAAGTGGTTTGCAACCACAGCAGAGGCTACTCTGAAAGATGAAGGTTGAAGAAAGCACATGGTACAGGAAAACTTAAGTTTCTTATTAATACTTCCCACAAACAACATGAGCAATTAATCGAATTTATTTTCTTTGCTTTGATATGACAAAAGATTTCATGTCCTGTCTTTGCAGATGTTGCTAGTACAGATATAGCTTTCTCTTTCTTCAGTTATAGCGAGCCCCTTGCAATTTCCTTCACATATGAAAGAAAACAGGTGAGCATTCTCTCAACTTTTTTATAGCAGGAGGTGATGAGGTCTGTGATACTTTTTAATTTCCTGATTCATGTATTCTATTGCAAACCACTCAAAAGACTGAAATCCAGTATCCAGTGCAAACAAGCTCACCCTTGTGAAACAGCACCCCAGATCTTACCTTCTGCAGCCTGGCCTGGATTATCTACAGGGCAATCTAAGCTTCAGAAATCAAATGTATTTATTAGCTCTGCTTTTCTGGCTCAGCAGAACTCATCTCCTGCCTTCTTAAAATAAAGAGCTGCTTGGCTTTTCTTTCCTCCTTATGTACAGACTTTCAGAGCAACACAGTGCACTGACAGTACATCATTCCTTCCCTCTGACAAGGCAAAGGGTGAAACTGAATTGTGTGTGCCAAGTGTTAACCATGTGCACCATTATCGTGCACCAAAAGGAACTGGTACGTGGGAGCAGAGTATGATCATCAAGCGAAGAAAGGGTTAAACATGTTTTTAAAAAGAGACAGAAGAAAACAAAGAAAGAAATCTAGAATGTGCTCTGGAAGATGATGATGATAAGCTCTTGTTCTTCCAAACCAGTTTACTCACACCTACACCAAGCCCACTTGATTTTCTCATAAAGGGCACATACTTATCTCAACCCACAGTGGTTAGAGATCATGTTGTTAAATCCACTCTACTTGCTCAGATAGGTTTCAAATAAAGTCCATTTATTCTTTATGATGCCACTGTTGATGCAATATTACAATCCCTTGAGAAAGGAAACAATAACACACAATACTGTGGTACAAAGAGAGTACACAAATTAATTTCTGCAGCACAGGAGATTACAGGAAATAAACTGCTTACTCCTGCAGAGGCAAAGCACGTGGCACCAGCAAAGAATTTTAGCTTACATGTGGAACAGACAGCAGTGCCTGACACCAGAAATCAAAGACTTAAAGCCTACACTTCCATCAGAAAATATTGTAGTTGACAGTAACAATTTATATAGATTTAAACCACCTGTTTGTTTGTAGCATGTAGCATCTTTTTCAGATCTTTGTAAAAGTCAAGCTGCTAGTAAAAGGTCAGCACAAGAAAAAAAAGGTTGCTAATTCTATCTCTTAACAGTCAAACTTTTTCAAGTGTTTGGTATAGGGAAAAAGTAATTTATTTTTTTTTTAAGATAGATTTGACTTTAAAGGGTAAAATAGGATCTATACCAGGAAACTCTGAAAGAGTACTTTTGTAATGACTTCACTGAGGTTTAAGCACATATTAATGCAATGCATATGCTTTACTCCTTTCCTAGCATAAGGGTAACTTCTGCTATGACAGTCTATAAAGGATACAGATTTAAAAATATACTTGATAAACAAAGATCCAGCATACAGTGTAGGAGATTTGATATTGCATGGCCACTAGTTACTAGTACTGGCTGAAACTGCATAATACTGCATTAATGGAACCTGATAAGGATAAATCTCAGCAAAATTTATAATCCAAACTAAACCAAAGTAGAAACTTCTGGTTCTGTTTAAATAGAATCTATTAATTTGATAAATGTTTAATAGCAAAGTTTCATCCTTGATCTACAGATTAGAGCCCTACTTTCTCCTTCCTTCACAGAGGAACAAAAAAACCCACTGTTTTATTCCAGGCTATTGCTCCCTGTACCAGTTTAAGTATCTGATGCCATGCTACTGCACAGTAAGGGAGATCTCATATAGCTTAAATCAGGTGACTCCCTAGGCCCCAGCCACAATGAATGCACACAGACTTCCCACAATAGAAAGCTTGGAGCCTTTAAGCTACACACTTAATGATTGGCACTGTAAATATTCCTGCACTTACCTCCACGTGACAGCCCAAGGTCTGAAGGCTAGGAACACCTTGTTGCCACCAGAGCTGTGTCACAGGATGTCTGTGTAATTTTCCTGACATGCTAGTTCCTAATGTAGAAATTAATATTGTGACAAAATGAAGTTTCTTTACTAATATGATTTGTTTAAATCACTGAAGCAAAAGCACAGTCCACAAAAAGAAGTTTTTTGGGTTTTTTGGTTGGGTGTTTTTTTTTTGGGTTTTTTTTTTTTGTGTAGCTATGACAAAAAAAAAAAATCTGTTCAGTAAGTCTAACACCCTTGACCAAATGTTTCTGCTAATTCTCTTACTGATACATTATCTGTTATTGCAGGCAAAGTGGTCTGCTGAACTCAGGCTTTACATATTAACTGCTTTTCGATTTCTTGGCCTTTTCTGCAGGAAATTTGCAATATCTTAGGAAAAAAGTCCATGATCTGTTGCCTTGAAAAGCAACACCACCAGAAGAGATAGCAATTGCAGCTAAACCTGGAGTAATGCAACCCTAGAGAAGTGGGATGGCTTCTAGGGCAGCTGGCCTTGGCTTACAGATGGTAGGACTTGTGGGCAGAAGGACCTTCGGATAGCAATGAGAAATCTTGTGCAGCACTGGTGGTACAGGTGGTTATACATATTGTGGGAAAGTTAAGCAGTATTTGGTCTTCTTCACAAAGTACACAGAATCCCACCCATGAAGCCAGCTTTTACACAGGTCTTTTACCATATCAGCCCTTCTCTACTCTAGTTAAATTTGAGATGAAAATGCCTCACCACTGAGACAAATACTGTCAGGACAAATTTTCGCAGCTCTTTTTAAATTTAAATGAAGATGTCACTGCTGAACTTATTTGCTGCAGATTTTGAGAATGGTCATATTAAGATGCCTTTTCCAAAGCAATTTTTTGATACCTCTGACATGGTGATGAGTTAAGACACATACGTGAAAAGCATCTAAGCTAAATTCCTCTGAACTCTTGTCTACAGCTTGTTACTATCTCCCTGAGCAGCTTCACAGTGGAAATGCACAGCAGTAAATTATTTAAATGGAGTTTTCCTTCAGGAGATGAACAAGGGGTTTTTTTGTTTGTTTTGTTTTTTGGGGTTTTTGGGGTTTTTTTAGTGAAAATTAACAGTGACAGTAGAATATTACCATGTAACTGCTCTTGCTGCTATAGCTTCTACAGTATGGGATCACCCTAACTGCACTGTCCACTTGCAGAAAGACACAGTGACTTTGTTGAGCCACTTTCCACACTCCCAAGATTCCATTTGGTTGCTTTCAGCTTTAGTAGCCTAGCAGGAGGACTGTTTTAGGGCCATCATTAAGGAAAGACCTACTACTACTAGGAAGTGATGCTGTTAGTATGTCCTAGAATTTGAAGTTCTCTAACCATAGCACAGAAGCAAAAATCAGAGGTGCAGCTAGTGCATTTATATAGATTATACAGGCCTAGAACTGTCTGAACTCAGTTTAGTCTAGCATAACATTTTAGTTATCCTCAATCCAAAAGCATACAGCTTTCTTGGGAAGGGGTGGGGGCAACTTTAACATTCCACATATTTTCTTCCTTGATAGCAGCTAGGTCTAATTTTACTATACTTTTTTTTCCCCCATTTGTGGGCATGTAATCACTTTCTTTGAAAACAAAGTTTATTTTGAACCTCGAGCTTTTCCTGTACAAAAACAACCAAAAAAAATCTCCTTCTCACAGTTTTTGCTCTGATCTTTTTCAAGCAGCTTGTAGTCTTTCAATAACTGCGATTAATTATGAGTGCCAAATCTACATTTCTCTCAGCAATTACAAATAACTGCAAAAGCAGCATGGGAGGCGAGGTTCAGGAGGAGCTGAAATGGGTTACCTCTGATGAGTTTGTGTTCTTGTAGTCTGGCCCAGAAAAACACCTTCCTTGTGCAGATGTTCTGACAGCATCCTTTTAATCTCAGGTGTTTGTGTACATACACACATACACATCATTGGGTAATTGTACCCAATGATGATAGTATGTTTGACATGTAGACATTACAATTATTTAACTTTATCTTAGTAGAGGAGTGAATGAATTTTAATATCTGTCATAGCCGTCAGAGGATGTCCTTACCCATCATGCCACTGCCCTTACCCTCCTGCCGCTGGCTTCAGAAATAAGCACATGTAATGAAGTCCTGACTTTACCAAAAGTAAAAGGCAAAAATCGTTCCATGAGAGTGCCACAGCCCAAATGATATCTCCTCTGGGAACACCAGCTGCTTTGGAAAACAGGAAATGTACCACGTGAGGACTGTGAAAGGTTGAGGAAAAGTATAAGTTGCCTCTCCCACCGTCCCTCTCCAATGTCACCTGTGATAATTCTGAATGCAGCCTGACATACTCTTCTGTTCCTTTTCAGAGCTCCTTTAGAGACACATTCAGATTTTGCTTTGCTCACTATGAAAGCCACAGTCATTGCACCCTTCTTTGGTAAGTACAGTTGCTGTGCTGCAACTAGCTGTTTATGTGTTTGTACTCTCCTGTCCTGGCTGACCAGTGGCTGTGGGCTACTTCTCTTCCCTTTGGACTTCATGGCTGATGAAGCTCTCAGTGGCAGGTAAAGTAAGCCTTAGCACAGCTTTAAGAAACGAGCTACCCAAACTTTTTGGCTTTGGTATTGAAACGGTATCAATTGCTTGCCAAGATCTCTAAGTACATGAACAACTGTATGCAATCCAAATCAGATGGCACAACAGGGCCTGGAAAATATCTGTAATGTAAAGATTCCCATGAAAGAAAAATCATCTGTTTCTGACGTGGGAGCATCCCTTCCTATTTGTAATGCATGTTCTTCCTTTTTTCCATGAACAAGGAAGTTCCAAAGGAAAATGGCTACAAATGTGAGTTATTTTCTTCCCCCTGGCGGTCAAAGAGGATCCTGCCTTTTGGGAACATTACAGAGATTCAAGAAATTGCAATTCATCTAACATGAATATTCTGGTTGATCAAGAATGATTTCTTAGTGTACTTCACTGAAATGTCTCCCTTTGAGGGGGATCCAGGTGCAACACAGCCTAATAGTGCAGTATGTCTTTAATTGTGATATTCCCAGGCATCATATCTGGCAGAATAGCCCTTCTTAGATCAAATTCATAGCTGTCTATACAGTTCTTTTGTCTTTATTAAAAGGTCAAAGTACTTTCTCCACATCAAATGATACCCTGACATTCCATGTAGTTGGGACTTTGCATTTTACTGTACACTGGTTTGCTCCTTTTTATTCTAACTGCAGTTTAGCCTTGCTTACACAACATTGATGCTGACAAAAGGCTGTGATACTGCATCTATACACTGTCACTTTTTTGGAGCAAGTTCTAGGAGTGATTAAGTCTGCAGATTCTTTGCAATCAGTGTGCTGGTTTCAACTAATTGGAGAATTTGAATGAGAAATTAGACTATAGGCTGAGATAGGAAAACAGCTGATGCTACTTCCCTCAGAGCTCTACTGAGAAAGAAAAAAAATGTTTTAAGAGTTGTAACCCAAATATAGATAAGTCAGACAGTTTCAGACCTTGCTGGGCTGTGGCTGCTTCTCTTGCATGGTTCCATTGTCTCTGCCTTTGTAGCTAATTCTCAATAATTCTACTAACTTATTTCCTACTGCTAACCCCCTTGGCTGATCTACCTCCGCCTATCTGCTGCATCAACAGATGGTGAGATAAGATTGGGGAAGGGAGGAAAGGTGGTAGGGGTGGTTGGAAAAACCCCTCTTAGGGATTTTCGTCTCTGGGAGGGGTGTGGTGTTTCTGCATTACTTTTTCACTGTATATATCTGTAAATATCTGCTATACATTGTAAATATCTGCTTGTATATTGAGCATTGCTGTAAATATAAAGCTTCATTTATTAACTTCCAGCTGTTTCTGAGTCCTAGCCAGGGTTATATCAAAGGTGTGTTGGGGTGGGCAGGTAACTGTTCAAACCACCACAATCAGTCTGAGTGGAGAAGATCATTAAAAAAGTACAGACTGCTGATGCATGTTCTGTTAAGATTAACTTAACAAACAATGCAAGGGTAAGCCAACGCATCACAGAGAATTTCAGTTCCTTCTGACAACTCAGAGATGGAAAGGTGAGTAGGAAAGTCAGGATATTTGTAATGAATTTATCGATTATCTATATGATAGTGCTTATAAACTAAGCACAGAGAATGAAATGTGTTTGTACGCACTTAGCAAATAAATAGAACATGGTAAGTAAGCTACATACATATATTGTGATATATGTTTTAATGTAACAACATATGTTTCTATTACACTTTCCAAATCATAGTTCTGCCTACTGAAGAAATTTTGTTCATAATTCTGCCCAGCATCCCACACCTGCTACCACAAATGAATGAAATGCTGCAATGTATGACTACAGGATAACTTCCCTGACAGGTTATTAAGAGGGATCTTTCACCCCCTAACTTCCCAGTTACTTTACTACACGTTTTTTCACTGACATTTCTATCACACCAATTACAAAGAGTTTTCATGGCTTGTGGAAATATTCAGGCTTTTTGTAGCTTTCTGGTCTCAACAGCAGCTTTGGACAGTGAGTTCTACAGATGAATGTGTGAGTTGAAATGATCTTTAGTCCCCTTCAAAAAACTGACACACAGTAGCCATACATCATCTTGACTGCAAAATTAACCTACAAGTAGAAACCTAGTGGTGCCTGAGAATATTCCCATTTCATTTATTTCAAGCCCTGGATTCAGATTTGGGAGATCTCATGAATAGGATTTTGCAGTAACTGATGTTGACATTCCCCCATTTTCCTGAAGCTGTGTTTTCTTTGCTTTAGGTGTGCTTCTTGTGTGTGCATACGCAGCTAAGGAAGCCACAAGGAAGGCGAAAAAGGCTAAGATATGTAAGTGATCCCAGTAGTATTCTTAGCTGTTTTATACAGCAAGTATATCTGATGCATTTTTTAAAAGTGCAAAATGAGGTTATATTCTGGTAGCTCCTCACAATTGTCTGCAGAGTCAATGGCAGTGCATGTTAACTAACATTCTTTTCTTGAAATCAAATCACTAAGGAAAGGATGTGCTATGGAACACATGTAAAGGGCAAATTGTGTGCTTCACTACTAAAATATGTCTTCATAGGTTATTAAACAGCACAAAAGCATGTAAGCAACCACTATGGTTTTCACAGAAAGATAAATATGTGAGATAAACCTACTGCAACCCAAAGCACATGCAGCTCATTAGCCAGGGACAAGTGGGGCACTCCCTATGCACTAGGCTGTGTGTATAACTTTCAGCTATAACTTTGCTGCTGTAAGAGCATTTCTGTCCACAGATTATTTTTCTCATTAAGTTGACAAACAAGCCTACTGCAAGGTTGTGAACCCACATTTAAACCCTTTGTTCAAAGGAAATTGTACCCAGCAAATATTTTTTTTTTTTTTAAATTAGGGACAAGACAATGGTTTGTGGCTGCAGCCTGGTGTTACAGATGGCATGCAGCTACATGAGCACAGCAGGAGGCTTGGGAAGCATCCTGTCTCATGTATGCACAGCCCTTCCCAGTTGTGACTCACAGCCACCCCTTCCCCTCATTCTCTCACATGTTAACCACAGCCTGGTTGGCTATATTTCTTTCTTTTTACAGCAAAATGTCATAATAGATGTTTCCTCCACAGAAGCAAAACACTGGAAGTCAGAAATAGGCTTCTTTATGCCGTCTCTGGTTACAGCCACATCCCTCAGTATAGGGATTATTACGTACTATATTGTAGAAATGGAAGGTACAACCATGTCTTGTATCCCAAAACAATTGATACAAAAGCATAAGAGAAGGACATCCCTGTCACTCAGCTATTCATCATTTCATTACAAGATCACTCAACTAGGGAGACATTCAGTCTGATTTTACCAAGATCTTGCACCCACAGATGTACCCCAGATCGACTGTGATGTCAAAGCCGGGAAGATAATCAATCCAGAATTCATTGCAAAATGCCCTCCTGGATGCCAAGATGTGAAATACCGTGTTTATGGCACAGATGTTTATGCTTCATTTTCCAGTGTGTGCAATGCTGCAATTCATAGGTGAGTGAGTTTAAATGAGCAAAGCACTCAAACAAAACCCTTGTTTTTATATTGGGAGCTGCCAGCTTTTCAAACCCTTTAAAGTCCTTACCGCTTTGTTGACTTGATTGCAGGCTTCTGTTCTAGTGGGAAACCTGCAATAAAGATCGTGTTTGATGCCGTAAAGACAACATCATTGAAATCAGTTGGGTTTGAAGACATTTCTCAACCTCTGGAGAAGTGTCTTCAGATTTGCATATCTCTCATTCATGCATAGCAAATTACCATTTGTACTTTTATAATTCAAGCAGAAGATAAGGGTTGAGCTGCTGCTACCTATAAGTGTCAGAAAGAAACCAGGCATAACACCAGTGATTAACACAAAGAATTCTAATACTTCTGGGATCGGTTTTGGTTCACCATATTTGAATGTGACCACACCATAGCTGTAGGCAGAGTGCAGAAGCAAAGTGCATTCAGATGAAAACACAGTAAAAATTTGTAAAGCCTGATTGACAACATGACTTCATTTGGTGTTATTCAATCTATTACAGTGCTTCCAGTTGTGTGAAATAGCTGAGCTCTTGAACAAGGCCGAACAGTTACGGCTTCAGCACTTTCTACCTTTATACGCTGCACTGCGCAGCACAGAGGCCAAGGTGCCTGCGTGTGTAGGGCTGCCACCTCCTGGCTGCAGCTCTGGCTGCTAAGTCCCTTGCTGGGAAGATGACTGCTAGGTGACTGGCTTTCAAATGGCAAATTCTTCCTTCAGATACTAGTGCACAATGGAATTTTTGGGTCTCTATAAGCAGAGTTACAAAATACTGATAGTGACCATAATTTCCCTTGTAGTTCAAATGCTGGCTGCCTGTATTGTTGCAGTGAAGGTTTCCCTTTTTTTCCTCGCTTGCCTCCTGGGGTTGACTTTGTTGGTTTATGTTTCCATTCTACAGACAGCGGATTTCCTCTCTTCACAGTTATTTTACCAGCAGCTTCTTGCAGTCATCAGAAGAAACTGAAGCGCTGACATATTCTCTTCCATGTTGTTCCCTGCCCATTCCTTATTTTCCTGCAGTGTGGTTACTGCGAGTCCTACCACAACACTAGAGTGGCAGTTGCTTTGCCTGCCTTCTTAATGATACCACAGCAGGTTGCATATACAGAAGGTTTGCTGTTTGTCTGTAGATAAATGTTATGTCACATGTCAAACAACATCTAATGTGTGACACACATGGATCTTGCCAGGTTTTCTAACAGCTTCCAACAATATTGTGTTCAGCTTACTCCAGGCTTAACTTTTTTTGCAAATAACACATAGTGAAACTGGGGGAAGGGGAAGGGGGGTGGAATCCCACACCACAAAAACCCCAAAACAAACCTCCACACCACCACCAGAAACAAAAAAAAAAAAAAATCCCACCAAACAAAACAAAACCCCCTTATTTTTTACAAAAGGAAAGATCAAGCAAGTGTGAGTTTGTACTTCTGTCACATAGCTGGCCTGAAAACTGCTCTGAGTACTTCTGCCTGTGTCTTCAGTCATTCACTCAAGCTTGCAGGAATTTTAATAAAGGCAGTAGCTTGATCTCGTGTGTAACTAGGTCAACCTTAAACACAGGACCAGCAGATCAGTGGGAAGAGCAAACAAATCCCGACAGCAATTTGTAACAAACTGTTCTTCTCTATGTGCAAGAAGCACAAATACTTCTTAGCAGCAGATGTAGCAGTAGTGTCACAGCTCCACTCTAGCCCTGCTTTAAAGGTAAAAGTTAACACTTTGTAGGCTTTGCTAAACAATGCCTAAGGCTTCTGAGGAAATTCCTGCCTTCAGACACTATGTTTTCCCCTTTCAGTGGTGTAATTGACAACGCAGGAGGCAAGATCCTTGTTCAAAAAGTTGCTGGCCACTCGGGTTACCGTGGGAGCTTCTCCAATGGGGTCCGGTCGCTGTCACTGCCACGCTGGAGGGAGTCCTTCCTTGTGTCAGGTACTATGGTGGCACATTGGATCCACCTGCCCTTTTCTGATGCTTCCCATCAGGCAGAGGGGGAAGCAGCATCCTTATTTTCAAGACCACTTTAATTATCACAGGCCACCCCAGCTAGCAGGAATAAGCACTCAAAACAGGTTGTATTCTGGGCCATCTGAATCACTTTAACGTCCACTTCAGATTACCTTAACCCTACTTGCACTCATTCTACCTGTGTGAAAGGGAGGGTCTAATTTACACTGCTTTACACACAGTTTCCAAATCTAACTTCATGCTGCATCCATACAGTAGGTCAGTTTTTGCTGGTCAGCACTTCTGGAGATTTAGGATAGGTACAGTCAACTGATGTTAATTAACTACATCATTCCTGGAAAAATCAACAAGCAACGGAACAGGTACTAAAAATAAAGATATGCTTTTTACATGCAAAACTTTGTGGACAGCGAAGGAGGTCTCAGAAACTGACCAAAACAAATAGTCATCTGGAGCTTGCATTAATACATTTGGATGCACTTTTCACAGCATTCTGCCATGGGTATGACATATTATGAGAAGGATTTATTTTGGATGAGTAGGAATTTCCTGGAAGAGCTGAATTGCTACTTGTACTTTTTGCAGTTTTCCCCCAACAAACAGCACATTGTAATTCAGGCACATAAATGGAAAGATTTTTTTTTCCCCTCAGCTGCCCTGTTGTTATTTTTTTTAAATGCAGACATTTTTGCTTTACAGTACCAAATCCTTATTCTTAATTAATGAGACTCTATGAGAGAAGACACGAGATAAAGTTACAAGCACATGTAAGAGAATGAGAAATTTGGGTATGCATAGGCATAATGAGATTTGTCCCCCCATGCACTTGATTTTATGCATGCTGTGTGCTCCCACTGATCTCAGTGAAACTACTCAGTTTATAAGAGAGCTCAGGCATAGCATAACATATCATAGAAAGGAATAGAAAGAAAACTCTCACTCTACCTACTGAAAATTCAGGAATTTTTAAAAGTAATTGGAAGACTAAAACCCCAGGAAGGCTGTGCTATTCATTACAGCAGCCTGAGGCTGAATACAGATAGATCTCACTCTCAAAAAGAAATGAGTTGGAGTTTATTTTTACAATTATGAGTCATAAAAGGACAGAGCTGCATAAAGCATTCCCCAGTAAAAATACAAAGTCACCTAAGGCATTAATTTCAGAACAGCTTTGGAACTGAGTACCCTATTCTCCATCTGAATTCCCTTCAGCAGACCAGACCCATATGTGATACTGTACTCTGGAAATGTGCCAACATTTTATTCCCAGTTAGGATATTGTCACCAAGACTTTGTGATGTTTCAATTGTGAATGAGCACCCATACAAAAGAGGACAGAAAATGAATCCTCAAGGGACCCAGGCAATGAAGTAGCATGATTCAGGGGCAGTGGGGAAGGAGGTCTGCCCTCTGGAATTAAAGCAGCCAGCACACTAGGAGGTATGCAAATGCACTGGTATTCATTTTCAAGCACTGAAATGCCTTGGCCCTCAGTTGAATGACTCCATTCAGTTTACTGGGAGTTTTGCAGTTAGTGGGTTAGGAACACAGAGTCCTAAACCTCTGAGTCTGACAAGTGTGAGAGGGCCAGCAGCCACTACTCAAGCAGCTTGAACTTCATTGGTCAGAACATGACCATATGTAAACGCATCTTTAGGTATGTTAAGTAAACTCCAACCTAGATATTACTTTCTCCAGACATTGAAAAAGACAAACTACCATTGCTCCAGAGAGGAGGGCCGCATTCAGGTCAGGCCTCAGATCTCTTGGTCACATATAGGATAGAAGCAGCTGTTCATCAAAAAATCCCAGGAGCAGGCAGCCTTCCCATGCTAGCAAGTTCATTTGCACAGTAGCGGGCTTCAGGTTTGCATTAGAAAATACCTTGTCACAGAAGTATTCTAAATTAGGATCATATTACTAAGATATTGCTGCATTCACGTACTAACCACTCATACCTGACAACCCTGTCTCTGCTGGGGATAAAGAAATGTATTTAGAAATCAGCTGCAACCCTGTAATTTCCATCTTTCTACCAAATTGGCAGAAGGGCTTGCTAGTCATGTTCAGCTCTGGATCACAGTTTTGTCTAGGGGAGAATAGAAGTGAAAACCTCTTGCACTTCACTTAGGTCAGCTTCTGCAAGAGACCCAAGAGCAAGAAGGAAGCTCTTTACAGCTTGTCCTTGCATGCTAACTTGTCAGCTCTGGTCTTTGGTGCATGTGTTGACCTCAGTGGAGCAGGTCTCAGTTTATATCACTGTAAATGAGAAACAGCTCCTTACATCATTGCCTCATTAGTAACTCAAACTAACATATTCATCTAAGGCTTTTTAATGACATGTGAAATTTCAGAGAGGCATAAACCAAAGGAGATAAGGATATGAAAAAGGACAAAGAACAGTGACTCTCCAGCTTCATGGCCACTCCTCCACAGGGAGGACTAGTTCTTCTGGTATATACCCTTCCTTTTTATGTTATGACAGGGGAAACAGGATCCAGTTGCTCAGTCTGAAGCAGCTAATTCTGTTTAGTGCTGTTGGTCCCTGGATTAACCACACAGAATTACAACTGACATGCTAACAGTGCCAAATGCACACCTTTTTACCAAAACCTGCCATGGAAATAAAGGAAAGCAAACCTAGTATCACCATTATGACTCAGGTTTCGCAGGAGCTAGAGGTAGGTCTCACCTCAGGTGGTCCATATATATATGATACATCACAACATCTTGTAGACAGTCATCAGGCTCTGGAAGTCCTACATCCACCAACTCCTAAAGGCCAGAACAGTCTTCTCTACTCTGGGATTCCCTGCAACAATTTTCATTTGGTAATACATGGGAATATAAAAACTGCCCCAAGAGATGGGATTGCATAGCCACACTTAGCAATAGGGACGCATCTGCAGCATTGCTAAAAAGATTTGTGGTTTAAAGCTTAACTCAGAAATATACCTCATGGTTTTAAGACAGGACTCTCATTTCAGATCTAAATACAGGTACCATATGTTCCCACACAGAAGCACAGCCTTCTTTCACTGTTATTATTGCAAAACATTGTTGCCAGAAATGACATCTTGCAAAAGTGAGGTAAGAGAAGAATGTTGTGTGCATGACAAAATGAATTCCACATCAAACATGCTTTCTAAGTCAACTGTATAATCAGGCATTGGAAAAAGGCTGGCCATGGAAGCTATGAGTTTAAGTACAGGTTATACAGATCTGCCTCCATAAGTTTAACAGCATTTGAGAGCAATGGAATGAACTAAATGACCTCTTCAGCTTCCCAGGATGGTGTTTTCATGATTTCTAACTCGTGTGTTTGTGTGTGATACTGGATTTAGGTAATTTTAGGTGTTTTTGGTGGCATGATTTTGAGATTCTACCATCAGATGAAATAAATCTTCAAGAAAATGAGTTGGGCAGCCAAGAAGTGGGGTCTGATTCTGAACAAATATGTTAAATGAGGATTTTATTGCAATTAAAAGAAGAATATTTTGAGATGCTTTCTAATGATTTTTCTGTTATAGAGGGCAAGCCAAGAAAAGGTGTGACATACCCATCAACTCTTGAATATTCTTCTTCAAAAAGCACAGTTGTTAAATCAGGCAAGTAATTGTGACTGATTTTCCCTTATAATTATTCACAACCAGCTATTGCAGCTCCTTTTTAATGGCAAGAGTGGTCAGGCATTGGAATGGGCTTCCCAGGGAGGTGGTTGAGTCACCAACCCTGGATGTGTTTAAAGGTTGTTTGGATGTGGTTCTTGGGGATATGATTTAGGGGTGAACCCTGTGGAGTAGGGTTATCGGTTGGACTTGGCAAACCCAAGAGTCTTTTCCAATCTGAATTCCTCTGTGATTACAGTAGGAATGAAAACAATTAATGCCATATACTACTACACACTTCCCTAACACAGCTCTTACAATGACTGTTCAGCATGAGCCCTCCTGAGCTTACCCACTGTGAGCTGTAGTATAACAAAATGTGCTTTATCTTCTCCTTGAGCTCAAATACCTGTCAGTGGGTGAATCCATCCAAGGCTACACAGACGTTACTTGGAGTTGTCTTCTGTACATTATTGTTTGGTCTTTGCAAGCAAAGTACAGTGCTCTTTCCTCAGGTTTAGGCTTTTATGTACACAAAGGCATTTTTAAATCTGAAATTTGTAGTTGCTCAGACTGAATATGCATCCCTCAAAGCCATGCCTTAAGTTTGTAACACCTTTGCATTTACAATCAAATAGGTATGGATTTGCATTTGTCTTGACCAGGTACATATAAATTACTGACCCAAATAGTAGGTACTGTTAGAAGGAAGACAATATCTTAGTAACGTGAGGTTTTTCCTAAGAAACAGTTATTAAAACCACATCTCATCATTCCCAAATGTATTCATGCTTGAAGCCCAAGCATCTGACACTAGACCAGAGATAAATGCAACCAAAGCAGAGCTCAGCAGGCTGCAGGTAACAATTACTTCCACCAGTGCTAAAACCTAGATGATGTGAGAATCAACATAGAAACATGGAGCATCATCAAATCACATCTAAGCCATGGAAACAAAATACCAGGAGCCTGTTCCTGCAGCAGAACAAAGACACAAATGGATTCCTTCCCTTTGTTCTTAAATAATGTGAATGACAAAAGATTCCACAACAGTGACTGCACACTCAAACAGTGAAACCCAGGGTGAGCAAATTACTGAATAGCTGTCACATCAAACACAGTGCCTGAAGATGCCACTGCCTGGCTTTGCCCAGTCCTGTGCCATGGCTAGCAAAGGTATCTGATGGTCATGACCTGTCCCTCTTGAGCCTCACTTAGGCCCATCAGACCTCCTTAGCTCTGCCACTTTGGCTCAGCCCTCTCAGTTGTACTCAGAAAAGGCTTGTTCTTAAGATAAAAATCTCTGTAATATGGTGCCAGGACCATCTTGTGATAGAGGATTTCCTACTTTAAAAAAAAAAAAAAAAAACAAAAAAACCCTACCTTCTTCTGATTTAAATTGTAGAGACTACATTGTTTACTTTGATACTTAAAACCGTTATCTGTAGGAGGTAAAGGATGTTCTTTGGGGGTTACGAGGTAAAGGATGTTCTTTGGGGGTTACACTTACCTCTTATCAGATTAGTAAAAATTCCTGCTTCACACCTAGTCAGCTGTCAGAGATGCAATTTTTGTTGTCATCCCAACGGCACTAGACTTTCATAGCTCCTGACATTTCTTTAAATGATGCTGCTCATTACAGGGCTTCCTAAATGCTGGGCACAGCAAGAAAAATCTTCCCAAAATTGTAACTTTTCACAGCTGCTAAAAACAATGAAAATATGTTGTTTTAACAAATAATACAATTTTTTAAAGAAACCATTAAACCTGGAGGAATTTCCTCAAATAGATCAATGCTGCCAAAACAGGCAGAGAAAGTTAAAAAATGGAAGATCAAAATCCTCCAGTACTCAGCCAGACATAAAAGCAGGGGCAGATTCTTTTGATGGGCAGCAGTAAATGAACTCTAATAAAGTACTTTCCATGTACTTTGCTGACTTTGGGTAGAAATAAAAATAAATCAAGAAAATATCTCTTTTCCTTTGGGGCCAGCCCATGGCATTCAGGATTTAGCCCCATGATGATCTGACGATGTTAGGCAAGAAAGAACTAAATCTGAATACAAATCAGTGGCTGAAATATTGCATGATAGCTTGTATTCCCCAAGCATATTACACACACTGTGAACCCACTTCTCAGGACACACTGCTACTCACAGGAAAAATCAACAACACAATGCATTAATGTTATGAATATTGCTTACTTCAGAAATTCTATTGTCATTGGAAAAGAGCTTCTTGGCAGTGAAACTGCTTAAATTTGCCACAAACAAAAAAAAAAAAAAGGGTGTGACTAGTCTCTAGAGACAACCAGCCATCACGTCTTCTTGTTGAGAAAGCTCTGGTAAGACTGACTGACCTATCTTTGGGAACTGGTAATCTCTAAATAGCAGATTTCTTTTTTTTTTTTTTTCTTTCCAGTGCTGCCTTCCTTAATGTGCTTAATTTTGTTTCAGAGCCTAAAAAGCCAGAGCAAGACCTAAAAGCTACGAATACTGCAGATACAGCTCACGCATCAGAAAAGGCATCGGAACAAGGTATGGGTTGGGGATCTTGGTGCTTTCTATCTGTCCCACTCTAAACTAAATGCAGATGCTTACAGGAAGCAGCCTGATACTGGTAACATGTACAGCTTTACCTTTCCAATCCAGTCTCCTTTCTACAGTTTCTTTTCCACTAAATCAAGTCCATTATGTGAGACCCTACAATGGTGCTTAAAGGGCATATACCATTTCAGAGAAGACAGGGCACTCTCACTGTTTCATTTCTATCTGTACTTTAGATTATATGAACTTCAAAAGGCTACATGACGGCTCTCGGCAACTTCCTCTGCAGGGCATGTGCTCTGCAAACCCTTTGAAGGTTCTGTGAGAGAGATGGGCAGCCAGCTTGCAGGAGCACTGGGAACAGCCAGACCTTGTTAAAAGCTCCACTACAAATCCAGCCAACATGCACCAAGGCAACATCTTTGCTCATATTATGCTGCTTCCTTGGGGTTTCTGCTAATGCTTGCAGTCTCAGGCATAAAGCTGGCTGATGTGCCTGCTTGCTGCTCCAGCAGCACCACCAGATAGCAGGGGAAGACTGACCGTGCCCTCTGTCTGTTTTCTTTCAGTGCAGCAGTGTGGAGCAGGGCACCATTCAGCCCAAAGAGAGCCATTCATTGCGATTTTTTTCGGCTGAGTTGCTTTGTTTTTCTTCTGAGCTCTCTTTCAGCATTATCCTGTTAAAGCTGTCTGAGATCTGAGTTTTTCACTGGCTAGCATTAGGTGGCCATTAATCCACCAGACAGTTTCACGATGATGTGTTCCAAAAGAAGAATATCTAGAAATAAAATACAAGCTTGTGCTGTGCAGCAGCAAACAGGCTGCACTCCACTCCCCTTCAGTGTGCACAGTGTGTCATGTCATCCCCAGAGCTACACGCAGGGAGAAGAGGAACAACACTGAGATGAACATGGAATATGTTTTAGGGCAGGGTTTCTTTTGTAGACAGAAGGAGAAGAAAACAGAGAAACTATTTTTTTTTAAGACGATGAATTGAAAGGACTGCAAGCGTGTTGACAATTTTGTACAAGGATGCTTATGATGCAAATCGTGCAGATAGAATTGTCTCTGTTCTCACAGCAGATGATACATTTTAAAAGGAGTAAAGACTGTGAGATGAGTCAGTTAGATGAAAGCAGCACCTGCTTTCCCCTGGTCCTCTAATCCAAAGCCCTAACACTCACTATTGCGGCTCTGACCCACTCCCCAAATTACCTTTACTTGAAAGTTGTCTTTCTGCCAAAGCATTTCAGTGCTGTGCTGGGCAATGCACATTTTACTCTGGTCTACAACTCAGAATGGACATCTTTTATTACCAGATGTCAGTTGATTTCCATTTATATGGACTTGCTAATTGCTTAATTACATTGCAAAAAGATGATAGCAAAGCAGAAACTGCATCTGGCTGGTTGAACCATGTCACAGGCCTGAGACATCTCTCAGGGTTGATAGGTGTTCCTGGCCAAAGCAGAGAAGTGCAGAGGAAATACGAAGGCCACAGCAGGTTATTGTCAGCACCCTCGAGATTGCCATGCACTACAGTGTCACAAAGGCACCACACAACAATGAAGGCACTAATGGCTTCACATACAAAGATTCTTGTAGACAACCTAAGGAGAACATCGGTGTCTGGGTTGCCTTAAACAGTAAGCACAATTAATGATGCCTTCATGAAGGTGACACATTCAGCTGCGGTGATTGTCAATGTTCCTACAGGGGACACCATCCACAAGCAGCATCAGACATCTCCAGTGCTGAAACCAGCTACACAAATGGCCACTACAGCCCCAACACCAACGACCACAATGATGGATCCTTCTACTACAGCACTGAAGCCAACATCAACAACTGCACCAACCAAAACTACAACAGCTGCAGCTGCAGCCAAGGCAAGATCTGGACTGCACAGGGTCAGAGATATAGGTCAGAAGAATAAACATTTGTGTTCCTTTCCTCCTCCTGACCTGCAGCTTTCTTAAACTGCAATGAATAAGACATAGAGCTGAATATGCCATGATTTAGTGTAATCATGGCATATTCAGTAATTCAATTAAGAAATGTTACGAGTGGATAAAAACACAAATTCCAACAGATAGGCTGGTTACAGTTGTGCCATAGAGATACAGTGTGACTCATGAAACTAGTGTGTCTCATGTAAATACAAATGTGTAGATTCTGAGATCAGAGTTCATCTGCAGTGAAATCATGGCCAGCCTTTATTTTTACATATAATAGACTGGCATATAAGCTTACTCATGTGGTAATAAGCTCTCCATCTGCAAATGCTGCCATGATCTTTAGGTACAGGAGTTAATAAATAGTCCTTTGATCCATTTGTCTGGACTGAAACCTGGTTTTCCTTAATCTTTCCTTCTCCATTCATTCTCATTCAATAACACTGGAGGGTTGGTTCAATAGCTGAAAATTAAAATCTCTTATTTTTCAGGTTCTAGCAGTGTCCATCCAGCATACTCATCTGTGGTAGCTGCAGCATCAAGTAAGTATGGTGAAGTTAAGTATGCCACAAGGCTTCCAGTACAGTGTATTTTAAGGCAGCAATGATTCCATAACCTTTCTAACCTCAGAAAACTCAATGACTGAATCCAAATGTGGACTTAAACAAACAAACAAACAAAACCAAAAAAACAGACACTTGGCCTGAATGTCAGAGACACTGATCACCCACAGCTCTGGAGAAGCCATTCTAGTGAATATTTTTGCATTTCAGCCTTGACAAATGCTGGGTTCCACAGCACCTGAAGACAAAGCTTCTGCTGTTTGAATCATGTTTTCCTACTGCTTCTGTTAGTCTTACTTTCTAAAAAGAAGATCTGGTAACAGTTGTAAGATAGATGATGCAGGGCTGCATAGCTTTCTAAACTTAGGGCTGAGGGCTCTGAAATGCTGACTTAGGTTAAATCAATGTTCCTTCAAAAAACCAAGGCTGTGGTTCAGAGCCTGGCATAAACGTGATGTTATTCCTGGTATGCCACTCATGTTATTGGCAGTAGAGTGGTGGCTGCTCTTCTTGATCCAGAAGCATCCTCCCATTCCAGTCCATGGCCTGCCATGCAAGTCTTTTGAGGTGTTTTCCTACACAAAGTGTAATTGCTCAGTTATGTGGTCATGTAAAGGAGAATATTTTCAACCATTGCAACTTTCTGATCATAGGGATAAGATTGCTCTTGAGTGAAAAGGAACCTGGGCTCTGTCAGTATTTCTGAGTGCCTTGAGCTCAGCTTTGCCCTCACATACATAACTGTGGCCATCCCTCCTGCCAAGTAATTCAGAGCCAAGCACACAGCATGGCAAGTATATTTTGGGCAATTCAGGTTGTGAGGGAAAGCACTGTTAAGTCAAATTCCGCTGCTAGCCTGGAAATAAGGGCAGTAGATCTAAGAGTTAACATTACTGAGCTAAGTGTGCAGGTATGTTTATGGCAGGATTTAGAGAAGTGCCAAATACAGCGAGAATCTGCATCATTTGATACATAATGTGTCTGTAAACCTGGTCCTGCTTGTTGCTTTCTTTTCTATTTCCTATCCCCAGAGGACAAGGCCATTAGTGGCTTTACTAGCAAGTAGGAAACCTGATTGGAGGGCTCCCCAGTCAGTGAGAAATGCATGTTGAAGATAAAGTTCTGTCAAGATTGAAATCAGTAGGAAGGTCATTAAAGTCACTTGTCTTTAATAACACCAATCCTTTAGTCAAAAAATTAAACGAACACAATTTAACAAAATAATTTTAAAACTAAGTACATTTTTTCAAGTATTTTAGTTGTGATTGGACACAGGAACAGCTTAATTTGAGCTAGAGGAGTGGTGGAGACATACTTCTGATTTCAGACACATCATTCCCAAGTCACATCCAGCATGTTCATACTCAGTACCTGACTCCGAATTCTCCTGATCTCTTCCTGATTCTAAATGAGAATAATTGGCTAAAAAAATACAGAGAAAGCAAGTACAGTTTTGAAGCAATGACCATAAAAAAATATGTTTATCACTTCTGTCTGAGGAGCCTTTAGGACTCAAACTACTGGTTCACATCAGAGTTTCTGCTGTTGGGCTCAACAACAGTTTGGCTTGACTGGACAGAACCAAATGTTCTTCTGTGCATCTTTGCTCACCAGGACTCTGATCTGTTCCATCACAGGACATTGATATTTTTCTTGAAAAAGAAGCCTCGAAAGTAAATAGCCTTAAAATAAAGCACAGCCAGTATGACTGTGGCTATGGCTGCTGTTAGCTCTAGCATTTTGAGCCACTGGTACTGGCAAAAGTTCACAAGGGCTAAAGAAAAACAGGACTTGCAGATTAGAGCAGGGGCAAAACTCCTCCATTATAGCTCTTGCTGTTATTTGCCCTTTTTCTTCTGTTTGTCAAAGATATAGAAACAGAAAAATAAAACCATCAGACTTGCAGATGACACTGCTTGAAGAGAGTGCTGAGCTTAAGGATAGGAAGGCTCTACAGGACACCTGCATTCTGGATCCAAGGGCTGAGGCCAGTTGTATGAGATTCAACAAGGTCAGGTGCCAGGTCCTGCACTTGAATCACAACAATCCCATGCAATGCTACAGGCTGGGAGAACAGTGGCTGGAAAGCTGCCCAGCTGAAAACAAACCAGGAGTTTTGATCAACAGCATGAGCCAGCAGTGTGGTCAGGTGGCCAAGAAAGCCAACAGTATCAGGAACAGTGTGACAAGCAAGACATGGGAAGTGATTGTTCCCCTGTAGTGAGGCCACACCTTAAGCACTGTGTTCACTTTTGAGGTCCTTACCACAAGAAAGACACTGAGGTCCTGGAGTGGGTTCAAAGAAGAGCAGCAAACCTGGTGAAACATTTGAAGAATAGGTCTTGCGAAGAATGGCTGAGGGAGCTAGTGTTGGTCATTCTGGAGAAAGGGAGGGTCAGAGGAGACTTTATTGCACTTTACAATTACCTGAAAGAAGGTTGTAGTAAGGTGGTTGTCAGTTTCTTTTCCCTAGTAATGTGTTAGGATGAGAAGAAATGGCCTTGTAATGCACTAGGAGAGGTTTAGGTTGGATATTAGATTCAACTTCTTCACTGAAAGGGTTATCAAACACTGGAATAGGCTGCCCAGGGAAGTCACAGACCCACAGAATGTCAGGAGCTGTAAGGGAAATCAAAAGATCATCTAGTCCAACCCCCCTGCCAGAGCAGGATCTCCTATACCAGATCACAGAGGAATGAATATCTCCAGAGAGGGAGACTCCACAACTCCCCTGGACAGCCTGTTCCAAGGTTCTGTCACCTTCACAGTGAAACAGTTCCTCCTCATGTTTAAATTAAACTTCCTGTGCCTCTGCTTCCATCCATTGCCCCTTGTCCTGTCATTGGTGATCACCGAGCAGAGCCTGGCTCCATCCTCCTGACACTCTTAGAATCATAGAATGGTCTAGGTTGGAAGAGACCTCAAAGATCATCCAGTTCCAACCCCCTGCCATAGGCAGTGACACCTTCCACTAGATCAGGTCACTCAAGACCTCATCCAGCCTGGCCTTGAACACATCCAGGGAGGGAGCAGCCACAACCTCCCTGGGCAACCTGTTCCAGTGCCTCACCACCCTCACTGTGAAGAATTTCTTCCTAACATCCCATTCAAATCTCCCCTCTGCCAATTTGAACCCATTCCTGTCATTACAACACCTTGTGAATAGTCCCTCCCCAGCCCTCCTGTAGGCCCCCCTCAGATACTGGTAGGCTGCTATAAGGTCTCCTTGAAGCCTTCTCTTCTCCATGCTGAAAAGCCCCAACTCTTTCAGCCTGTCCTCATAGCAGAGGTGCTCCAGCCCACTCATCATCTTTGTGGCCCTCCTCTGGACTCTCTCCAGCAGTTCTATGTCCTTCTTGTGCTGGGGGCTCCAGAACTGCACACAGTACTCCAGGTGCACTCATCCTGCACATATTTATAAAGATTGATGAAGTCACTCCTCAGTCGCCTCTTCTCCAAGCTAAAGAGCCCCAGCTCCCTCAGTCTCTCCTTGTAAGAGAGATGTTCCATTCCCTTAATCATCTTTGTGGCTTGTTGTTGAATCACCATCCCTAGAAGTGTTTAGAAGACAGATATGGTGCTAAGGCACATGGTTTAGCACCAGGCTTGGTAGACCAGGGTAATGATTGGAGTCAATTCTCCTATAGGTTTTTCCCAACAAAAATAATTCTATGATTCTCTGACTTTGCTCCATCACAGTACTCCTGCTTTAAAGATTTTATGTGGCAGAAGTGATAAATGAAAAATCACTGATCCAGTTAGCATGACATTTGACAGCTTATTCCTTTCTGCCCTGCTAGTAAGTCAAGTACTTCACCCACGCAGTATGAGGTCAAGGATGATCCTGAGGGAAAAGCAGCAAACTCACTCTTGCTCTCTAAGCAACTCTAAGTTCAGCCATGCCCTGGTACTATGACAACTTCTGTCTCTTTGCAACCAAGCACACAAACTGACTTGCTCTCTCCCATTCCAGTTCTCCAAGCAATACTTTCTTGCACAGCTGCTTGAGCCCTAGATAAGGATTGGGAGTAAGTCCAGTGCCTCTATGAACATGGCAATCATAATCAAGGCATAAAGCTCAGTGCCATGTTGAGAAATAAGCTGGCAACCAAGCATCAGACAGCAACAGCCTGGGCCTTGTATTCTGCCCTGTACTCTTTGTCCAGCACACTCAAACAGCAGTTTCTCTTTTCAGACAGGGGCTCTAACATACTACCATACACTACACTGCTTTCCTCCTCAGCTGCAAGTTCTCATAGTAGTAAAAAACAAAACAAAGCAACACTCCAAAAAAAACCAATAACCAAACTCATGAAAGACTGAGGAGGCAATAGCAGTGTAAGTGGTAGGGAAAGTATTGAATATTCTTTTTCAGCAATTCATGACCACCCTCTTCTCCAGACTACCAGGGTTCATGCCTTCAGGATGCTGGTGAGGGCTCCATCCTGGCACTAGGAAGAACAGCTGGCATTTTTGGATGATGCCTTTCCCCTTAAGTTAACCCTGACTACTTAACCTATCAAAGATGCTGACCAGGTTTCAGAAGGCCAGGTACATTTCGGTGTCCTTGGGATTCACCTGGTGACAATCCATTCCCAGTTTGTTACAGACTTCTAGTCCTGGCTCAGCCTAGTCCAGCTAGCATGGAGCTCTGCTTTAATGAATGCATTCACGTGCTGCAGGCTCACTGGCATCTCAGATTTGAGGAAAGAACAAGCATTGCAGACCATGGAAGTGCAATTCCAGCCTTTTCCCCACTATCACCACTGTGTTTGTCCCAGCCAGCAACAGCATGGCAGAAAACAGATTACTGCAGAGATGGAGGTAACACATCTTTGGGAGGTACAGCAAGAGTCTCACAGGGCACTATCAAAAGGAGCACAGGGAGAAATATACATTGCTAACATGGGTGTGGAGGCTAGGGCTAATTAATTTAAAAAGTGGCATAAAATAATTCTGATACTGAGCTAATCACTCTCTTACCATCTTGTACTCTGTTAGAGCTGACCTCATAAAGAGTGTTACACATGTATTTAGGCTCAGCTGTGGTAAAGCCAAAACAAGGCAAGCTGTCAGGCTCAGAGTCAATTTTCTTCCACATCTTTGGCACATGCAGATCTCCCACATGGAAAGCACGCACAATCCCATACAACACTGCTGCACTGGCAAACTTTTCCCTCCACAACCTGAAAACTCAGCCTGGGCTAGCTGTGGTCCATCTGGACCCAGAGCTACAAGCTTATAGAATTAATAGTTGTGTCAATTTTAGGCAATGAGCCAAAACTGGGGTCTCTTTGGCATCCAGAGTTTACAAAGTCTCTCAGGACAGCTCCTAGAAACCCCACCAAAGGGCTTCCAGTGATCTGTGAAAGTTCAAGTCTGGGTCAAACACGAGACATCTGCTGTCACCTGATTTTGCAGCACCAGGTTCACAAGGAACAGCAATTCCTGTTTTCTGAGACAACCATTTGAAATCGTGTCATTCTTATTTTATTGATAAAAATATCTCACATGTTCCTGTCAAGTATTCACAGGAACCAGGCTTTGGAATTAGTCTTTCTTATAAAATGAATGAATGAATAGAGGCTTGTTGAAAGATAAGTATGTTAAGATGCTTCTCAAGAATAATTAATAAAAGTAAAAGCATGATTAAAGAAGTGGTTTTCAACGGGAAATACTCTGAGCCTTTATTATTGAACAATGGGAATTTAATAACCCAATCATCTTTATAAAAAGCCTTTTGTGTAGACAGTGGCGAACACATTTCAGACACATGAATTATCCCACATTATTTTTGTCATTGTCTCATTATTTACAGTCTGCCTGCTTGCTTGTATCCACTCACTCTCTGCAAAAAGGGTAGTATCTGGTCTGGGGGGTTGTTTTAGGTTTGAGGCTTTTTTTAAACCTTTCTCACAACACCAGCACAACTGGATGGTGCTGCAATAGAAATAAACATAGATACCCAGTGTGAGTGAGAGAAAGAAAGTTATAAGGGAAAGCAAATCATAGCCACAACTTGTCAACTTTTTAAATGCTGACCAGAGTCCTGCAGAAGAAATATTCATAATTTAAGGGAATGTTCAGTGTGTTAATCTGTACGACAGACCAAGCAAGGCATTTCTTTTTAAAGTGGGCTCGAAATACATAGTCAACATTTGAGAAAGTAGATTAATGCAAATCATTATATGAACGACTAACTCTGACAGCTATAAAATGAGGCTTAGTGTAAAAGCCAGGTAGCCGTAGTCCTGAACCAAACATGGTATAAATAACACTTTTCTGTTTTGATGTCTACTTAGGACAGATTCAGACTGTACAAGGAAGAGAGCAGAATACAGGTATGTCTTAAATTAATAACTAGTAGATTTGAATTGCTAGAATACTAGAAAACCTTGTGTTTAAGCTCCACATAATTATAACCAATATACTATTTTCAAAGCATTCAGGGGCACTTTTGCAAGTAACAGGAACATTTTCCGACCCAATACAGGTAAAGGCATTTCAGTCCTTTCTCTGATTTCTTCCAGTAGCTAGTCCTACCACTCACATCTACTGAGTTGTGTGTTTTTCACTAACTATGTTTGTGGCAGGATGCAGTGCAAGTAGCTAATACACTGTTTATTGCAGAATGATAGTGCAACTTTTAGGAAAAAAATTAAACAGGAATATTTAAACTTAGAATTGTTTTTGATGCAGTATTTGAAGACCATTTATGAAGGCTGTCTATAACAGTTGCTGTTGCAAAATGAGAGGGGAAATTTGTGTCTGTATAAGTCTGGGGGAGGAAGGCCCTACCCTGAAAGGGGAAACATTCTCCATTTCCAGACCCTGAGCGAGATTAGCAGCTCAAGACCCACTCACTACCAGTTGTTTCAGTGTACCAGTGAATAACTGCACTGTGCGGCACCTACTAATATTTACACTCTCCTGCTTTTGCCAGCTTCTTTTGGCTTTCAAATTATTATTTTAATTCATTGTTTCCACCTTCCTTTTTCAATTGGTTTGAAAACATGTACAGAGAAACAGCTCAGGGCAATCACATCCATTATGATTGTATTTCTCTCTCCTTTCCTACTGGTGTCTAAGCGCTTGCCTCTTTGTCAGATCATGCAGGGATTCAACGCCAAGAGCCTGTTGCCACCTTCCAGAGGGCTGCTAGCTCTCCAGCCCACCTGGGTGAGCAAGACTGATAGCAGATTTTTATGCTCTCTTTCATAGTTTTAGCAACCCCAAATTAGCCCTCAGGTAAAACTACATAATGTTTTCATGTGTCCTGGAGGAGGACCAGGGTAAGCCTCATGTAATGAATGCCAACTAGCAGCTTCTTAAATTCAAAAGTGAGCTGTTATTTCAAGATGTGGGAATCAGCATTTACCACAGTGTTTGCAATTTTCCTTATTTGCTTGTTAAAGTGAGAAACAGAAAACTAGCTCTGTGCAGCCTATTAGGTCTGTGATTGAGCTAAATATTCTGTTCCTGTTGTTCCCAGGAGCCTCCAGGCTGATTGTGACCATAGAGGTTGCCTTTAATACTGACAGCATAAATATCACTTATACTTTCCTTCATCCTTATCTATGCAATTCAACTCCCCTCACCAGAAAGCAGCCCTGCCAGCAAACACTCTGCAGGGCCACTGACAACTTCCCTGAGCTCCAGAGTACTCAGCACACATACAACTATCCCTTGATGGGACAGACAAGCTTCCTAGGATGGAAGTTCCAACAATAAAAGCAGAGTAGGTCCACTGGTGATGCCCCAAGGCAGCTGACAACCTAGGCTGCCAGGCAAGTCCTCTATGATAAGGCAGGTCTGACCAACTGAGATGGGACACCAGAGCATCAAGGCAGGGTCAGGATCAGAACAGTAAGGTACAAAACTGGGCACACATACAGGGAGCAAAGGCAGGGGTGTGCACTTACATGCTGTCTCTGAGCAGCATGAGTGGACATTTACCACAGCCCTTTCTCACAGTCCTTGCTCCAGCTCCACCGTTGCTCCCAAGCCTGCACCAAGGAAACAGAGCTTTGCTGAAGCAAAGCTGAGCTCTAACATGGGCAAACAAACCTCCTGGGGAGGTAGAGGCTGCAGCACATAAGAGTACCCTCTGAGTTTTTGTGAGACCTGGGAAGCACAGGAGGAGTATTTCAACAGAAAAGTGACCAGTGACATTTTGGTTAGAGGATGTTACTATATAGTAGGGCTCTGTGGATAATACCAGTCAAGTAAGTTTACCAAGCAATCTCCCCATCAAAATTACAGTTTGTAGTTGACTTGATTGCAGCATATTTTAAATTGTCATATATCTCCAATTCCTAAGATTTACTCAGTTCCCTCACTTTTCTACCTCCTCTTCTTGTTTCAGTCTGCTTCTCTTCATTCTGATTTCTAATTGTGTCTTTCTTACATTATTTGGCCATAGCAATGGCACAGCCATTTTTTTTTTTTCTATTTTCACATTTCCTGTGCTTACCCAATTTCTTTTGCCCTTGTTGAAATCCAATGCCCACCTTTAGAGTAGAGATGGAGTTTTTTGGTTTTGGTTTTTTTTTTTTTCCTGCTGGACTGAATATCAGAGCAAGCACATTGCCTAAAAACATGCTGATTCTGACATTACACTGATTATGTGACACCATATACACAGGGTAGTGATAGCCAAGGGTGACAGAGACCTGTCTTCCTAGCAGGGTTGAAATGAGAAGACCATTAACATCTGGACCAAAGGATAGCTAAACCTCAGGCTACCTGAATCTCTGCCAGAGAAGCAAGAGACCATAGTCCTGAGTCTTGTTTAAATGAAAGTCAGAGTCTGACCCCACCTAATTGCTTAAGGTTCCCTGAAGGCAATTACAAAGCACAAATTTCTTATCATGAACTATGTAATTTTCTTCATCACAGAACATGAAGGAAAAATCCCATAAACACATACTTGCCATATTCCAAATTTTTCAGCTCAGGTCAAGCACAGTTTTCTGCTGCAATTTACACAGCAGCATATTTGTAGAGGAGACTGTAGGACTGTGAGGACCTATTCTTTGGCCTTTTTTTTTGTTTTTTTTCATCCAGTCAACCTGAAAAGTAGCTTCATATGAATCATTTCTTTTTGTAATCACTGGATGAATCTCCACCTTTGGAGGGTCAAGTACACCTTTTGAGATTATCTGCTCACCAGCTGGTTTCATTGAAATCTGTTTTTCTCAGTGACAGCATTTGATAATAAATAATAAATATGCACCAGCTTTTCCCTGTAGATAGAGTCCTCCTGCTCTGCAGCCAGCACCCCTACCTCCAGTCAGTGCTGTTTCCTCATGGCTCTACTGAGGAATGCAAAAAAATTCTGGCAAACAACTCTATCCAGGTGTCCTCCTGTCTTCCCTTCCTTTTCCTTCCCCTTTACCTAGGCCTGCCCTTCCTTCACCATACATCTAAGCAAAATTGCAGCAAAACTTATGTTTGTATCACTACAAACTTCTCAGTGCTTTGCTTTCCTCAGTTTCTGGATTCTTCATAGGGTGTCCAGACAGTGCTCAGCATAAGGAAGGAAAGGTATCTGGGAAAATCACCTTATCCATGAAACATGGCACAGTTCTTCCTGTACCCTGGGGAAATCACTTGTCCTATTCAGCCACCTGCCTCATGGAACAACTGTCCCTGACAAAGAGAAGCTGATAGCTGCTCACTGGGATGGCAACCTAAGGACAAGGTCAGCACTCTCACTAGGCTGGAGGATGCTGACAAGCCTGTGACTTTTTCCAGACCTACACTGTGGTTCACCCACTGGCTCTAGACAAGAGCGCCCCAGCTACCAGTTTGAGTTGAAAACTCAGGCATAGGATGCAATATCCAAGCTATAATCTGGAGCAAAACAGATTTTGGGGAAAGCTCTGCAGCTCTCCAAAGACACTTTGAGGTTTATTTATGAAAGCAGCACTTTTGATGAAGTTTTCCATGCCTGATAGGCTGCAAGCAAATATAGGCAACTTCTTTGTAGTTTGGATGGGCTGAAGGGATAGAGCCAGATTTTCAATGGAAAACAGTCTAAGCCAGGCAAAAATATACTGAAGTGAGTTTATTTACCTCAGTGACAATAAATATTATTTGGTCTTATTCCTCTAAATTGTAAAGAGGCATATTTGAAATAATTTTAAAAGTGTAGTGCCCTGAAGGCAGCGACACAAGGCTTGAAAGGTGCTGCACATTAAAGTTTCCAGGATTACTGATTTCCTTGGCTGTTAATGATAACTCACTCTATGAACTGATGTTTCTAAACTGAGTCAGAATTTTGTAATCTCTGGTAATTCTAGTATTTTCTCTTTCATGTGCAAAAGCAATGGAAACAGACTTATGGAAACCTGGACTGAGCTTTTTTGACACAGGTAAATACTTAAGGCATTTGATAATTAGCCTGCAAATAATTGGTTTTCATCACATGGGAAAGCTAAACCTAATAGTTAAGCCCATGACACTGCTGATAATCTCATTTTAAGGAATAATTACTGTATTTAAAATTGTAAATGGCATATGACATCTACATCTTAGTAGTTAAAATTATTTTGCGGTTGCGTCAGGCTCAAGTTCCTGCCTAAAGCAGGAGTAGAAGAGATGAGCTCTAGAAAGAGTTGGCAGCTACACTGCAGGAAAAAGGGAGTTAGCTTCTGAAATCCATCTGTAAATAAGAAGGTATTTTGGGAATGCCACAGTTGGAATTGCAGTCTAGAGCTGAAATCAGTGAAGACAACGGCATAGTATTTTGATGTTGATGTATGAAAAGGAGGGTTTAAGTTGAGCATAAAGAATAATGCCCACCATAGAAGTTCTCTGATGTTTTAGCCTTAAAAATTGACAATACGGTGATGACAACATTTTTATGGTGATTGAGAGGGGGAAAAAAACACATGTATTTGTAGCAGACTGAAGTAACAAGACCAAGATTTGCACAGTATTTAATGAGGGGACACAGATTTTGTGTGTTTAGTATTTAAGAGATCTCTATCCTCAGGAACATCTAAAGCAGACTACTAAAACTAAAGGCCAGTTCATGGTACTCCCTCTCTTATGAGGAGCTGGACCATCCAGCAGAAGATGTCTTTCCCATCACTGGGTTTGTTGCTGGAGAGGGCTGTGCTGGTGGCCTTTACAAAGACCATTCCTTTGAACACTGCTTACTTCAAAGCTGAGGCATGACTAATCTTTGCACTAGCTGTGACAAGCAGCATAAGCACATATGAAGTAGCTTGCAAGTCCAATGTCAGCAGTGGTGGCTGTGGAGTCAAAATTTACATCATCCCAAATGTGAACATGTTTCCTCTTCCAGCACTGGCCATCTGAGCCAGATAGAAGAAATGGTTCTAGCCTCAGTGTGCTTATTTAGAAAAACCTACAACTCTGACAGGAGTGTAGCGAGGGTCTGCTAAGGCAGAAAATAACAGGTTGCACTAAATGCAGTAAGAAGCCAGGCATGGGGGAAGGGATGTTGTATTAATAGTTTCTCAGCAACTGAAGTGCCTGCATAGACTGGTGTGATAAAAGTTTGATGAATTCAGATTGTCACTTCAAAGGAATGGTTTCTGGCATAGATGTAGTCATTGCTGTCTTACTTAAATGAATGAGAAGTTTAATCAGCATGGACAGCTGTGACAATCAGTGAAGGGAACTTTAATTAGCATGGAGTAGACTGTCCATGCAGCAAGTTGAAATTCCCATGGCAATAACAATATTAAATTGGACTGGCAGAATAAGGAGGCCTGTAGAGACTGACCACCTCCCCAGTTAATTGGGAAAGATTATTTGGTGGGTGACCTTATTGTTACACCAAGCACAAATCAGCAAGCTGACCCACAACCTTTAAGAACCAGTAAATAAAAAAGAAAAGTCCTGCATGACCTACACTTGGGTTTTCCCTACCAACAAAGCTAATATCAACCATATGCCTAGGCAAGGAATACAGATCTTACTGGATGGAGATAAAGGCGTAAGGCAGATAGGTATGAAATAACTTCCCCATACAATTTAGTTACTCAAATGAAAGGCACATGCTAATATCTGATTTCATCACAGTGTTAAATCCACCTACTTTCTGTCCTATGAATAAGGCAAGTGGGGGAACTGCACATATGGGATAGCAAGCTGGCACATGTGAAGTACATGGAATGCAGGCTGCAGGATGAAGCCTGCCTTTGGTTTATTACTGAAGAACTTTTATGTAATCTTATCATTAAAGCCTGTACTGGAATATACACAGTCATGAGGGCAAGCTGCTACCCATTTCAGGTTTTAAAGAAGAAAATCACAATCATTCTCTTCCATGCGGCTAACAAAGAGGAGCTACATACAGATCCAAGACACTGCTCCCTAGCAGAAAGCATGTAAGATATGAGAGAAAAATTCTCTTATCACCCATAACTTCTGCATCAGATAAACCTACCATAACCCAGCAAAGCTGGATACCTTGCCTCCCAGCCAGCCTTTGCCCAGCTACCTACATGGCCAGAGGGAACTTTGTTGGGTTTCTGGACCAGCCTATCATTAGGCTTTTTCTTTCTTCCTGGTTTAAGTCTGCTCTTCCATACTTCTCTTTGCATCTCACTGTCACCAGGCAGGCACAGAGGCCAGTGATGGCACAGAAGCAGGCAAGCAGAGTGCTCAGTTGGAGGAGGGCTCTGTCTTTGGGTGGTGGGGCTAGTTTGCACCACTTGAAAGTATCCATGGAACTGCATGCTTACAACAGCAACAGGGGGCATTACCAAATCACACTGATGAGCTTTTCCTCTCTGTAGTCTGGGAGGCCCTGGCTGCTCATGGAATGGCAGGCTCATCAGATGCTTCAGCCTCAAACAGTGGACCCTGTCCACTGCTTTCACAGTGCTCTCCTGCAGCTCTTGCTCCTTTACTTTACTTGCCCTGGCTGCTGAACCATCATCCTTTGTGGAGCAGGCACTGACACACACCAGCCTAAGTCCAAAATTCATTCTTCTCCTCTAGCTCTGCCCTGTTTTCTCCTCTCTGCACTGGTGCTGCTGCCTGCATCTTGCTTCACTGATACTGTCCCAAGTCACACTCATACATGCCTGCAGCTGGTGAGTTTGACCCCATCAATTATTTTCAGTTAAAATACTCCTCAGTCAGCTACACTCCCCAGTGCTTAATGTGCAGAGTGTTCTCTCTCAAGAACAGCAGCTGCACTTGTACATGATTTGCCTCATGTCCTGCCTCAGGCCAAAAGCAGATTTGGTCCCTGGCAGCAAGACTTTCAGGCCTGAGAAAGGTTAGAAACGTTTGCTGCAGCAGAGGTCAGTGGACAGAGCTGTTTTGTGTCAAATGTCCCAAAAACATCACTTTCCCTCAGTCAGGAGACAGTGCTCCATCTCAGGCAACACTGCTCCAGCATGGCCACACTACTTCCCCTGTGATGATGCTTCTGTTATCTATATGGGCCTCTTGAAGGCAAGCACATGGCAGGAGCCCTTTTCCTTTTTCCCTGCCTTGGACTCTGTCCCAAGTGTGAAGAGGAGAGGCAAGACAAGAGGCACAAGCCAGCAAGATGCCGGACAACAACTCTATAGAGGAAGGATGAAGCCAGCTGGAGTCTGGCTCAGCAGCTCACCTTTGAACAGCTCCAGTACCTGTGAGGTCGAGGCATTTATAGCACAAAAAATAGTGGCAGGATGGGTGGATAGCCCTTATGCCTCATCCAGAAAGCATCTGCTCCAAAGCTTGGGTAGGAGACAGGAAGGCTGCACACAGGGGCTGCAGGCACCAGTAACACGAGTCTTGGGACTGTCATGACCTGGCCAGTTATAATCAGAGAAATCCTTAAGCAAAATAAAGAAATCACCTGCCCTCGTTGTAAGCAAAACAGAGCTAATCTTTGTTCCCGTTATCTGTTTCTTTCACATGTGACCACAGGGGCTCCTGCACAAAGGCAAGCTCAGTGCTCCAGCTAGTTCAGTGTCCTGTCTCTAGTGACAGGCAACAGCAGCTGAACAAAGCAGGGAAAACACTCATTGCAGGTGGTAGGAAGCTTGTTTAGTTGCTGTGACAGCAACTTTCTTCACTGGTAGCTAAATTTAAAAACCAGGAGCCAAAGCAATTTTCCTGTGCTGTAAGGATGCTGAAGTGCAGTATGGTCTCCTAGCAGATCAGGCCTCAGGTCAGCTTTACACTTAGGCACTGCATAGTCAGATGTAACACAAACTTAGCCCCTCACCCAAGACTATGACCAGCTTTCAACTGCAGGTATAAGAAATTGAAGTCTTTGTATTTGTCCATTATAAGAGGCAGCTCATTAGCTGTAAGTGGAACTGAAACAGGAGTGGGTGTAGGAGCTGGTATTTCCCCCCATTTTCTTGGCCATCGTCTGCATTATCTTCACCATCCAGCACAGGCAGTGCATGAACATCTCTCACTATATTTATGTGGTGACCTTTGCTGATGTCTCTCAGGTGCCTGCTCTTTTTACATATACTGATGCTCTCATGATCACCTTGCTCCTGCCTGGTTGCTGTGCAAAGACAAACTCTGTTTCACCTAGTAGTTTTTCATCCTTTTCTTACATTAAGCTCACATTTTCTGAAGTTTTTACCATCCCTCTAAAGTCTGTAGTATTTCCTTAATTTATTTGGGGATGAAGATTTAAGGAAGGTCCTTCTTTTAAAACAAAAACTAATATGGAGACTACAAAATAATAGGCCATTCTGCTGTTCTTTTGGTCAGCTGCTTCCTTGGTGAGCATTTGGTTTGAGGTTGTCTGATCACTACTATCTCTTTTGAAGATGATTGCAGTTAAATCCCCTTAATCTTGTCATGCCATAGTGAAAAGAAATAGCTTTTTGCCCTTGCTCAGGAAATAGATGCTGTACTTTAAGAGACTCCCACCAGGTATTGAGTCCTGTGTGAAGTTCAGCGTTTTCGAACCTTCTAATGTCAGCCTAATGATGCCCTGTGAGTCAGTGCCATGTCACAAGAACGTAAACTTGTGCTACTAAGGCTGCTACCATCCCAGTATCTCAGCTGGGGACTCAGCTAAAAGTCACTAGTGACCCATGAGATTGTTTCCCATGATTTGACTATAGCTCTCTGCCACCTACCTTGCTTTTTTTTGGTGCTTTAATAAATAACCCAGTCCTCTGGGAACATCTGAGGAGCTGTGGCTTATATTGCTTCCCCAGTTGCAATACTGTAGGGTGAGTCATTGCCTGGATTGTGCAGCTAATTGTAAAGCACACTTGAAACTCAGCAAGCTAGAGGCATGTCAGTGCCAGTTGTCTCAGAGGCAAAACACTGAAAGGTCACCACCCTGCACCATGACCACCAGCCCCTGCAACCGAGGAACACTCAGCAGTGCATGCTGCTCTCAAACTCTTGCAGTGAGGGGACTGACTCACAAAGGGGAGTCAAAGTTGCTTCTTGGAGAGATTTTGGTGCCACTTCTAGAAATGCCTCCACTCATTTTTTGTACCAGAAGCAGCATCTGTGGAAAAAGCTAAGCTCCAGGGATGTGCTTCCCAGCCTCATTTCCTAACCATGTTTCCTACTCATGGCAGTCCTCAGACCAGGGGGGACCCTACCTTCAGCCCACTGACTGCTTCTTTCCAGACAAAGGGACCCCACAAAGCATATACTGATGGAGCCTTTCCTTTCTCTCTCCTAGGCTTCAGTTCAAAGGAAGAATTGAATCCAAAACCACCAGAGTCCATCTCCCAGGGGAATCCAAGTATGTACACCAGAATTAATTTTATAACTAAGTGATACCATTTTATTAATTACAAGTTGCTAGAATGCATTCAAATTAAATAGCAAAATTTTAAAGACAGTCTAAGAAACCTGAACTCGTTTTTTTTCCCTGTAGAAAAAGAGCAAGTGCTCTTCACCAACCCCTCTCATACATGCCATTGTATTTTTGCTTCTACAGAGAAGGAAATAACAGCCAAGATTTAGCTTACCTGGACAGGGAGATTGTGGATGCTCACCACTAACTTTTCCCGACAGTATCAGCTCCACATTCCTGGAGTGCAGTGACTGTAATGGTGGAGGATAGCAAATCAACGCAGCTGAAAACTGAACCCTACTGACTAGTGCAGGTTCCTGTAGCTATGCTGTGTACAGGCACCCTTCCCACAGCAGTGGGTGAGAGGAAAGAAAACGACCTGAGAAAGTGACCCAGCACCTACTGCAGCGAGAAGGAATACAGAAGGACCATGAAGCATCCTTCCATCCAGAGATGAATATGTAGGGTCTTCTGCTCTGAAAAACAAAACTTCTACATCCCTTTAAAATTAAAGGCAGATTTGCCCATTAACTCATCTTTAGATGGGGGCCAGGGTAGAAGGAAAAAGAGGAAGCAAGCTCTGAATGGAGAAGTGCGGTTGTCTGCATCCTCCTTAGGGAAAGTTGTCTTGGAAAGGGGATTTCAGCCTCCCATTGGCTCCTAGGTTCTCTCTTGTCCATCCTCCAGCAGCTCAACGCAGTCTCTTGTGGAACTGGGATTTCAAGGGCTCTGTACATTAACTACTGAGCCACATGTCTATATATTCCACAAGCACTCCTCCTAATACTTAAAAGTATTTTTTCACCCTATCAAAATGTCAAATACACTTAAAAATGATACAGACATAACAGAAAAGCATAAAAGGGTAAGATTTATGCTACAGACCCAACTGCATTGCAGAAAAGCAGAGCAGAGCGTTGCAGAGATTCAGGCAAGCACAGCTATGTTTCCAGCAGCTGACCTGAGATAAGGCACTCCAGAAACAAAACTCATCCTGCTAATATCTTTAGGACCATAAAAGCTGTAATTTAGATCTTGCCTCCCTTGCAAATCAGAAAGCTCTCAGCAAGCTAGACAGCACCCTCAGCCTGTGGTCTTCCAGAGTCCCACTAATGCCCCAGCACCAAAATGCTCCCGCTGTCTGAATCCTCCCCAGAAATGAAGTAAGTCTATGTAGATCTTTGCATGCCTGGCCCCTGCTGGCTAGCACACTCCAACTTTCCACATATAGACTGCATGGTGTAGCCTCCTTTGAAGGGCAGCAAATTCAGGAAAACTTGGCCGTTAATTGAGGTATTATTTGTTGTGGGTTCGCTGCCTTGCCTCGCAATGTGCTGGGAATGAACACAGTTCTCAGTCACGCTTCTATAATCCAGCATTATTAAAATTCGAAAAACAGACAGCTACAGGGGGGGAAGAAATGAAGGTAATGAGATGGGAGGCAGTTGCATAAGCCTGTAAGAACAATTGGTGCTTTGTAGCTACCTAATGATTAAAACACACTATTTTAGCAAGTCTGATTGGTAGGAGGCATCATCGGAGGGGAATCAAGAGATGGGGATGACCTGGATGCTGGAGGGTTAAAATGTTAATTAGCACTCTAGTTAATCCAAATTTTGATCCCACCACTGTTGCAGTCCAACTGATGAATGTTTTACTACTAACTTGCAGAGGTATAAAAGCAGATTGGCCATGATGAAGACAGCATTTGCAGAAGCACAGATACTAAGCTTGTCTGTGTAACTAGGTGGAAGAGTTTGAGCGCAGGTGTACCCTTTCTAGAATAATCGTTTTCAGCCCAGAGAGGCAGCAAACAACAGCACATAGCTGCTACTGCTGTGTACAAGGTACAAGCCTGCCTACAGCTACATATGCAAAGTGCCCTTCCTTAGTCTGAATGTACCGAGTGAAATCATCTCCAATGTTAGCTCCAGCCCAGAATGAAGTTGCCCAACAATTATCATTTAGAAGTGCAGAGCTGCCAGGACTATCATCAACAGATCCTCGAAGAGACTCCATCACATCTTTTACCCCAAGCACATCCTAGGCATGACATGTTTAGCGACCTGAGAGGGTACTTACTCCCCTCTGACCAGCATTAACACCATATGTGAAGAGCTGTTTCTGTTAAATCTACACCAATTAAGCTCGAAAAAGCATAATCAAGGGAAACCTTGAAGTCTGCATTCTGCAAGTGGCTAGACCACAAAATTTAAGGGGCACATCTGGTTTTACAAACTCTCACCACCTCTGGGCTGTGAATAAAGTGGACCAAGTCTATGCTGTGGCTTTGAGGCCACAGGACATTAGCTAGCCTCCTCCTGTGTGGCTGACCTCTCCCTTCCCTTGCCCTCAAACTTAATGCTCACAGACTTGCCTCTGGAGACAGTTTCTTGCCTATTTATTCCAAGGTGGGCTTGGATACTGTGTGGGAGAAAATTGTGCCACGGGCCATATTTACCAAAGAGCAGGATACACTTGAGCCCCCAGCTGTGACTTGTCCTTCTCAAAGGCTTTGTGGTAGAGCTTCTGCAACAGGACAAGTCACAGGATGCAGTTAACTTCCCAAGAAGCACAAGCTGTCAGAAAGGACTACAAAATATTTTCTGTGTTTCTGTCTCTTCTCAGATTGCAAGATTGATTTGTCCTTTTTGATTGATGGCAGCTGGAGCATTGGTAAACGCCGCTTTCAGCTCCAGAAGCAGTTCCTCAGCAACATAGTGCAAGCCCTCGGCATTGGCAGTGTTGGTCCTCTAATGGGCATCGTTCAGTATGGGTAAGAGCTTCTCCTGCAGCTGCTCCCATTGCCTTAGGGCATGACTGCATACCCTGGCAGCTGTAGCTCTGTGGCTGACATGTCTCCAGCCTGCAGTCAGGAGCCAGGTAGCACAAACCAGCCAACACAGCTTTTGCATTGCTTCATGTGAAGCAAACCGACAACTGCTCTCCTTTCTTCTTTTTAGCAACGACCCTTCCACAGAATTTAACTTACAAACTTACACCAACTCCAGGGACCTAAGAAATGCCATTGAGAAAATCCCACAAAAAGGTGGACTTTCCAACGTTGGTAAGTAATGTGACTGCTTGCTAGTTCTCATCTAAGGGAGGGCTCCAGAACCAAGACAGATATGGAGGCTGAGACTGAATCGTGCTCCAGAGCAGGGAGAGGGTACTGCTCCCACTGTGACCTTCCTCCTTTGGTCCAGTGTGCTGCAACTCTGTTGCAAGTGGCTAGCATCTACCCTTCTCCTTGTGGGCAGGTCCTACCAACATTGATGGGGATTCTTGATAACCCAGGTTGTCACCCCAGGTCCTGTGGGGCACAGGGAGGGGCTGGATGTAGTTCAGCACAGAAGGGCTCAAGCAGGCACTTGGCACTAAAAGCAGCAACTTTCTCTAGTGCACACACAGCCGCAGAAACAGATTTCCCCAGCTCTTGGAAAGGCTGCAAATACCTGAATCAGCCAATTGCCAGACAGTCCATGAGATATCATACAAAATGCTTCCAGAACTGTAACTCATTTTCATTTTCTGATTCCAGGGAAGGCACTTTCATTTGTGAACAAAAATTTCTTTTTGGATGCTAATGGAAACAGACGTGGAGCACCTAACGTGGTTGTAGTGATGGTGGATGGTTGGCCAACTGACAGAGTGGAGGAGGCCTCCAGGCTGGCCAGAGAGTCAGGGATCAACATTTTTTTTGTCACTATTGAAGCAGCTGCTGAAAGTGAGAAGCAGAACGTCATCGAACCAAAGTTTGTGGATAAGGTACTTACTGGCCTGGACTCTGGCTGGGAACTTGGCTCTGAATATAAACTTTCCAAGCCGTTTCATTCAGGGCATTTCTCTTTCCTTCTTATCATTTATGTATAAGCATTGCCTTGCTTATACTGCTTTAAGGTCTCCTACATAAAGAGACAGGCAGAAAGTGGGTGGAGTTCTGATTTGAGGTGCATCATGGAGCAAGTGGCTTTTTACCATCTGAGCACTGGCACAAACTGGCAGTCATAAAGACATGAGGGGTCTTCCAAATATACAGTAACATGACAAAGCACAGCAGAAGCCTGCACTTCCCATAAGCCTCCCACCTAGAAAAGGCTGAGGAACCCTGACAACCTAATGTCAGTGTTGTAAATGTTGGGACACTCCCAACCTAGGCATATCCTAGTCATACACCTGCACTGGGTAAGTCAAACATCTTGCTTCCACTATTGATCTGATAACGGTCATTTTCCTGTAGCTTGTTTTTGCTGTTATGGACTTTATGGCAGGTCTTGGAAAAAGAGTAAATCCCTGATGTGTTGCAAGAAAAGAAAACATGAGCCTTGAACAATTTATGTCTGGCACTAACAGTAGATGGCTATTCAACAGTGCTTCAGAGCAAGCAGGCATCTAGTTATGGCAGGCAGTATCTACCAGGTTGCCAGACCAGGCTGATCTCAGGAAGCAGGGTTGAGTTATCTGGTATTTTCAGAAAACAGATCCCCATCTGAGCCATGCCACCACCATGAAATAATCTCTCACAAGTCTCAGAGCTGCTCCACAGATGTGTGCTGTCTCTCATCAGCATTTAATTCAGTCTCATTTGCATTTAATGTTTTCAGAAAATCAAAGCTACAGAGACTCTGCAAACCTGTCAGGGACATGGCAGAAGTAGTAGTAGGCTCAGAATAGGAAGGTAAGGAGCAAACAGTGGCTTCATACTGCTGCATCATCACACTAAGAGGATAAGGGCAAGTCAGAGTAGGACATGGTGGGAAACCCAGACTGGAAGGAATTTTAACTCCTCTTGGAGCTTCTAGGCTTTCTACAAGTCAGGACTAAGCACCAAGAAAACAGTCACTTGGTCTTTTAAAACACACACAAAATCGATGGATAGAGCCCCTGACATAACAAAATATTCTTATCCAGAGTTCTGAGGCATTAGCATTTAAGAGGCACTAAATCTGAGGACCATTTGACCCAGCCTGTCCCAAACACTGCCCCTCGCACACTTGACTTCTCCAATGGCTTTTGTGCTACTGCAACTTCCTACCCACATTCATCTCACTTCCACTAACCCTACAGAAGCCTCCCACCAATGTGCTACAGGTATTCAATTAAATAAAGTATCAATTTACAAAATTTTATTTGGCAAAGCCAGCACAACAGGGACTCTTTATGCATGCTTCAAAAGGTACAATCCAAGGATCAGCCAGCTTCAGTCCCAGGCTTTAGTTCAAGGTAATACGGTTTGTCAGCAGGCAAAACTTTTCCTTGTTGCCCTGAATGATGGCAACTGAAGTTGTCACTTGGCAAACACAGAGGCTCACATAATACCCATTGGAGCCACATTAACAACAGCTCTGTCATTTGGATGCTTTTTCTGGATACAGTCACATCCTAGAATGCATCAAAAGAAGTGTGACCAGCAAATTTGAGAAAGGTGATTCAGCCACTCTGCTCTAGTAAGATCACACCTGGAGTACTGTGTCCAGCTCTGGAGCCCTCAATGCAGGAAGGATATGGACCTGATGGAGCAGGTCCAGAGGAGGGCCACAAAAATGATCAGAGGACTGGAGCACTTCTGCTACAAGGACAGGCTGAGGGAGCTGTGTTTGTTCAGCCCAGAGAAGGTTCCAGGGAGACCTAATTGCCACCTTCTAGCACCTGAAGGGGGCCTGCAAGGAGGCTAGAGAGGGATTGTTTATGAAAGCCTGTAGTGATAGGATGATAGGTAATGGTCTGAAATTAGAAGAGCAGATTTAGATTAGATGTTAGGAATTAATTATTTACAAAGGGGGTGGTTGAGTTGCCCAAAGAGATGGCTGAGGCTCCATCACTGGAGATATTCAAGGTGAGGGTTAATGGAGCTCTGGGCAACCTGACCCAGCTGAGGATGTCCCTGCTTACTGCAGGGAGTTGGACTAGATGACCTTTAGAAGTCCATTCCAACCCAGGTGATTCTATGATTCATCTACAAAAGACTGGCAGGTGGCAAACTCACTTATTACGTTTCTTTGATTAGTGTAACATCAGCTCCATCTCATAGCTTTGTCATTAAAAGGCAGGGGAAAATGGTCTCATTACACAAGCATCTGTGATGCTATAGTGACACCATTTCCCAGGGAAGCATATGGTGACTGAGTAGAGGCCATTTCAGATTCCAGCACTGCTCTTTCCAAGAGCCTGTATTTCCAATTTAGCTACATACCCCAGTTGAAACAGGCAGATTGAATTCCCATTTCATTTATCCTTGTCTCGCCTTGCAGGCAGTGTGCAGGACAAACGGTTTCTATGCCATCAATGTGCCCAGCTGGTTCAGCCTACACAAGGTGGTGCAGCCGCTAGTGAAGCGGATCTGTGACACCGAGCGGCTGGTTTGCAGCAAGACGTGCCTCAACTCCGCTGACATCGGTTTCGTCATTGACGGCTCCAGCAGCGTCGGCACCAGCAATTTCCGCACAGTCCTCCAGTTTGTAGCCAACATCAGCAAGGAGTTTGAGATTTCCGACACCGACACCCGCATCGGAGCTGTCCAGTACACCTACGAGCAAAGGCTCGAGTTCAGCTTTGACAAGTACAGCACAAAGCAGGATGTGCTGAGTGCTATTAAAAGGATCAGTTATTGGAGTGGTGGGACCAGCACAGGAGCAGCAATCAGCTACGCCTCAGAGCAGCTGTTCAGCAAATCCAAACCCAACAAAAGAAAGATCATGATCCTCATTACTGATGGCAGGTCTTATGATGATGTCAGAGTGCCAGCCATGGCAGCTCACCAAAACGGTAAGCTCCTCTATTGCTGTCTGCTTCCCTACATGCCTCAGCCAACTCAGAGAAACGCAGTTTGCTACAATTTGAAGGCACTGGATAACTTTACAAAAGAAGAGTAGCACCTCACTCTGGGGTCTCTCTGAGCTCTAACAAGACTAGCACCTGTTAAATATCTGAATAATGACATTTAAATTTTATTTAAAAAAAAATTCACATTAATCTGGCAAAATGCAGCTATATCTGGAGATGTCAGGGGATTTCTACCATCTTAGTAACACATAAAGCCTCCTTTGGCCTTTCAGTCAAGGTACCTGCATTGGGGTAAGAACGTGTTGTAGAGACCTAGAGCAGAAGGTTTAATGTTGTTTACACCTTTTTGCTGTTGGCAAAAGTTACTTCCAAAGTACAAATCAGACCTTTCCTTCAATTTTAAAATACCATTTTAATAGAGAGAGCACTGCAACTCACTGCTCCTATTTTGTGGCCTGGGAGCTACATTTGCAGTACTGACCTTAAATCAAATTTAATGCAATGACAAACTTTATACTCCTTCTAAAATCTAGTTTTCTTTCTAGGTGTTATAGCTTACTCTGTCGGCATTGCTTGGGCAGCCCAAGATGAACTGGAAGCCATTGCAACAGATCCTGATAAGGAGCATTCCTTTTTTGTCGATGAATTTGACAACCTTTACCGCTTTGTCAATCAGCTCATCCAAAACATTTGCACAGAATTTAATTCCCAACCACGAAACTGATGGACTTGAGCAAGGTGGGAGCCTCAGGTGCCATGCTGATGGCACACCAAGTGCCACAGGAGTAACACCGACCTTCAGTTCAAGAAATACTGGAGGTGTTTTTTCTTTTCCAGTCAGTAAGGCTGATATCAGCTCTGTCCCTATGCATGATAACATTTGTAGGCTGTTGAGTTTTTGGGTTTGCTTTTTTTTTTTTTAAACTTTAGAAACTCTAAGTTGGATGGATAGGGAAAGAAGCAGTAAACAGGAGGGAAATAAATAACTGGAGCTGTTTTAAAAGCTACTAGTCCCAGCTTGCCCAATTCTCACCTTTGGTAACAAAAGCTCCTTAAAATGCATCGTCTGCTTTCTCGAGTGGCCAGGTCCTTTCAGGGAGCAACCACGCTGCTCAGGTGCTGTGGCAGAAGCATTTCCAAGTGGCACTGCCCACCAGACAACATTCAGATCAGGGCTGAAATACCAGGCATTTTTGATAGGACACAATTGAAATTTGAGCACCATCTTAAAAGGAGGCACCCTCATCATCATACAGCTGTCTCGCCAGCAAGTTAAGCTTCAGTTAGCGTAAACTCAAGCATTGAGATTTATCCAAACCTTGAAGCTGGAAAGTCAATGAAAGACTCAAACTGTGGGACCTTACAACCATTTCTGAACCCCAATAAAGCCCAAAATCCACAAAGCAGCCAACATACAGGAACTGGAATCTAGACTCATGGAGCACTTCATTAATATTTAATTTTGACAAGTGTCTTCTCCCCTTAGCTTTCCTGCTCTGCTCTTGTGTGGCTTAAGACCTGCAAGAGAGCTGCCAGGACAGAAACACTTCAAGGAAAATTGTGGTTTTTAAGGCGCTCGCAATCACAAAAGCATTTGAGACCCTATGCCCTATCACTAAACCATATCTCAGAACAGTTTACAGCAGTCTCTAATGTGAAAAGTGTTATTCAAGAGCCATTAACATGATTTAAGAAGGAATTACCTGAAGTCCTCTATTATACACTGGGGAAAGCAGCATTTTGATCATTTACAGACACTCTTTCCCAAATCTAGGTTTTAATTCTGTTTTATGGATTGATTTCAAAGTGAACGTACTACATGGTTACTTAAGTGAGGAACTAGCCATACCAGTCAGCAGAGGAAGAGTGACACAGTAAGAGGGACAAAAAAACTACAATTCAATTAGGAAGCAGCATTTGCTGGCTATGTTTCCATGCAGTATAGTTTAAGAAAACATTTTGATTAAGCAAAATAATCAAAGGAAATGGATGCAGTTTCAGAGCCAATAAAAATGTTCGTTCTCATACATCTTATAGCAAACCCATGCTGTGTCAAGGCTTCTAACACGAAATGGGAAGAAATTAATTCAAGAGTCCACACTTAAAGAGTTCTAATAAACATGACCAGGATGTTTTTTAGTTAAATACATATGTTCATTGAAGTAAATTACCATAAGGAAGACTCCTTTCTGTCAGCAAACGCAGCACAATCTTTTAAATCATTATGCTTGGAAATATGACTGACGTAGCTCAAAAATTACCAAATAATTAAGCATAATGCAAACTAATGAGAACAGCAGATTCTTTCTGATGTCCCTGGTGTGATAACATAAGCCAAGCTAAGGTCCCCTCAAGAGGTAAACGAAACCAATCCAGGCACTTCCCTGGTTTTTACACAGGCAAGGTTCAGATCTTCCTCTCAGAAGAAATGCTCACTTAAATGTTCCACCTTTAAGTGAGCAGCATCAACACAATATTCCAACCCAGACAGAGGACAAAGGGCACTGCCATCTACCAAAAACCAAAAAAACCCAAACAAACACCAAAAAAGGAAAGAGCAGGACAAAGATATATAATATATTTGTATGGAGTTTTAACACTAATCTGTGTTGCTGCAATTCCACAACAATGGCCTCTTGGCTTGAAAAAAAAGTAAAGATTAATGATAGAATCATGTAGAAGCAAAGCAACCTCATCTCCTGGCCCACCTCCCTAATCAACACACTGCTGAAAGCATCTTTCACTGTCACCAAGGCATGCTATATGCACAAAACTCAAAACAGAAACCAAATTTAGTGGGAACCTCAGACATCAGATTTACTGTCTAAAAAACTTTTTGTTTGGCATTTAATTTGGACCTATAAAGAAGAAGGTCCAGGTCTTACTTTCTATCTACTCTAATTTTTAATGCAACAGCTTACCACAACCTATCGATTTCAAATCCAGCCCTACCCTTCCAGACTGGCACTCTGCAAAAAACCCCCAGTGTTTTGCTTGTGCTCTGCCAAAATGACAGCACTGCTGACTGAGACATAAGGAACAGTTAAAGCCACACATGCTCCTTAGGATACACATTTCAGTTTCTTCCGAAAGCTTAAACTTCAAGTAATGACAGTGAACCTCAAATGCTCTTTCACAGGGAAGGTGCACAGCTATCTTCTGTGTCAAGCATTTATAAGTGGCACTTCAGGGTTTGTTGTTTATCTATGGCCCTTGGTTGTCAATGTGCAATTTTACTAACTTCTCAGAATGACCTTGGAGTTGCCAGATCTCAAAATTGTTAAACTGGTTTAATGTTTAATCTCTCATCTAAACTTAGGTGTCTTGTTCATAAACACTGTAAACTTAAGCATAAACTCAAATCTGTAATGCACCCTGTTCACCTTTACCTTTCACAGCAATCAAAAGTACTTCCCATCTACTAAAGTCTCTAAATACTGTTTTATTTAAGCCCAAGAAAACTTACGTATAAACCTTCATAAATACTCAAGGGTATATATTTGCTTGAAGAAAGCAGTAGAACTCTTTCTGTAACACATACAAGCTATTTCAAGTTCATCAATACAATGCAGTAAAATGGTGCCAAAGGCATACACAGTACACATCACCTGTAATGAAAAAATAAACATCAAATACACTCCACACTATTTTATTTTCTGAAACACAGCTGAGGTTTTTACAAGACTACAAGACCTAGCAAGGCTGGTAGTCACTCTCTATCATTCTTCTTTTTCCTCTATCAGCAACACTATGAAAACAACTTGATTCCTTTTCCATTCCCATTTGTGCAGTTTTAGACAATACCAGGTCATCTGCATTCTAAATCACCTACATTTGAAAACACTTCAAGAATACATTTATGTAGCCAAGTGCTTCAAAAGTGCCTCATTCCTTTTTTAACCTGTGTTAAAAACTTATAACTGGGCGGTATCACAGGTTTGAGCATGACAACAGCAATGCCACTCACCACAAGAGACACAAGTGCTTTTTTTCTTAGTATCAGCCATAGTCCTTCTCTGATGCCTAATCAAAACTTGGAATTTCTTGAACTGCATTATCAAACACTCATTACAGAAATTACTTATATTTAAGCACAATCAGAAATGGTACTTAAGTGTCACAATAGGGATGAAGAAAATACACTTGTTTTTCTCACACAAAACATTATGGGGACATATTGTTCATTGGCACACTCACAAGGATGTGAGGAAAGCCTTCTATATGGGTAACTTCTATGTTGCCAGTGAAATCTCTCTCCCTATCTTGGGAATATTCTATTGACCCTCTATGTAGGCAGAACACTGGAGTGAATGCTGTCATATTGTCATTTCATATATTCCTTTTCCTGTGAGAAGGGAAGATTGAAGAGGACTAAATTAGAAGGGTTATTCTGCCTACCATGAAGAGGAGACAAGAATTTTGCTTATCCCACCTATCAGCGTCAAAAAAACAGGATGGACTTACTAACAGGTTGTTCTGCTCAGTTCTTTGTAGGCTCCCATACCACCCCCTCAGCAGTGCCATTCTGAGCATCTTCCTGTAGAAACACACCTACCATCTGTGATGTGTGGTTTGCTCTCCCTCATTTTATCTTCAAGCATAGAATCACACACTTATTTTTATGAATGTCCTCAGAGCACTGTGTCTTGCTGCAATTGATGCACCACCAACAGACCAGCTGCTGTGCAATGGCACTGTTTCCACTCTTCACGTCTGTTCACCTCATGAAGATTTTGGGGACTGTGTGCCTGAGTGCATGAAAAGATCTACAGTGCCAGAATGACAGAGTACAAAAGCAAGACATACTGAAGATGGAAGAACCTGAGGCACTGATATGACTACTGTCTGGTAACATATTGCAGAGCTGAAAAGGAAGTTCCTATTAAGTTACCTCATGCTCCTCCAAATATGGGTACTTGTCTGAGTGCACTTCTACCTCCTAGTACACATTCCGAGACAATACACATCTTGTGATAAAAGTAAATATGAACACAATACAAAATGTTGAAAAATAGTATTTATTAGCACCCAATTTACATAATTATATGGTACAAATGACACTTACTTGCTGCTGGAACATTAAATAAAGCTGCTTTTAAAAACCAATGCTTATTTCTGGATGTCCATGTGATTTTGCTCAGCAAAGAATGCAGGTACAGTATAGAGCTACCATACTTTACTACTGTCATACCAATACAAGTATCTGTATGGTTATGTCAACATGGTCTCATTTTAAATAACACATTAACATAAGCAGATTTATCTAATGTTAATAACAAAGTATTTGCTTGTTCAGTCAAATTAATGCAGCTTTAAATATAACTTATCCAAGAAGTCTCACAAAGTATGAATCACAGTGAAAAAGAAAATTCAAGGCTGCAACCAAGAACCTCAAAAATATACTGGCATATTTCAAATTAATATTCCTCTGAATTATCTACCTCTGCCATTTTAGATGTTTATCCAGGATTTTAAACTACTGAATGTTAGTATTTGAAGGAGCATTTTCATATGTATTTAAAAAAGCATACTTTTAATAATAAGTACTTATCAAATCTTCAGAGAACTAATCACTTTTTTTTTACTTTTCTCATGCTTCATGATTAAAATGCCTTTCTGAAATTATTTAATACATTAAACATATGGATTCTTACTCTCAAGAAAATCCACAAATTAGAAAACAGGGTTTCCCACTTAAAATAACATTCACTTTTGTATGACAGTAGCATTGAATCAAGGTAATTTGGTGGCACTGAAATTATGACAAAGCCTTGTACTGAGCCAAAAAATGACAAGCAGAATGTTACTCGGTGAGCAGATATTTCTCATTGGGATCCACCGCTTTGCAAGACACTTAGAGCCTAACATTGTTTCAAGGTAGTGATTCAAAACTGGCATGCACAACCATAACCTCATAATAATTCTGAAGAAGAGCCTTATTTTTCTTTAGCTATTTATTTGTCAGTCACAGTAGCCTTTTCATATGAATTATCTGTCATGGAACAGACCCAGAAGAGAAGATTACAGAATTACCTGTAGTTATTAATATTTAAGTGGTTATCACCTGTGGTATGCTCTCCAGAAGAGAACTGTCAAGTAACTCTAAGTTCAATAACTAGTCTTGCAGAGAGGAAAAAAAAAGTATATTAAGCAACAACAACAAATGAATCCAATCTATAGTCCATAAGGCAAAGAAATTTGTTCCTTTTTTAACCTGTCAGCTTCTTTTAAAAGAAAGCAATAGAAGATACTTACACAAAATACAACACAGGTAGTCAATATGCTGACAGACATCAATAACCACAAAAAAAAGCTCTTACAGCAACAAGTCTTCTCATCATGGATTTACTTCCACAAGATTTTTCAGATGTACGATTCAAGAAAAACATAGCACAAGAGCACTACTCATTTTGCCTGGGCTGAGAAATTATTGGCTAACATGCTCAGTTTGCATTTCCAGAAAAAGGGATAACACATGAGACAGTTTGCAAAAGATATTTGTGTCTGTAAATGCCCAACTGCAAGAACATAATTATAGGAGCCATATATCTGAAAACAAGCTATATTTAAAAAGCACATATTTTCATGACAGGAAGAATAAAAAAATAAAATTCTTAATGGAAAAATATTAGCTTGAAGTCCATTGTTTACCCCTTATACAGTGTTTTTGGCTGCTTTTAATAAGTATTCAAAAATAATTAAAATATTTGGCTTGGCAACAGGTTATCCCTTCACTTTCAAAACAGTACAAGTCCAGCTGCATTAAATTTTTCTCAGCATCCCAGTCTAATACTCTGGCATGAGGAGGAAGGGTTTCTTGAAATAGCAGGGAAGTAATTTGGGGAGCCTGCAATTCAAATTGAGGGAATGCAAGTAGACTGGGCTTGAGGACCACATAAGGCCTTCAGCAGCTTAGAAACACACATGCAGGTATGGTTTAAACATGAGTGTGACCTCACAGCATGGGTAGGCAGCACAAGCAGGGTGAAACTAGTTTAAGTGCACAATACCACAACCCAGGCTTAATCAGGAAGAAAGCTGGGCTAAAACGCATACACACTATTACTACACGCCCTTTTAGCTCAGACATAGCTTTGAATTTGTCATCTAGCAACAAATCTCTTCTAACAATGAACCAGTTGAGACTGATGAATTGTACAGTTCAACTTGATTTACATCTTCTGTAGTGGAATTTTGATTTTCAAAGGCATTCTAAATGACACAGCATATCATAAGCTTTCATGACAGACTGCAGAGAAGCAAAATTAAGTCAGCAGGTGGAGTATAAGAGACAACTCAGTAGAATTAAGGGAATAAGGAGGTAAAAATAAGCTTTTTGGTAGTTGGAGGAGTAAGGCTGGTCTAAAACTCAATCATCCTTCATAAAACACTCTAAGAGAAAAATCAATAGTTCCTTATGAAATTCACCCTACAATGAGACCACACTGCAGATGAGAAATTAAGATTTTGATTCCTTCTGCCTGAAGGAGGATTTAAATGGGATGACAAAACCCAAGAAAAGGATAGATAACCTTCACAACAACAGGTACCTTCATTACCACAGGCAGAGACATAATTTTAAGGGTCTTACTTCCCAACCTTCTCCCTTTTGGGGTTATCCCCATCGGCTGAGCAAAAGCACTTGCCTGAGGACTATCCACACTAAGGTTATGCTAGATGCCCCTCCACTCCCCAGGTGTTTGTTCACTTGCTCTGTTGCATGTAACAGTATCTTTTTACAATATGAGTTATTTTTTGTGAAACACTCTCTGTATAACAGGATGGATTAACACTGTTTTCCATCAGTTTCTATGCTCCTCAGTAGAAAAATTGCAGAGGTTTTGACTAGCAGTTTACAGGCCACTCATTTTAGTAATGCTGTTCAGCTTTAATCCTAAAGAAACTGAATAAAGTCAAGACAGATCACCTGTTCTAACACTCTCAGGATAAGCAGATCATTAGATTTAGACACAATATTCTCAGCACCTTCATGTCCTTATGGAAAAATGGAGCTTCCTGAAGCATCAGAACAGTTTTTCAGGGAAATCTTTGCTTCCTCTCTGTCACTCAACACTAACAGCTGCACTAAGCATCCCTACAATGCTCATCAATAGCACAAGTCCAAGAAAACACAAATTACCATGTCAAAGATTCCATAATTTTACACAAACCAATTTACCACACACAAGTGGTTTACTATCATATTCTGATTTCTTCATTCTTAATCATATAGCCTGAAACAATTTCTGCTAAACAGCCACAAATTTCAGAATGTTTCAAAATGCTGTATTATAAACATGTTTTCACATGAATCTTTTAATCTCATCAGAAAATGGAAAGATATACATCCTAAGTACTGAAGAAGTATTTTTTTACAGAATGGGCTATTCGATGTGAAGTGAGTCATACATGTCATACACATGAAATATGTAGACTGTGACTGGGGGGGAGGGGGTGAAAAAGTGAAACAAGCCTAAAACGCTACTCTTTTTCCCAAATGTTGTGGCTTTGGTTCAATATTAATGGATATGAGACAAAGTGTTAGTCTTGCAATTTTGTATTAAGATGTTTATCTGGAAGCAAAAGAGTAGTCTTGCTACAATGAGGAATTTATCTTTCCATAATTGGGTTCCTGACATGAAGAATACATTAGTTGGAGAGCAAGTTCTGCTCATCTAAAGTGACACATTTTTTACATTTGGAAAACTTCCACCTTAGACACAAGAGCACATTATTTGGAATCTGAGTATATAATGAATTTTACACTTCGCACAACCTGCAATGAACGAACAAAGTTATAGAATCATTGCAAAAAAGCCTCACTACAGCTGTTACCCTAACCTTTTAACATTTTACTTCACAATACCATCAGCCTAAACTCTTCATTGCTCTCCAGCTGAATTCTCCTGTAATTACAACAATTATATGGGGGGTACATTGGTCCTGGCCATTTAACCTACTGTCTATCCCCTGGAGAGTTTAAGAAATGGTTTCCCTGCTTCCCTTGCTGTTCAGCACAATAAAAATGACCACTGCCTACATTTGTCCCAAGTGAAAAATACGAATTATCTAATTTTCAGATACTCCCACTCTGCAGAAGTTACTTGTGAAAACTTGATGCTTCTGCAAAGAGTCCTCCAAGTAGAACATTACTACATTCTCTTAATACAGGCACAGGGACAACCACAATGACTTCCTCAACTGACATTACTAGGTGTGCTGGTTTGAGGCTAATTGGAGTATTTTAATGAGAGAAATTAGATTATTGGCTGTGAAAGCAAAATAATGGTGATGTCTTTATTACCCATTCATTCTGCCAGGATATATACAAACAAAGATAAATCAGTCTCTGCCTTGCTGTTCACCGTATTAACTCTTCTGCCTGAACCTGCATATTCGCAACCAATCATTCTGCTTCTAACACCTCTTGCTGACCTTTCCAGCTCACCTTGCATCTAAGGGGGATTCTGAGACAAGGCAGAAGGAGAGAAAGGGTGGAACGAATGTGGAAGAGTGGTTGGGAGCCCCTCCTGGGCAGTCTGCTGTTAGGAGGGGTTTTGTATCTATTACTTTTTTTGCTTGCATATTACTGTACATAGTTGTATATATATCTGTATATACTGTATGTATTTCGCTTGTAAATTGTGCAAAGCTATAAATACAGCTTCGTTCCTTAACTTCCAGCTGGCTGAATTGTCTGTGTGAATTCCTAACCAGGGGAGAGGGGTGCAGGTTTAGGGCAGGGCAAGTAACACTCAAACACTACACTAGGTTTCCTAGATATTTCGCACAAGTGTCAAGAAGGCTCCCTACGATCATCGGCATAGACACTGCCAAACCACAGCCTGCAAATGCTTCCCAATAAACATCCCAAAAGCCAGCAAGTATTGCCCACTTTTAAATTTGTTTCCTTTGAGATTGGCTAACACTTCTGCCAACCAAACACTGCTGGAATGACACATCAATTTATGGAAATTGCTGCTACCAAAACAACATTGTTAAAACGTGAGTAAGTAGGTGGGAAAGCAGACATATCTGTGATCAAAAGAGTGTACTGAAAAGGGTGGTGCAATTAAGTCCTTAATCTTTTAAGCATTTCTAAAAAGAGTAAGTTGCCCATCAAATTTGCACCTGGGAAATAACATCGTATGGCCTAATCACAAACTTTTATGGTGAACACCACACACTTAATCAAGCACATCACATATGGGACTGCTTTAATGTAACATTGTTTGAAAACATACAACCTAAGAAATAACTGACACTACATGATACAGTTCTGTAAGTTTCTTGCTAAAGAATATATCTTACAAAAATAAAAAAAGAAGATCCCAACAATATTAATTAGGTGATTTTCTAACAAGTAATAAAATCTTGTATGACATATGTCAAGACTGTTCTCTTTGAGGCACAAAAATAAATGCAGACACCAGCATTTCGCTATGATTTTTTAAGAGTGAAGAAAATGTTTTGTGCAGTATAATATATCTATGTATTATACCTAGAGCTCCAAATAATTTTGTGCAACCATTTTGGTAACTGAATCAAATATGTGACAGAAAACAGCACAGTGAAATAAATTAAAAATAGAATTGAGACTATTTAAACCTAGTAGACCAATTTTCAACAGATGAAAGGACTGAAAATTCTTCCATTAAGTTATTAAACCCCAAATCAATAGCACAGGGTAACTCAGGCACACAAAAATTTTGAGTTAAGCATTTTAAAAAAAAGTACCACACAAATTAAAACAGGGGAGAAAGTAATGGCAAAATACATGTACTGATGTTGCACAAAAATGATTTTTTGCAAGCGTAAGTCTTGGGTCCAGTTTTGTTTTCATTTTCAAGAGATTTTCGTATCATATTCATGCAACTTACCAATGACACTGAACCAGAAATAACTGCACAAGTAAAAATACGGAAAAATTAATGTAGTGCCCCCAGAGACCAGAAGTTCATGTATGTTCCATATAAAACCCAGAATGATCATAAAATGGGAATTAAGTATCTACCTGCAAAGGAATCATTACAATACACTGAAACTGAAGAATAAATTCAAGGAGCAGGAATGCTCAAAATTATTTAAAACAGCTGTCAGAAAGAGAGAAATATGAATTGGGTTTGAGAGACACCAGCAGCCAGAAGGCCAGATCTTTGGCCTCCATACACAAAAACATCATATGGCACAGGAAAAAAACAAACAAAACCCACAGTTAACCAATAACCTTCAGTCTAAAGTCCAACAAATCATGCATGTGGAATGGTGGTGTGGGCACTAAAATATGAAGAACTGAGTTAAAAAGCTGCAAACAAGGAAAAGATGTGTTAAAGGGACACTAAAAATTAGCTTGAAGAAAATGGAAAGGAATGGAAAGACACACCTAGAATCACCGTGTGCATGCAGATTCCAAATTGCAGAGACAATGAGGAATATACAAAATGGCACAAAACATGGCTTGGGATACTAGCATGAAGTTACAAAAAAAACAAGTACTGAACATCATGTAAATCCTCCTGCCAGTGAGATGTAATAGTTTAAATAATCTTCAAAAGGAAGCTGCATTAAACCTCACCAACCCAAGATGTTATTAAAATGTACAAGTCTACAACCCTGCTTTAGCAAGCAGATGGACTAGATAAGCTAAATTTCTTTTTTATCCCTAACTCCTGTGATGATGTTCAGAAGATCTGACAGGCTCATGCACAATACCCTGCAGTCCAAGTATGTGAGCAAATACAGTAGAAAGACATTGACATCAATTATGAAGACTAGCACAAAAATATATGTACTCCACAACCTCTTTGTAAGGCTACATTTGTTTTTCAAAGGCACCTCATCCTCTAGCTATTGCCAGCTTTAAAAAAAAAAAAAAGTTAATAACATTTCAGTTTGAGCAAGAGCTCAATGGTGAGAAGGAGACCTCTTTCAATTCACATTTGAACAGCCACTTCTTAATTCCAATTGTAATCAGAATGACAGTCTTTAAAAACAAGCATGCCAGCCCATTAGTTTTATGTACAGCAATTTCAACAACTGTAACTACATACTGTACTGTGTAAGCAAAAGCACAACATTCATTTCATACTTACACCATTATCCTCTGTATACACAAACTCAAGAGAACTATTCATACTAAAACATTAAAATGCACCCATGGAATCTTCCCTTACTAGACACATTTAATACATGTTTACAATATATATACACATATATAATATACATAACTTTTAGAATTTTCCAAATAAATCTTTGTCATCTCCTCTTCAAATAGAAATAATGACACAAAGAATATGAGCCAAGTACACAACTCTCACAAATTTGAATGCTCAGTTTTGCAGCCAAGTTTCACCCTTTCTATCACAGCCAAAACACTTTATAAAAACTAAATAATCTGAAGTACTATTGTAGTCATCTCTTTCATGTAAAGTTCTAATCTTATCTATGGAAATATATTGCATATCAATATAATGAAGTGACATATCTGAATACTCTGAGCAATAAAGGTATTCCAGGATATTTTAGCAGTAAATACAATGTGTTGCAGGCTCAAACAGCACAGGTGAACCTTTTATTCTAAATAATATAGTTGATTTAAACTCTGAGATCAGCTTCAAATGTGGTCCTGTCCCCAAATGCCACTCTAAACACACAGTCAAACCCTCTAAGTTACCCTCTTCGGTAACTTACAAAGAGTCCTTTTTAGAAAGTGTCAGTTTAAAGGTAAAGATTTATCAGTTTCCAGTCTTAACTTCAGACTACATGGAAGATTTGCACTGGGTTCTTTCCTATTCACAGGCTAAAAGAACGAACCAGAAGTTGTTCATCATTCAAATCAACAGAGAGTCTCTGAATACTTAACACACATCTACTGAGAAATTACAAGCACTGCTCCTTCTTCAGGTAACCTAATCAATGGCATGATACACCCAGCAAAGAGGACAAGTTCAAGTCCCCTAAATGGTGAAGCTGAGAAATATCTCTAGAAGTAGCAGAATCTCTCAAATCAGTGCAACTTTGCATACTTTCCACCTATTGCACTACTAGGACTCATACAAAGCATCAGGTAAGATTTAATCTTCAAAAGAAGTATTTCACTGTCACCCTTAATGCCCAGAATGGTACCCTTTTTAGCATTAACAGAAAGAGGAGATGAATGTTTGATAGTTCAGTTGTAGGACAGTTTTTCTGGAAAACTTTGTGGTAATTTCTTATGCCAGATCTCCAAGAATAAACAGCATTATAAATCTGAGTAAGTTAAGTCTGCTACTACAGTACATACAGACTGCTTCAGTCTACTGTTAATTGGGCTTAGACTAAAGGCTCAGCTTCTAGCCACACGCTAATAGAGTCTTAAAAAAAGTATACAAATTTTTTGCAAACTAAATATTTACTGTGTAACACAGAAGATGTAACAAAAATCTTACTGAATTTTAAATTTGTTAGTAATTCACTTCCTTTTAGATGCATTTATCATAGGCTAGCAGCCAAGTGGACAAGATTAAGTATCCACTATTGCTCTCTGAACAATATCTACTTTATTAAGACCAAAGGGATGACAAAGTGCTTCTCACATGAGAAAGTAAAGAGCATGTGAACTGACACATTTTCCAGGTGATTTAAGTACATTAAGATTCCTCAGTGAGAAGCATCCTAAGAAGTTTCCCTCTTTTCCTATTCCCTGATGCAACTAGACCCCTTTCTTCCCAGTACTCCATTTTATTAATAAAGAATACATAGACCTAGTTTCACCCAAGGCCTGCCTGGACGAAAATTCACACCCTCTGAAACAAAAGCACTTTTTTTTATTTTTTAACTATTTGAAACTGAGAGATTCCAAGCTCTCAGCACCAGCTGAGCTCACAGAAACTGGAACAAACATCAATTTAGAAAACAGCACCCTGCAAAACTAAACACTTACAAACATTCTCTGAATTATATGGCAGGATAAGAAAACCCATGTCCTCCTCTTCTCTTTTGTGCAGCTGGTTAAATATATACAAAGATAGAGCTGAAAGGAAAGCATTCTGTCATACAAACACTTTAGCCAGGGCATCTGCTCCTGCACTGGCAATATAACATTTGGAGGGGTGGAATGCCACATCATGAATGGACTCATCAAATTTTTTGCGATGAGCTGTAAATTCTTGGATGCAGGTCTTGCTTTCAAGATTCCACAAGCGAATTGAACAGTCATGACCTAAAGAAAGCAGAAACAGTTTTCTTTGTAATTCTCATGTCTTCCACTACAAGAAAGAAAATAAAATCTGAATGTACTTACTGCCAGACATCAAGTACAAGCCATTAGGATCAACAGCTAAACTTGTAACTGCATCTAAGTGAGCTACCATGGAGTGGATCAGTTTTCCTTTGAAAGAAAAGAATTACTTATGTTATTTTCTGCAAATCACTTCATCATCTGTTTGCACAACTACTGCTCATACTATAAATACACAATCTTGACTTCTTCTTATTTAACATGTCTCTAGTGAGCAGAAAATTTAAAAATCAACAGGAATGTAAAAAAAATTCCATGTAACTCATAAGACAGCAAGACTTTAAATTTATCAAGATTTACATTCAGAATATCAGACTAATACTACTATTCCTATAAAAAAAATCCTTTAAAACCTATGTGATATTGATAATTACACATCCCAGTGCATTTCACACTATAAATTAGAAAAAAATAATATACACTGTCCAGCTGTTTCCACAGAAGTGAGAGATTTGGAAAAATACACCTCCAATCCACCAGGTGGAGGCTTTGGAAGCAGAAAAGAAATACTAGCACTTTCTGCCCTTTGATCAAAATATCAGTCAACGGAACAGAAGAAACATGAACATAAACATATGAAAAATTTGAAAAAGCTTCCTTTTATGTTAAATATTGATAACCTCTATGCATAAATAATTTTAAAAGAATGCACAGAGACTGATGTAGGTTCATTATCACTGTGTCAAAAAGGTTTCAAGCACAGTGGCAATCTTTGGGCTCTACTGGTGATGAGTCTTTTCTGTTTCAGAGGACATTCAGGTTTTATTATAATCCCCAGCATTTATGTGAACAGTATTAATCACAACAAAATTCTGTTTATATCATATGATATACAACTGCCATCGACTAGCACTCGCTGAAAAGATATCTACCTGTGTTATTGTCGTAGAATTTGATGTGTCTGTCTTCATGAGCAGTGATGCTAATTGGAAGAGTTGGATGGCTGATGACCCTGTTTATCTGACAGGAGGAACTGATTGCTAAGAAGAAAGCATATCAATACATTTATATTGCTAAGTTCTTTAAAAGATTGCTACTAATTGCAAATAATTCATACCGTTAAACAACAGAAATCCTCAGCTAACACCTTATGTAATAATTATTTACCCTGAAATACTTTCCAAATCTCACACACACAAATGCATACATAAACTGTATCTATAAGCGTAAATACAAACAATTAAGGTGCAGTTTTAGTTGGAAACAGATAAGAATGTAAAGCGAAATACCCAACTACCTTTTCTGCATTTCCTTGCCTCCACATCCCTTCTCTTGCCAAGCCAAACTTTCTTCATGACATACAGACAGTACAAGAAAATTAATACTGTGGGCAGTTTATGTTTCCAAGAAAACAGTATCTCATGCCCTCACAGAGTAAAACTAACCTACTATTATTTGATATACATGGATTAAAAATTTTATTAAAGAAAATCATGCTAGACTGTTCCTAGGAGAGCAATTTTGCTAGCCTTCAAGACTCCTGAAGTACCATATATATGTATATATATGCATAAATGCAAAAAAGTATAGGAGTTTTTCCTAATTAGAAATCTAGGCATTGCTGTGATGCTCTTACAAGTGCAAAAGTGATCCTAAGAGGCACAGATTGCCACAAACACAAATACCTACTCTACAGAACATCAAAATACAGTTATCTGCTTTCATGTGGGAGCTGACTGTGTTTAGGTGAACTGCTGCCAAAGAACAGCCTAATCAAAACATCTAATCAAAATTATTACTGAAATCAACAGAATATTAACATAGGATTGCTTGCTGCTAATGTCGTGGTAAAGACTTCAATTTACATCTGTATAAAAATCTGAACTGTTACCAGTGTCACCAACCACAGAACATCCAGAAAATTACAAAAGCATAAATTACACCAAAAAAATTCCTATCAGTGACTACCTTTAAAGTTAGTACTGCTAAAAGCACATAAGCCTCAACCACAGCCAGCTATCCTCAGAGTTTTAAAACACCAAGCACAGCAAGGCTTATATTGAGCAGGATTCCCTAATTGGTGGTGGTAGGACATTTCAAATGACTCAATTTTCTTACCTAGTTCTTGTAGAATTTATTATTTATTTTTTGTAAATACAAGTTAGCTTTATAGTACTGTTATGTAACTGAAGATACTAAACAGGGATGGATAGCTGCCATATGGTGACCTCAATTTCTTCAAGGAGTATTACTAAATTATAGTAAGGAGATGCCAAAAAATAAAAAAAGAAGGAAGTGAACTTCCACTGAACAGAGACAACCAGTTTAAAACTTCTTTGTTTCAGACACAAGGAAAGATGTGGGCTGAGAAATGCTGCACAGTAAGGAATAATACAAAGAGGATGACACTTTCTTCTTATGACAGTCATTTAACTATTTAAAATGCACAAGCAAAGCCAAGAAGAAGGGTCTACTATCTTTAAAAATATATTGGGGAACTCAGTCACAAACATTTCAGGAGAAAAAAAGTACCAACATTTTAGAAGACTGAACATTAAAATTTTTATTACCAGGCTACCAATATGCAACCTTTAGCTCATTCTTGTCTCTTTCCAAAGATCCAGGTAAAATGATTTACTGACAGCAGGCTCATTACAGTTTTCTCTAAAATTTAATGTGTTGGCCACTGCCATAACCTGGGGCATTATATGGCATCTTGTTAGTATTCTTTCCACTGAAGCTTTGCTTTTCTTCTACAATGAAAACTTCAGCTAAAGCCCAATGGCAAATGAGCTCAGAATGTATATAAGAAGTATATATATAAAAACCACGCATACTGCCAAATTTTTAATAAATGCAGCATTAGGTTTTCCTGATATTACCTCTACCTTGCAATTTTAGACTGAATCAAGACTGGAAATCTTGAACTTGCAAAGCTCACTGGGTTGTATTAAATAAAACTGTGCTTTTTCTTGTGATACTGTTCCTTGAAGAGGAATTCAGGTAGTGTGGGCTTGTTTCTTCCACATTTTTACAGAAATATGTGTGCTATTCTGCTACTGAAATACCCACGATGCCTGTTGTAGTAGTAATAATTTACTGTTACTTCTCAAAACACAACCTGGAATATAATTCTTGTTATATAGTTCATCATGACACTGCCCAGTTGCTTGGAAACAGCAAAAAGGTCTATCAACAGTATCAGTCTTAAGTAACTTCTTTTAGTTTCGGGTTTGTTTGGGGTTTTTTGATACATACTAGCATCCACACTGGACTCCAGGGTAAGAATTCGTTGTTGTGTCTCCATGTTAAAAATGCTAGTGTATCCACTGTTAAAGGATGCTACCATGAGGCTTGGGTCACTGCTCACCAGATCTACTGACAAAGGAATTCCCATTTCTAGAAAACAATGTAGAGAACATTTTTTTAAGATTAATTTGGTGTAAAGAAAACAAATCAAAACCCCCAACAAACAAAAAACCCCAACCAGTTAAGCCCTTTTATATCAAAAGGGCCATGACTGTGAAAGGAAATGCTACATTTAAAAAATGTACATTATACCAATGTAAATAAATTGCCCTGTATGATCACTATCTTAATCTTGCTTTTCTGAGAGGCATACCAACAACATTATTTACCAAGATGCTGTATCTGGAACTGCAGCTGGGCAGAAATTTAGTTTCAAACTGCCCCGTTTTTCTTCTACCACATCAAGTCAAAGGATATGAAATTGAAGTGGTAAACTCATTTACACAACAAGTGACTAATGTTATTATTAATGTATGCACATCTGGAGCTTAAAAAACCCTGCAAAGCTTTCCAGGCACAGATTTTATATGCTGACATGGTCAGTATGAAATGTTGCATAAATACATTACAAACTCCTATTACAAAGCTTTGTCCTTTCTGCCTGTTACAGTGTATATCTGGTCTCCTTATGCTGTAGCTATCTGAACACTCAGGACATAAAGCCAAATCAGCAAAACCTGGGTATAGGAAGTATAAGATAAAATTTATCTTCACTATCCACTGCATGAATGAGCACCACCAGTTGCAACAGATGCCAGGAGGAGGAGGAGGAAGAGGTAGAAAGCGAGACCACTGAATGTTCAGCAGCCTAACACCTGTAAATCCAGACAATGCAGGAATATCATCACCTCCACCTAAACCTAAGAGTCACAGAAGAAATAACTTTACTGGCCATATGACCTCAGGAATATTGTTGTTGCTCAGGAATGGTGGTACCTATTTACAGGTACTCCAAAAAATAAAAAATGATGGTTGCTTTTTGAAGTAACCTTTTGTACCACTGCACTGTCTGTTTATCTGCAGCTTCCTGGTAAGCCTACAATGATGACTACTAGGTATGTTAGACAGTTTATTCAAGTTTCTCAATAAGCCACAGGAAAACTCAGTTTCCAAGGATGATCCTTGAATTTTACATTTCAATCCAGTTTGCAATATAAAGCCCCCAAAGATTAGTTCTGTGAGGCAACACTACTCTGCCTTCCCTCTCAATTTAATAATTACAATGCAAACCAACCAACCAAACACGCAGAGTCATTACCAGGAAATTTTAAAAGTAGACAAGTAGGCAAGTTAGCAGTTACATTTTTCTCATAATCATGCAAACCTTTGGAAACATAGTTCTCCAAGAACTAAAGTTAATTAAACATTTCAGTTTTGGTCAGTCTATTTTAACTAACAACTAATGGCAGACCTGACCAGCTTTACATCTTAATTGATAGGCCTGTTCAGTTATGCCAAAATTATTCTGAAAAGCTTGTCTTGCTTTATTGCCGAATATGTTCAGCTCTAAGTGTGTGGCCATGTCAATGGACTCATTCCAGAGCACTTAAGGCAGTAATTTCAATCAATTACACTCTAAGCAATACAATTTTGATCTGCACATGACACTTCAGTAGCTAGACCTAAAGGAGTAAATTTTCTTCAATTATCAGTGCTTAAGATTACTATGATATTGCTATTTAGTTAACATGCAAACTGGAATCCCTATGCTAGAGGCAAAAGGAACATAAACTGGAAGGTACAATAGCACTAGCCTGAGATGAAGCACTGGCTACTACCACAAACCTCTTCTGGGGGAAGAAAGAGATTTTTACTCCTGACAAAACAAAAGCAAGGCCCTAATGAAATCTCCATGGTTCTAGTACCATAAGCAGATCATCTGTTGCAGCTGGCTTTCTTCCTACATTTAGGTATGCATTCAGCTGGTGTTGAAAGAGAACAAACCCAGAATTTACTCTTCCCCAAAACATTCCTAAAGATGTAAAACGCATCAAAATGTACAATAAGGATTTCTATCAGTAAACAAAAGTATAGCAGCCTGAATGGTGAAGTTCATGAACTTAAAGGTTGGGCAATTTTCTGTACCTTGATTATCATTAAACACACTGAGAGCTGGAGCAATTTCTGTAGCTTTCCACAGACGTATAGTGCCGTCTGCTGAACAGGACAGCAAACGCTGGTGTGCTCCACTGTAAACCAGACCCCATACTGCATCTGTATGGCCTACAAAAGCGCCTCTCAAAACAGAAGGATCTGTGAACAGAAAAAAAAACACATTTCAAAACAAAATCTGAACTAAGACAATAGTTGTATCCTGGCCTGTGTTTATGGATCAACCTTAAGAAGCTAGTCCATAAAAAAACACAATCAGGATGTATCATTACAAAAGTCTCAGTTTCTCTTGTAGAAGGTTTTGAATTTCATCAACATTCAGCTACCCAGTTTAGGCCTGATGGAACAAAACAATGTTGTAGCAGAACGGACAGTACCAGAGCTGACAAAAACACTTCAATTTTAAAATTTACTTTCACATTGGTCCCTTTTCTCCAAAAGCCAGCTTTGAGGCCAACCACATCTGAAGCTATACATGAAAATTATTTGAAAATACAGACACAAAGCTGACATCTGTTCAGAGCTGGTAAATCCTAGCAAATTGGGCTTTTTTAGCTGTTTGCAGATAACATTAATAGATTTGTTCTCAGACTATACAATCTTTTTTTTACCTCAGCTGCAGAGCAATTTATTGAATTAAAAAAAAAAAAATCCATTAACATACACATTTGCTGTACTTGGAAAGTATCAGGTTTAGTCCTGTACTTTTTAAACCTAGTTGTTCCACAAAATTGTGACGAGATCAAGACCTTCTTTAAGGAAATGACGTGTTTTTCTTCTCATCAATTGACATCAGTATTAAAATAAAAAATTACTTAAAGTAATTGAAGACAACATGGAATTTCTCTTTTAAACTCCCCAAGAAGTGTTACCCACCTATTATAAGCCATATAACATTAATGTCAATAAATGCACCATTTCAGTGGTGTGTGTGGCAGAAACATACCATAGGAGTCATAGGGGTCAATGTTAGGGTTGGTTGTGTTCCAGCCATGGATGAGGCCATCTGTTCCCCCACTGTAACACTGTTCACCATTACTGCTCATCACAACACAGAGCACTGGTCCACTGGAAGAACACCCACCAAAGAAAGGTTAACTATTAATATTATGATTGTGCGAAAAACAATGTCAATGGAACCATCAAGATTTCCTGTTGCATGAAACGCAACAAAAATTCCCACAAATTCAATCACAGTATTTGCCAATGTAACTGCAATCAGGACAATTTAATCATTGTGCATGTAAAATATGAGCAACATTTCATGATTATGAATTATAGGCTTTCTTATTTTGCATAAACAGCATTAAAATTCCATGCAAATAGATGCACCTATCTGAAGAGTAGGCAAGAGGTGAAATGAACAGAACATATAACCAAATTTGAACTGCATCAAATCTCCAGGCTTCTCTTTTTTAAAACTGCAGTGTACCTAGTTCCAGGCATAAATAACTATGTGGAAAAGAGATGAACATAAGCAGATATTTTAAATAACATAGAAATTAGAAGTCACTGACAAGGTAGAAATTACTTCAGAAAAGATATTTCATTTAAAAATCTTAAAATACAACAATGCTTCTCGGGAAATACTCACGTATGTGCCCTGAAGGTATATATTGGCTCTACATCAAGAGAAGCGCTCCTAAATGAAGTACAACAAAAAGTTAACATGCGAAGCACTGTGTAAAATCATATACAAAAACGTGGCAGAATTGCTGCATTCTTCAAATAACTGCTACATCTTCTAAAGTGTTTCTCCCACAAGTTCCTTTCCCAACATTTTTCATCTCTCTAGGAATTCACTGCATTCTTTCCAAATATGACAGATTTGTCAATTTGCTTTTTTGTTTGATGACTTTCAGCGTCCACAAATTCTCACTGAACCAAAAATCGTAGGTAGTTATGCCAATGGTGGAGAAGAATTGGAGGGCCATCAGCATGATATGGAATATATTAAGTGTTCCAAATCCCTATCAAAGAAGCTTATGATACCTCGTCTTCACATTAATTCTGTAGCACAGTTTCAAACCACTTCAAAATTCCTGCCTCAACTTTACCACTCTGGTTCTTGTTACAGGCTGGGGGAAGACCACATGCTTTCCCCAGTCCTCCTATTTACACCCTTTATAGTATTGGTCCTGCCATGAATTTGCTCTAATTTTTGTAAATTGTCAGCAGTATGCAAGAGACAGTGTACAAAGGAACATAACAACATCTCAAAGATTAAAGCTATAGACATGCATATATGTGTATACATATACGCAAAATGCATTTTATATACATTTATATACACATGCAAGCACTTTAATAGGCCATATCCAAATATTTTCACTAGTAAATTAATTTGTGATGTTATCCACAAGGAAAGTTTTAAAAGTGAATGGTTTTCATTTTCACAAACAAAACATTCAAAAATACGCATGAACTTCTTCTCCAAGAGCTTGCTTTCCTACTCTTACATTCAGGGAACAATTTCAATTAACTCCAAGGCCCATCCAGTGAAGCAGCATCTAAAACAAACTTTTTTTCTCTTCATAAATTAACAATGTTTTTAAGTTAAGCAAAAACCCAAAAAATCTTACTTTTTTGCTGGGGCTGTTTTTTGTAAATTCCACATTTTTAACGTATGGTCCTCTGAAGCTGTTATTAAGACTGGTTCAACTGGATGAAAAGCGAGACCTCTTATTCCATCAAAGTGACTTCTTAGTGTGAATTTGGGGTTCCAAGTCTTTCTCAATGCATCTTTATTGTTTGCTATCTAATTAAAAAATTTAAAAAAAATTAAAACCCTCAACTTTTAATTTATCTGAAAAGCACAAAGAAAGGAAGAAATCAGTTTAATATGGCATTTTCTGAAGATGTCAAATTACCTCATCCACATTAACAACCTGCTCTTGTGCAACTGTCCATTTAACAGTGATCAGACAATTCAAAATGAGTAGATGTATTCAACAAAGGCAGAAAGTGATGTGTCCACAGCAATGCATTCTGTGCAAATTTGAAATATTCCATGTCTGTTAAGCTGTACAATTTAAAACATGAAAAGTACCTTTCTGACTGATACTGCTGTGAATTCAGTTTGATAAGTGAAATTTAACCTACTCCTGCTGGCTCATTCATTAACATTGGGCCTGATTCAACCAAGCTGTAGTCCATTGATATCCTGGATATCCAAAGTATCACTGACAGGACATCTCTGAAGTAAAGGTCTAAAAGAAACAAGAGAAGTGTCTAACAGCACAGAAAGGAACACAACCTGGCTCACTCAAAGGCAAGATAGGAAAAAAGCTGGACAAGAAAAAAGCAAGACAAGAGAATCCTGCCAGAGTAATCCAGCAGAGTAGGGGTGGGCAGGGCAATGGCTTGGCTACATATTGGCAAGCACTAAGCTACCACATATATAGACAACATTATGTGGCCACAAATACATTTTAGCAGATCCAAAAAGAAAGCCCTTAAAAAGACTTCAAACACTTCAACATTGCTTCTGTGAAACAATGTTGACATAAAATGCTTAACAGCCTTTTATAATTCTGTCAGTCAACACTGATACAGTAAAATTTACCTTCCAATAGCCACTGATGATGGTAGTTGTGGAAAACCAGAAAAACAAACAATTGTAACTCAAATAGTAATGATTTTATTTCACTTATGTTGAAAGCTACTGATAATCCCAAATGATTTACTATCAATAGCTACAAAGAAGCAAAACCTACATTTTATTCTGGAATGGTGGGTGGTGGGGAGAAGTCTAAGAACAAAAGTGCTGCTTCTTAATTGCTGTTACTTCTGGATTTAATCATATAAATATGACTTAAATTATGAAGTTCTGTAGATATTAAACAAGGAGAAAGGAACTACAGCAGGCTTAGTCTCAGGTGTCTTAGTTCAGGGAGACAAGTCAGTTTCTTTGCCAGTTTACTGAGCTGAGCTGGCTCAACGAAAGAACTGACAAATGTTTGAGCTGGTGCAAGGATGAGTCAGAACTGCAAAGCTGTCAGCTATGGCAAATTTTATAGAGATTCACTGAGAAAGTCTCAGCAAAAATGATACATTGCATACAGAGTATTCAGAGACATCTGGAGAAGAATTTAATTGTCTCAACACAGGCATCTAATTACAACTAGGACATGAAAGGAACCTCACTGTCCCTCCAGTGCCATGCCAGCAGCACAGGTTCTGTGTCACATATGTGAAAGTCACAAAGACACTTCAGATGGCCTAATAGTGCATGCCAGTCCTGGTGTGATAATAGTCTCCATGTGCATCTCATTCATTCAAAGATACTCTCCCAAAGCAATCCAAGATGATTAGTTTATAAACTGGGAAGTAGAAGGAGTGCAGTTCCAGCCAGCAGACCAGTAGCAGAAGTGAAAACAGATCCTATCCCTGAGGGACTGACTGCACCACTATTCCTCACCTTCAGCCATCAGTATCTCATAAACTATGAGAGGCAGACAGCCTCCTCTTCTCACTTCTCACTAAAATGCCACAGTAAGGTAATCTGAGACTTGAAAAACAGTTGGGGGGGTCAGGAGGGAGGATGTTCAAACCCAAAATTAGCACCTGATCTGAGTTCACCACTAATACTACTATTAATGTCTATACAACAATTTAGAAACTCCAGCAATAACAATGATTCACAAAATTATGGACACCACTCTTGTTCAAAGTTGCAGGAAACCCACTGCAAACTACACAACCTCCAAGTCAGCATACAATATTAAAGGGAATGGTTTTTAGTTCAGATACTCTTACGCACAATACTTTTAGGAACTTATGTACTATTCTAACATACGATAATTTTAGGAAGCCTCTTCATCTACCCAGAAGAGTAGGGAAAAACACCAGAACCAAAGTGAACATTTTTTAAGAGAACAGTATGTAAACGAAGCAAAAAGGAAATATGAACTTGAGAGTATTGGCTAGCAACATGGGAAATTTCATCTGGTTACATATTCTACAACATACAAGATGAAAATTTTAAAGTAATTAATAATCACACAGTAGGTGAAAACCCTTCTTAAGTCACAGCCAAATCTTAAACCATTAAATGATGTAGGCTAATTCTGCCATGTTTTAGAGGAAAATAATCCAGTTAAAATGTCAGTGATGGGAATGAAAAAAGTGCCTGCAACACTTGAGAGCAAATATATTTAAAGATTGATTCACATGAATTTTTCATCATCATTCTCCACACAATTAAAAAATTGTCACATTAAAAAAACCACACCAGATTTCCACGCTGACAGTTGGACAAAGGTATGTAGTCCAAAATAAAAACATTGTATTGCTTGCAAGTTAAGCTTCTAGCAAAAATCGAAATGGAAAAAAATATCCCTTCATTTTGCTCCAATAAAGAACACAGTGTCAACAGCAAGCAGCTTTGTGAACAATGTGTTTTAGTCAGCACTAGAAAAAGGTGATAGTTGAGTAAGCATGACTATGAAATCCCCATAACAGGACTTCATACAGACAAATGGAAGTTAGTATTGTCACGTGACAGGATTAAAGGTGGGTAAAGAAATGCTGGATTCCATAAATTAAAGCTGTTAGTTTGGGTTACAGAGACATGGACAAACAGAAGCTTATATGGACACCTGAACACCAAAGCCAGGCACTGAAAGCATTAAAGTCTTGTAAAGATGGTTTAGACTTGCCATGTCCTCAGAATTTAAAAATTCAGCATCCAGCTTTAGGTATCCCATCTTACTGCTTTTGGAAGGCCAAGTTAGAGAAGATTAGCAAAAAAAAAATTAAATTAAAAGCTGAGCCCAAATTAGGAGATAATGCTAAAACACAGAGTTTTAGCAAAGATACTCCATGTTATTGCATCCTAACTATTCACAACATATCTCATCCTCCTAAACCTGCTATAGTAGTAGAGCACATCTCTGCAATGTCACTCTCAAAACGTCTGTACAGTTTTACTATTTTTATTGCTTTACAAGTATATATAAAGGTAGAAGTGTAGGTTATTTCTGAATTCAGACTTAACTTACTGTAGTAAAATCCTAGATGATGATTGCTCTAAGTCAGATTTAGTGAAGGATGGGATTCCTCCCCAACATACAATACTAAAAAACCCAAACAAACCAAAACCAAACAACACTCTCCCACCTCCAATATCTGAAATACTTCAACCTTGAGAAATTTGTTGGGAAATCTGGGTAATGCAATGACAAGATTAGTCTGAAGTTGACAGATGGTAAAGGAGCAGACGATTAAATACCTGAAGCATCTTTTCCCAAGAAATTAGAAATATAGACTGAAGTTTCATATGACTGCAAAGAAGCAACTTTAAGAAAGACGTAAGCTACTTGAAAGAAGTGTCAGCCACAAGTCTCCTAAAAAGTCTGTCGTCCAGCTTTCCCATTTTGAATGAGGCTATTTCTTACATCACATAATGTAAGCAACAGCTCTCCTCCAGTTGAATGTTGAACATCTCCCAGGACATTCCACAGCTACTCTGGGCAACTTGCTTTAGTAACACCACCTTACACTTAACACTTTTTCACCAATGCCCAACCTAAACCTTCTCAGCCATAATGTGCTACTGATTCCTCTTGTTTTAACACCTGGCACTAAGGAGAAGCTTGGTTTTGTCATCTTTGTAAGCACCTTTCCAACATCTGTGGGCTCCTATTCAAGCAACTCTCAGTCTCATAACAAATCAGAAGACTATCTCTCTTTATGCTCATCAGTCACATGCTGTTGGACTCTCTACAATTTCCCTAGACCCCTCTTGGAGAGGGCCATAGCTGCTCACCAGTCCCATGTAGAGGGAACATTAACTTCTCTCAATCTGCTGGCCATGCTATTCGCAATTTTGCATCACTGAGGTTGTAAGTGTCCAGTTGAATTACTATCACTGATTAAATTTACCTTCAACAATTTGAATGACATGACAGGCAAATGAGGAGGACCTTGGAGAGAGCCTGAATGCTGCTGTGTATGCAAAGAGCAGTTATGTCAAGTGAAAATACGTGACATGCTCTGGCAGCATAATGTTAACAGGAAGATGTTTTCTGCTGGAATCTGTACACATGTAACTTTCATCTGCCTTCAGCAAGTAGACAGTAGGACCTTAAGTTATCATTGAACACTTACATCGTAAGTCAGTGAGTCCGCCTCATTGGCTACTGTAAGGCCTGCCAGCTCCCCAAGACCCAGCTCATTCTCAAGGGCTTCATCTGTTCCCATAATAAAAGATTTCCCTGAAGAAGGAGGGAATGTTAAAGCTTCCACTGCAAGAAAACAGAACAAAATATCCTGAAACATAGGTTTATACACCATCAGTAAAACTGTATTTTCCAGTTCCAATATACAGAACATCTCTTAAGTAGCTGAGGGCAATGATATAAAAAAATGTGTAAAAAGATAGCCATTCTAAAGAGGTACTTACCAATGAACAGTATCCTCTAAACACAATACTTACATACTAAGTGTCATTAGCCACAGGAAGGAGAGTACACTACTATTCACCCATATATAACACAAAAGCAACACAGAAAAACTGAGGTACTTCTCCAACACCACTATAAGATATGCAAATAGGGTCTGGGGAGTAGCAAAAAATTTATACAAGATTAGCTGGACTCTTCCTTCCTAACACATTTCAAAAGTACGTCTTCAATATCTACATGCCTACAACCTAGCAATACAACTGAAGCTGCGTTCCATTCATTGCTACTTATGAAATCAATTTAACTATCAAACAACTTAGCACTGAATTCCAAGTTTTTACTAGCAGTATTCAAACTTACTAGTCCACAGCTGCTATAGCCTGTATGAGCTCTGTTCACTGTAACAAGTGCATCCACAGGTAGATTCACTATAAATGGGAGGATCAAAGTAGTATAGTTCACACACACAGAATAAGGCTCTGCATCAAATAGTACAACTCAAAAGAAGCTGTGCCTTCCCTGGACAATAGCTCTCCAAATCTACATTTCACACAAAGGGGACTGTATAGATAAAGATGTGTTCTCTTCTAGACACAAGGCACTTCACTCAATTTTGTACAATCTTTGTCTCAAACTACAAGAATATTCCAGTATTTTTTTTTTCCCTTTAAGCTCCATTCCAAATACAAGCCTTAGCAACCACTGCTGCTATCAGAGAAAAAAACTAAATACCATCTCATTCTCAGTATCTTATTTATTCTAACTGCACCAACATTAAGTTGCAGCCAAGCAAACTATGGTTTACAACGAATAGCCTGATCTGCTCAGGCCGCTTCCCCCTCGACTCAAAGGCATCAGATTCAGATGATATCCAATCCCCTTCTGGTCCACTCAGCATCAAGTAAGCTCATGTTTCCATTTCGCACTCCTACCTATTGAGTGTCCTGCTTACTTTCTACTACTTTTCACAACCAAGACCTTCAAGCCCTGCCATTTGATTAGGTCTCTTAGTCATTACCTTTTATTCACAAAGGCTTCTTGCCTTCTTCACTCTAAAATGTGAATTATCACTCTCTTTTTCTGTCTCTTGAACTTACAGTGTAATATTCCACTCAACACACCAATACATACAGGACATTAAACGTGAAAAGTTAGTAGCGAAAAAACCGTGTATGCCTAAAACATCAATCACAGACTTATAAAGGAATACGCAGGTTTTTAATAATAAGTTTTTAATAATGAGCTTAAACTGATAACCATCAGCTATCCTCTCCTGTTTTGGTGAGAGCCCATCCGATTCTTTGAATTAAAAACTGTATTCCTAAAATAACATGAAAATAGAGGTTTGCTTATATGGCTCTCAGTATATGTGAGAAAAGCTGGAAAGGAAACATTCAAGAAAAAATTCCTCCACTTCTTCAAGTGTTGCTAAGTTACCCTCTTCTTTCATAAAGAAGCATGTAGGAAATAGAACTACTGAGATCTTTGGTAGCTGTGCCACATGCTGTGACTTTGTATGCATCTTAACTTGGCCAACCTACTTTTTCACACTCACTGAAAGACTGCTAAGTAAAATACATGTTTTTCTCATTTTCCAAAAGTCATATTTACCATTTAAATAAAAAGCACATGATATGATATTCTACTAATTAATGCAGCCTTGTATTTATTTTATTGTGATGCATATTGTAACAATTCATATGTTGAAACAAATAAGATGATCTAGCAACTTTCAGACATAATACTAAGGAAGGTAACCATATGCCTCATTGCAAGGGTGCATGGCTTTCCATCAGTGAACTAGATGCTACTATAATTTTTTTTACATTTTGCAACACATAATGGAAATCAATCCAGTGGCCAGCTGTATATTGTTCTGTATGACACTACAATCACCACATGTATTTAAAAGTTGTATCTAGCCACCTGTGTTTACCTGCAGAGCCTCTACCTTCACACTTAGAAAAAGAACACAGACACACACACATATATATATATCTATCTATATATGAATGCCTATGCATATATACACAAATATATTTAAAATTATGTCAATGGGGAGAAAAATAGGTGCTTGTATGTTTTAAGAGCTTATGTTTGACACTTGACTTCCATGCCTGAGCAGAAAGGAAAGTGACTTAAAATCCTCATATTACAAAGCCACCAAGAGCTAAATGAGGTTTATTTCATCACATTAAAAGGTATTCAGTCAGGATTTCACCTAAGTAGGTGCCTTGATCTTACTAACAATGACTGGAGAGGAGAAATAGGAGTGTCATTCATTGCACATAATGCTGAAACAGTATTTGTGAAGTGCTTCAAAAGTCTTACAAGATAAGCTTTAAGCAGAAGTAACTACATCTTTTTTGAAGCTGTATGCACATTTTTAATACTTGCCTTCATCTGTCCTGGTTATCTCATGTTCAATCAGTCTTGAGCTGCTGGGCCTAGAAGAAGGTGCAACAGATGGCTGTAATGAAGGCAGATCATCAACATCTCTCAAGTTTGCAAGCATATCTTGCAGCTTTGACCTGTTGGGCCCTAACCAGGAAAAAAAAAAAAAAAAAAAGTTTATGCATAGTTCATGATGGCACTACTTAGATATGTTACAGCAGCACATGCAACAATGGATCCTACTTTGCATTATAAAATCACCACAGAAAAACTAATGAGCATCTATTTTCAGCAGTAACTAATTATCCAGCATGAAATGAACTTCTTGAAAAGAAAGTGACAGAAGCAACTGAGAGTTGTGGATGCACAATTTCCCCATATTCATAAACTCATACTGCTTCTTGCACAGTATGCTGAAGAATGCCTCCAGTTGAGCCACAATGATCATTAGAATATTTACTTTTCCAAAACAATAGCTGACATTTGTGCATCAGGTACTTATATATGTGCAGCATATTCTTATGACTATTTTAAGTTTATTTGTGCAGTAGTGTAATATTGTGAACTACAAAATACAAAAAGTTATACTAAAATATAAATCCAACTGGATTCACTGTCCTACTTCCTGAAGCTACACATGGTGAAGACCCATGCCCTTCTTGACACTTACCTGTGCTTTGCTCCATCATTTTCCCACATCCCTGTTTTGACTGTTTTATATAGGATTGAGGCTGAAACATATCTTCGGTAGTTTTTCCTGTTGTAAGTTTAATTAAGAATGGGAAAATGTCTTACCCATAGTCCATTATGTTTTTCCCTAGACCAGTAAATAATACAGCTATTTTTAAAGCAGCTTTAATACATAAGTGTACTCTAATATATGTATTCTCTCATAAAACCATTCTATGATTCTGTTATTACTTCATAGGAGTGCTTACTACAGCCTTGCAAAATTGTAAGTTTACTAATGCGGTTGCAAAATCTACTTTGCACACCCTAACCATACTGACTGACAATAACCTAAATTGTATTTAATTTGTCTGTCACAAAAATATTACCTGATTCAGGAAAACATTAAGTGGGATTTGACAGGATTGCTTTACCATAATACCTGATTTATAAAACCAGTACTTTACTTTGTAGCAGTTCAGTGTCTATGCACCATTTATGATGAGATAGAAGTAATAGAAACAAAACTTTGTACAGTTTAATGTCAAGGTATTTAGCCCTTTGTTTTCCCCTGGACTTCCACCTTCTCAGGCTCTGCCTCACTACATGCAGTACCATGAACAGCTGAAAACGGCCTCTAACTCCTCCTGCATTTTTCTGCATTGATGCCCTTCCAATGATGGTTTGTCCATGGAAAGATGCTTAATTTATGTAGTGCAGTAAAACATTTGGTCTCCCAAGATCAAACCAATCAAATAAATCAAAAAGTACTGTAAAAGCAGTAGTTATATTTGAGAAGGCACACTGGGTGTCACGGTATTGCTGTACACCAGAACGTTTCTCATAATTATATAAAATGTGTTCCAATAATATCTGTGTACATATTAACAACTAAATATTATGTTTTATTCTAAAAAAAAAAAAACCAGCATTCAACAGGTGTTCAAGAATATAATTTCAAGAGTTTGATTAAATAATTTCTGCTAAAGTAATGCTACAATTAATTACCGTGATTACACAGCATGTCTGTGTAGTTTAAAAATAACAGACAAGTTACAAAAAACATTTTCACTTGTCATATATTGGTATATCCTCTCTGTCTTAACTACAAAGAGCTTTAGAATCAGTTTTGTGAAACATGAACTTCCCTAGATGGCAAGCTCAGGCTCATGTCAGACTTGCAATTAACTTCAGAAACCGAAATTATTCCAGAGCTGACAAAAGTATCATGAGAAATCTAAAGCATCGTAGTGGTTTTCCAATTGCTATTATTTTAAGAGAAAAAAAAAAAAAAACAAAAACAAAAAACCCCAGATACTTAGTTTGTGTATTTGATAGTGTAATTTCAGCAATTGCTAAGCAGCAGTTTATGAGTATCAATAGAAAAAGTAATAAAACAAATCAGCCTCAACAATGCAAAGATTTGACAACTTTTGCATTGCCATGGATGTCTCTTTGGAAGTGAAAATTTCCTTGACATTCATAAGCATCTTCCCAGAAAGGGAGAAACATCCCTCAAATTTCTTACTGGGCTACATGCAGTATTATTAATTTACATTAATTCAAACAGAAATTCTCAGTATGTCTAGATGTTTGAAATACAGTTGTGAATACAGTGTTTCATTTTCAACACTTCCAGTTCAAAAATTTTTAAAGCTTATTTATGAAAAAACATTGATTTTCTAAAACACATATGTATTTCAAGAAAGGTAAAAAAAAAAAAAAAATACAGGGCTAGAAACTGTATTTCACATAGTAATCACAGTTTTTTGTTTGGACAACAATACCCAAAATTTTTCAAGGCTAGTCTCACAGGTATGAAAGTCAATAAATCCTGTGATTTACAAATAAACTGATGGTCAGAGATGCTTCCTATTTCGAGCCCTGCATAACAAATTACAGTGACAGCATGACTTCCATGTTGTGAATGTTAAGTGTAAACAGGGGTAGAAATTAACCTTTTTTCTCCCTCTGCCGTGTGATTGGATAGTTGAGAGTTTCTGGTATTTTTTTGTTGTGGGTTTTTTGAGGTTTTTTTTGAGTTTTTCGTTATTGCTTTTTATTTACTTACACACCAGACAAACTATTCCTGTGAAACTGGCATGTTTCCAGCTAAGAAAGGGTTTTTAAGTCTTCTGTATTGAAGTGTGAACTATTAAACCAATGCCATTTACAATTTAAGTTTCTGAATAAAGAAAGTATAATCCATGCTTAAAGCAAGAATTTTTAATTAATCCAAAACCTGGTTGGAAAAAGTTATACCTAATCCGACTATTTATCAGGTAACTTGATTGACTGCCATTAATTTCAACCCCTGATAACTGGTGAACAGGAAAGCAGCCAGGAGCAGCAAAGTAAAAGAGTAAGTAATTTTAGGAAAACATTGAAAGAGAGATAGAATTAAGGGTGTGAAAGATGTGAGATTTATGATTTTAAGGTGCAATGTTTTCCACTTACTCTTCACCCCCTTTTTCCCCTTGCGCTCCTTTTTGTATTGTTCCTTGAGTTTGGTTATAACTCCCTGGTCGACATTCCAAGCTTCAGGCATGAGACACTGGTCTTCCTTTTCTAAACAAAGTGAAACAAACGAAACATCCTTTTTCAATAATGTCACCAAGGGATCTCCACTGAAGGAGGTAACAGCTGCTGTCAGTGGCATTTGTCTTTTATTTTAAAGAGACAGAAATAGCATCAAGTTTTTGGAAGCCCTCAAACTGCTACTCACATTCCACTTCTATTTCCTTAGAATTTTCTTAATGAAAAATCGAGACTAATTTTAACATCCCTAATTTCTATAACCAAACACATAGCTGTTCATAAATTAAAACAACTTTTACTTTATAATAAATCAAGATATATTTTTCAGCTTTTTCTTTCCTCTACAGAGAGAATTATTATACCTAGAAGCAGAAGTGCTATGTCAATGTAACTTTGCAACTCCAGTGTTGCATTACTGCATTTCAGATTCATATTTCATTGTCTTTGTGCTATGTTGTCATTTATACAAAGCAGCAGCATATTTAAGTCACTTTCAAACACTGCATACAAGTCACCAAGTTTAGAACCTTAAAGCCATGAAATTTCACAAAGAGAGGAAGGCTTGACTTATGAGTCTGGGGGAAAAAAAAAATAAAAAACCCCAAACATAAAACAATATCCCTGTTTTGTGGGGGGTTTTTTTGTGTTTTTTTTGGTTTTTGGTTTTTTTTTGGTTGGCTGGGGTTTTTTTTGTCTCTCAAATTTCTTCTCCTGTGATGTTATACAGAGAAGTCTTCTTCCAACAGTATGGTATTTCTGAAATTTTGAACAAAATGTGTCACATGAATTCAAACCACCAAGTAATTTTTTCTGTATAGGGAAAAACTACTGAGGCAGCTTAAAAAAAAAAATTGTGAGGAGAGAGGTAATGCAGCTTTTCCTCGTATATATTTTCATAACCATTACAAATGCAAAATTAAAATGCATTATCTTTTTGCCTCATTTTCCTTCTTAAAAATCTCAATTTTATTGTTTTACAATTAATTCCTTACAGACCATGTTTGCTTTATACATCGATAAAACTATTTTAGACCTTTTAAAATCTGAACAACAATAAACTTAGACTAATATGCAGAAAAGGTATTAAACATCTGTAGAGGAAGTATAACACTACCAGTCACAATCTGAAGGGGTTACTATGACTGGGCAAAAGATAGAGAAGCAGACATCTGTTACAGACTGACAGATAACTACGCTGATAAAGACCTAAGGTCACCAACATCAAACAGAACAAGAGTCAGCAGCATACTCTTGCGGCAAAGGCAATCCACAATATCTTGGGCTGTACTAACTAGAATATAGCCAGTAAGGTGAGGGAAGCGATTATTCCCTCTGTTTGGCAGTTACGACACTGTATCTTGAGCACTGCATCTAGCATATTTCTTTTACTGGAAACCTTCCAAGTACCTAGTCTTGGCACAGTGTAGCAAGTCCAGGGCTGCCACTAAGACCATTAAAATAAGATAGAGGGTAAGAGCTCAGCAATGGCATGCCAGAGAGGCATCTTAGTGCTGCCTACAACTACTTAATGAGCAAGCGTAGAGAAGACAGAGATATACTTTGCTCAGACATGTATCACAGAGGTAGGAAATACACTTTACAGTGAGGACACTCAAATACCAGAATACTGTCTGAGAGTTTATTAGAACTCCTTTTCTGGAAGACACTCAAAACTTGACCAGAAGGTAGCCAGAGTAACCTATTGCAAATGAAGTAAAGCAGGAGGTTGAACTAGATGATCCTTTGAGTTCTCTCGTCATGACCCTACTTCAACTCATGACTGACACATTAATTCAAGAATCAAAATCTTGAGTCATCAGTCTTTTTGCAGCAGCTATGAAAATACAGATATTAGTTAGCTGAACAGAGACTCTAAAAAACATGGTCTGTGAACTGTTGTGTCTTTTTAATACATATGTCCAATTAAGAACCGTTAATGATAAAAAAATTTTGTGAAGAACTCAAAAAAGGTAAGAGAAAATCATTCTTAGTACATATTCTTTCTGGGATCAGATTGTAAGTTTTAATAATGTTTTCCACTCTGGCTACACAAGCCATTTTGCTCTCCATCAACAAAAACTTTAAACTTATATTAGCTTGCATAATTTACATTAGCTTGCAGGAAAATACTTAATACATCTGTTTCCTAGAGACTGTCACAGGATGTTTCCTGCATGTCCCACAGGTTCTGTTCAGCTTCTCAAGTGGATCCTGAACTACTACTACTATGGAAATGTTTTCCAGTTTAAAAATGACCTGGATACTTCTGAGTACCTTTCAAGCCAAATGGGTTCAATAGATTACTATAACTGATCAGTAATGCTTATGATAAAAAAATGAATCAAGGACTTTCTCTGTTTACTTCTATCCTCACTATACAACATCACTCTCTTTATGCTACATCTAAAAGTTTCTCTTGAATGAAATTAACACAAGTGAGTCATAATGACAGTTGCTTGAAGAAACTTATTCTTATATGCAGTTCACAGGTTGTGAAACAAGTAACTGAAAACCACAAAATGTCTATCACTAGAAAACTCCTCTTAATATACCTAGACATGGTACTGCCACCTTTCACTTTCTAATGTTAGACTTTTGCTCATTTGTACACAGCTGTCATCAATGAAAGTAAAAATAAAGCAGCAGTGTGAATTTGAAAAGAAAAATGCTCCCGCTGGCATGCTAACCTTTTCCTGACACAAGCAACAGCTACACCTATCAACCATGAATGAATACAAATTTTAATACTAAAAGATAAGTATCAGAAAAAGCAAGTAAATTTTTTTTTTTTTGGCTTAAAAAAAAAAGTAACATTCCCAAATTGTTTGGTGAGCAGAACACTGACTGGTGTATTTAACGATATTGAGACACATTCTGCAAACCAAAGAGACTACACTACACTGAACAATCACTTGGAGTCGAACTTGCAGTTGCACATAGCTTCAATTAAATGCAGCATCTTGGGAACTGTTAGCTCACAAGAGCCACAGCATACCATAGCTTTTCTGTCAATTAAGTTCCATTATATCTCACAGAACCACAGAATGGTAGGGACCTCTGGAGATCATGTGTCCACTTGCTAACAGGCATGGCTAGATGAGGTTGCATAGGAACATGTGCAGAGAAGTTTTGAAAGTCTCCAGAAAAAAGACTCCATGTCCTCTTTGAGCTGTCAGTTCCAGTGCTCTGTCACCCTCACAGCAAAGTTTTTTCCTTAAGTTCAAGTGAAACTGCACGTTTCCTACATTTGCACTTATTGCACCTTTTCCTATCATTGGCTACTATTGGAAAGAGCCCAGCCCCACACTCATGACCCTTTAGATGTTTACATGCATTTAAAGATCCTCTTTTTCATCTTCTCTTTTCTATAGCCTCATGTCTGTCAGCCTCTCCTTATAGGAGAGATGCTCCAGTTCCCTAATTATCTTTGTGGCACTCCATTGGACTCTATTCAGTAGTTGCCTGTCCCTCTTGAACTGGGCATCCAAGACCTGGACACAATACTCATGGGGCAGCCTCACTAGGGCAGAGTAAAGGAGAACCTCTGTCGACCTGCTGGCCACACTCTTCTTAACGCAGATCAGAGTACTTGACTTCCTTGGCCACAAGGGCACATCAGTGACTTACTGTGAACTTGTCCACCAGTACTCCCAGGTCCTTTGACACAGAGCTGCTTTTTGTCAGGTCAGCCCCTAACCTGTGCTGATGCATGGCATTATTTCTTTCTGGGTGTAGGACTCTACACTTGCCTTTGTTGAACGGCATGAGATTCACCTCTGCCCAACTCTCTAGCCTGTCCAGGCCTTGCTGATAGTAGTACAGCCTTCTGGTGTGTCAGCCACTCCTCCAAGTTTTGTATCACCAGCAAATCTCCTGACGCTACACTCCATTCCTTCGTCCAGGTTGTTGATGGATATGTTGAACAAGACTGAACCAGTATTGACCCCTGGGGAACCCCACTAGGCACAGGCCTCCAACTAGATCCTGCACTGTTGGTCATAACCCTCTGTACTCTGTCCTTTAGCCAATTCTCAATCCACCTCGCTATCCACTCATCTAACCCACACTTCCTAATGTTACCTAGGAGAATGTTATGAGAGACAGTGTCAAAACCCTTGATAAAGTTAAGGTAGACAATATCCACTGCCTTCCCCTCCTCTACCCAGTTGGTCACATTATTATAGACGGCTCAGATTGGTTCAGCATGAATCCACGCAGACCACTCCAGGTAATCATCTTTTCCTCCATATGCTCAGAGATGATGTCTGGAATGACCTGTTACATCAACATTCTAGAGACAGAGGTGAAGCTCATCAGCCTATAGTTCCCTGTGTCCTCCTTCTTGCCCTTTGTGAAGGCTGAAGTGACACTGCCTTTCCTCCCATCCTCCTATTCTCCATGACCTTTCAAAAATGACGGAAAATGGCTTAGCAATAATCTTAGCCAGATCAATTATTTTCTTTAACTCTTCTGTGTCCACTTACACTTCAGACTCTCCAGAGCAGCTTAAGGAGGAAACTACCTATAAAGACATTTAATTGTGCCTCTTCCTTCTTGCCTTCCCTGTGGGTTTATGAAAAATAATTATGTCGAGATGAAGTGGATGCTGGCATTCCGGGATGCAGGACATGAACCTCAAAGGACAGAGGTGAAATGTTTATGAAATGTCTCTCTCTGAGCAGGAGGCTTAAAGATACATTCCTCTAATAAATTACTTTAAAAAAGGGCAACTGGACAGTTCATATTGCCCAAATTGCTAACACCCAGTAACTGTACAAGTGATTCAGTCTTTATGACTCACATTACAATCTGTATCAAAATGGGGGAAAGACAAAACAACTTTCATGTCTCAATTGCAAAATACAGCTTTATCAGAGCACTTCATTAGCATGAGTCACTAAAAACAACACTCATAACACTCAAATTCTATTTGCCTTACTATTAAAAAAACAGACAACCAAAAGCATAAGCATTGAAGAAACTTGGTGTTAAACAAATATACAGAATAATGAAAATATTATGTCAAGAGAACTTTAGTCTGCAATTATTTACTATAGGAATACTCGAAATGTGTTGTGATCATAAGAGAGATGTCAATCAAAAAAATCAGTATTTCACAATCCATTAGTTTTCCTTACCCCAGTCTGTTCCGTCTCCTGAACTTCGCGATTCTCCATCACCTTCATCTGAGGTAATCAAGAAGTCAAACTCTTTCAGTGCTTCTTCTGTATCTCTGTCTTCACTGCTGTCAGATAGTACCCTTTTCCTTACAATCTGAAAAGCCAAGGAGAGAAAGAAACCTGATTATGTGCGCAAAACCAAACTCAACTTTGCTTCTCCAGAAAAAAAGCTTTTTCACTCTCACCTCTGAAATCACTCTACATGTGGAGCAAAAGACAAATCCAAACCCAAGCCAATTAAAAAAAAACAAAACAAAAAGACCAAAACACTTCACCACAATTAAGACAACCTAATTTGCTTAGATTCGGCAAAAATTATTCCATCCTGAATATTTCAGCTATTATTCAAACACAGTACTTCCATGTTTAAACTGCACTTTACTTTCAAGTTCAAAAGCAAATTTGATTTTTTAAAAAACCCACGAATTTTGATTTAAGAAATAAAGACAGTTTTTAATGAAAGACTTCATTGTATGCTTTCGAGAAATTTACTTTTCATTCAGTTATCCAAATGGTCTAGATGCATTACAATTATTTGATGCCATGATACATGAAACACATAGCATAAATTTTACTTCTACAGAAAAGGCAAAATCACATGCATCACAGTATTCTGACTTTGAGCTTTGCTAAGAGTCAGGCTGAAAAGACTTCAGTACACAGGCCAACATTCCATAGCTCATGAGTAAGAATGACTCTTTCTTCTAAACACAATGAACCAATTTAAACATCTGGAGCAATTCTAAACCTTGAGGTCCATTCCTTTGGTAGGGTCGTTGAACATACTGTATTACAGATGATTTTACAGATAGTAGTTCACAGCCCACAAATGACAGGAACAGGTTTGCAAAGATGCTCTTTAAAATGGATGGTTTAAGTGTTCATTCTTTCAACTGATCATAGAAACAATCACAATCATCATTACTGTTAACTGCTTCAACTGTTAAGAAACGTAACTCATTGAATAAATAATTTTTTTTTGAAAGAGGAGGATAAAATTAATTACTGGTTATACGTATTTGTTCTATGTGACAATACGACAAAATTGTACAGCAAAGTATAGAGACCAAGAAGGCATTTCAGGCATTTGACTGAATAAACAAACATGTTTATTAACCATGTTTGAGTCTTTCCAGTTATATTTTTAATTCTTTCCACAACATATTTAAAGGGAAATGTGGTATTTCAGTCTTATACCCTATAAGGATAAATTTCTGCAAGCCACTTCAAATATCAATAAATTTATATAAATATTCAAGAAACAATGCAATTTTTTTACACGCTACCTGACAAAATACCTTCAAATTAAGCTGAAAATTGAAAAAAAGAGTCATCTGCTACCTTAAAACTTGTATCAACTATCTATAAAAAACACTATGCTGTGTGGAATAGTATAACGATAATTAAAAATTTAAATCTGTCATTGCAAACTTAAAGCAATAAGTACGTAAAAGCTTAACTTATATGCAGAAACTCAGAAATGCATACATAGTTCCTCTTATGCACACATGCTTGAGCAGACCATCATAAAGATGAACTAATGATTTGCATGTGTACATACACAGTCATACACTTTGCATACAGGCATCTCATTAATCTCACTTTTTCTGTTCTTCGTAACTTTTTCAATTATTTTTTCCACTCACTGTTGCGCTATCAATGATTGTTTTCTCTCTTCCTTCCATATCTTCTTCATCTTCTTCATCACTAAAGTCTGCAGCTGCATTTTCAAGAAACTTGAAGGTCTCTAGCAGAGAGGCAGAGTCAGTCAATTCAGGTTTCCTAAACAACAACAATAACCACCATTGTGAGTCAAAAGAAATCATAACAAAATCACTTGTCCAAGACCAGTCCATTCTGTGTTATGACCGCCAACAACACAGGACTAAAATAAACCTACAGCAAAAAATGGACTATTACAGATAAAAATGTTCATGAATTTAAAATGTAAACATTATCCATAAAGTCTTTTGTTAGAATTAGCAACTATTCTTAATTCAGCTGCAATTACCAGGACAGACGTTTCAATTTTTTCTTTGAAAGGCATTTTAACACAACATTCATCAAAAGTGTACCTAAAAGCAACATCAATACTGATACACCATCACTCAAAAGTCTCAGCAACAAGGACCTAAGTTACAGCTACTAAGTTGGCTTCCTGCCTCTATATCAGGGTACAGAAAAGCTTCGTTGCTGCTACCTGACGTTTCTTGCCTTGCTGAGAAATATTAAACTCTAGACCTATGATTCATTAACTTTTGAGACATGATAAAATTGCCACTATTAAAAAATATATATTTAATGAGTATATTATGTTTATGTAGCTGTTCACATTAAACAAATAAGCAAATAGATGACGATTAGGTAAAATTATGACTGCACTGGCAGTGTCTCAGAACAGGATGTTTAAAAGTTCTCATACTGATGACTGAAGAGAAAGAATCTAAGAAGCAGGCTGCAATCATTATTAAAACTCTGGTGAAAGTACAATTAAAGCAATCCTAGTATTAACAATAGGTATCATGTTTTCTACACAGAAGATCCACTCCTCCATTAGTCCCTCAAAGGTAAGGTGGTAAAAAAAACCCCAAACACCTCCATTTGAACTGTAATGACTGCATCCATAAAAACCTTTACATTCTTTACATGACTTTACAGCAGTAGGGACAAACTTGATTATTTTCTTACCTTTAATCAGTAGACTGATTTTCATAGCTCATCACTAAATGCATGTCATCTTGATTGTCACAACCACTGAAACAATAGAAATATCCCTCTCTTTCCAGAATTGTAGCTCTAGGTTGTCTTGTACAGTCACCCTTACAATCACCTCATGCCTTTCCAATGCACAATTTTGGTTCTGCCATTATTCATTTCAAAAGGTTCAATCAACTAGCGAGTCTGTATAGTAAAGCCTTTTAACTCTCTGCAGTGTAAACACCTGATTATCCATCTATCACCCATTTATTCCAGTGTGTCTTCATAAGACTTCTCAAAGTTTTGTTATAGCACATCCAAGGGCAAAAAAATTAGGTGTGATAAATAGCACACTTCCCTCTTTACAGTCTCTGCCCAAGCAGTTCCACGATTACATGACAACAACTAGCAGCAGTGACTGCTTCATAGCCCAAATATGTCCACATCTCACAAAGACAATTTGTTTTTCCTCCCTTTTTTTCATTTACTCAACTTTATGGCCCAGAAACACCAATGAAGGTTTTCCTTCCTATTAGAAATGATACAGCAGCACAATACACCATAATATGTTTAGTGTTTTTACTGAGAATATTCCTTTCACTTTCTTCTATCTAAGAACAAATCTCAAACATGCTTCCAATTTGCCTTGCTTCCCACACTATTTAAGCCCTCTTGTTTCTAAGAGAAATCTGAAAGCACTCTGCAATATTATTCTTCTTCCTTAAGTAATCACTGCTTTGGCAGACAATATTTCATGTATTTGTAGCAATAATGTGTGTTATCATAGAAATCCTACATTACTATTATTTTTTAATTTCCAACACCAAAATATCAGTCAGACAAAACTTCTAATATGCCCCAATTAACTAACTTCTTGACTTTTGGCAGATTTTGTCAAATTTCACTAGACCAAAACATACGACTACAACTGTATGTGTTTGGGTTTTGTTGGTGTGTTTTGGGAGTTTTTCTTGGTTTTGTTTGTTTAGTTTTGTTGTTGTTTTTCCCCCTCTGCATTTTGCTGTGTAAATCTGCCATGTAAACACATTGTGGCTGCTAATCTATATTAGCAGCTATCAGACATGCTACAGTAAACATATATGGAACAAATACAGAATTTTAATCAATGCAAGTTGTTACCAAGAGACAGATATCCTTTTATAAGTAGAAGTATTTGCAGTAATTCATATCTAGATTTGATTCTATTCTCATCTGATCTTAGAATTGGGCTCTCCCACACTGGAGTTTTAAGTGACCACCAAAAGAGAAAATTCCACATTTACTTAAGTAACTGGTCTGAATTCAACTACCATATTAATTATAACACATTTCAGTGGGCAGGATATATAGTTAATCAGAATTGTCTATAGAACTGTTTTGGCTGGAAAAGATCTTTAAGATCATCATCAGGTCCATTCATTAATGGTATATGGTAAAACACATCTCATACATCGAAAATCAAAGTAGTTTATAATGTATTTCAAAATTCCTGCACAGTACAAAAATGTACAAAGTCAGCATAGCATTACAGAAGATTTGTGCTAAGGCTCAACTTCCAAGAAACAATTAATAAGCACAAAAAGAGAACACAGAAGTGACAGGGAACAGAAAAGGGAACAGAAGCTTCAAGCTGACAGGATGATTTGCTACTTTATACTCCAATATACTTCGGCAGTCAAATCAAAAGTAACTCAGTAATTTAGCTATTTTTCATCCTTTAGCAGTACAGAAATGTAACACATTTTAGAAATTACTGCCAGCACAAACACTTAGAAATACTGTAAAATATATTTAAGAAAAAGTCTAGCCTTAGATAATTCATGTTATATACTTTGGCAATTTGAAGCTTGCTTGTTTCCATTTATTTACTTTGCTTCTCTTCTGGGGTTATTCACAAAGCAATATAAAAAAACAGAAGTGGCAAAAATATATTCAGAGATAAGAGTAGTATAATAAATTGCTTTAAATTCCATTTTAGTAAAAGAAACCTAACTCAGCATTTTCAGGGATTTTGCAGTCTAGAATACTCTAGAAAATGGAGTGCCAAAGGTGGGGACTCATACATGAGCATGAGTGAGACAAGACTATGGAAAGGCTCAGGACCTGTTGCAAACAAAGAGAGACCAAAAAACCAAAAAAGGACAATTGCCCTTAACTGGACTGTCCTGAATAAAATTGAAAGAGAACATAATTTTATCAGTGCATGAATTTAGGTGTTGCTTTTTCCTTGATAATCCTTACAGAAAAATTCATGTGGAGGAATAATCCACAAGCCCCTGATAGGCAAAAAACAGCTACAGATGCAAAGTAGGAGCACAGAGCAAGTGGATTTTGTCAGGACTACTGACTCTGTGCTCCTCAGCCACCTGTTCTGAACCTTTTTCCCACTGCTCCTTCCTCCACTGTACTCTATGACAGCATCCTTGCATGGTTTTCTCTCCAGTAGCAAATCTTGCCTTCTTTCCTTAAGTTGAATTCATCCCAGTTGACTTACTAAATCCTAAACAAACTTAATAAATAAATAAAATAATTTAATCAATACAACATCTTCTATCAGTTACTGTTAACTTTCGTACTATATCCTCCTCTCCATTGGCCTTGTCCAATCAGACAGGAGAGTACAACTGCTTGTCATAAGCATAACAAATACAGCAAGTAGTGCCAGGAAGTAAAGCATAGCTACACTAATGCTGCTGAGCTTTTCCATCTTGCTACTAATGGACGGGCAGCACAATGATTTTGACTGTTACTCTTTAACACAGGAAATATCTAATCCCCAAAGAGACATTTTTTCCTGTTTAAAACACAATTTTTTTGTTACAAATGGGCTCAAGACAAGTATTTTGTGTAAAAATAGCCCTGACATCAGAACATTAACTGCTTTTCAGAATGTTCAATTAGCTCTCAACATTTACTATTCACACTTTAGTCTAACATGCTGAGCACTTCTATCATTTTCTCCATTCACCGTAACTCTTGGGTGTCTGTGGTCACATCCAGGGAGACTTTCAAACTTCTCCCATAAGTACCCAACCACAAGGCTATTTAACTGCCATGGTCCTACTTGGTCCCCCAAAGGAAAAAGTAGAGGGGTTTTCTGTTCGTCATATCCAATACATACACAAGTTATCTTAAACAAAACCAGATTTTATTGATAAATTCGGAAGCAGGAAGAAATACCACAGTAAAGTTAAACAAACATAAGTTCAGTTTAGGTTGAGAAATATTTCTGGGGCCTGTACAGGAAAAACCTGTTGTAACCCATCCTTCAGCGCGCTATTTCAGCATACTGTTTCTTGAGCTCATTTTCATCCTACTATCAAAACATGTTACTGTAAGGACACAGATGTTATTAATTTCCCATAAAATTCAGTTATTTCATGTTTCAACAAAGCTTTCTCAATGTGGATAATTCAGTATTTTTTAAACTGGACGCAGTAAACAAATGCATGCAAATCCAAATATATTCCTTTCTACAAAAATTGTCTTTAACTACAGTTTGTTAACTCTTCAGTACTGTGCAATATCTTTCATAATGCAGCACAGAAACATATAAAACTTTTATTTTTCAGAACTACAAAAAAAATTAAAAATCATCAGAATTTATGCCCAGGGAACATGGGGTAGGCTATACACTGTCACAACCTTTGAAACAACCTATGAATTCACACCACACAATGCGAGAACCAGTGCAATACATACTACAACTGGTAAGCAACACTTACAAAATGGTTTGAATGTGAATTATAATCACGAGCAAATGCTCTTTTTAAAGAAAAGGCCATTTCTGTTGCCAAATCTAGCCAGATAACTATGTCCAATAAGCTTTTTAAAGAACAAACAGCAACAACAGAAAAAAAAATCAATGTTTGACAAACTAATGTTTATAAGCTTTTTATTCATTGGCCTCCACTCTGCTTCTCTCTCCCACTACAAAACCTCTGTCTCTTCTTCCCCATTCCTTCTGCACCATGAGTCATATACGAAATTTCCAAGAAGCATCTTTCAAACCCTTAAGTCATAGGTCTATACCAGTGAAATTAAGAGTGGTCCACTGATGTTACTTTCTTCACACAAAACTATAATTAGTTTTTTTTTTTTTCTTTAATGAAAGTCTGGCATCAAAAGTATCTTTGAAATACCTCTTAAGTCACTACAAGATGGAGGTAAGGACAAACAGGATAAAGGTGGAAAAGAACACCAGTAGGGGGTATAAGGCAAACAGATTTTTTTTTTTTTTTAATTCAATATTTTAGTCTTGCATATTTCTTTGGATATCTTTTTTTCATGGCAGATATTACCTCAGGTTGTTATATTCAGAGATTATTTTCCCAAATAAACCATTTTATAAGCTAGTCAGCACACAACACTCATCAGCCAATATGCAGCATTTGCATTATATGGATCAGTGTTAATAGAATTTAGAGATGCAAAAGAGTTATTCAATGGCTTCTGGTATAGAAAGACATTCATTCACTGGAGTGTCAGTTGGAATGATTTGTTACACACCAGAAAGCTAAGGTCTTCAAAATGTTTTATTTTACTATTTGAAGAGGTCCTTGGTTTTCCTCTTAAATGTTGAGGTTTGATGCCTTTTTGTAAAGTATAGGTAGTAGAAGCCGTATGTGGTTCAATACAATAAAATGGCAGTAAATCAGCTTCAGAGAGAGACTGATGTATCATTCAGAGTAATTTTTCTTTTAACAGTCTTTGTTGTCTATTTAAACATAGTTCTAATGATCAAATCTTCAGGAAGAAGTCATGCAATTTAACCATATTGTTTGTATATATACATATGCTCATATACATAAGTGTATATACATACATATCCTTGGTATAAGCTTGTTCCTTTTGAGTTCTATTCCTTATTAAATTTGCTACTACTCATATCAAAGGCACAACTTCAAAAAGGTAAATTGACGGTCAGTCAAAAAACCAAAGCTATTAAAAAATGAGGTAATAAGTGAACTAAAGATACTCAAACGTCTTCATGGCTACAGGTGACATTGGCACATAGCTTTTGTTTGTGTTTCATTTTGTTGTTGGAAAAGTATCTGTTTCTCTCACTGTAGGTGTTAAGAATTTCAACCATTATTATAAAGTTATTATTTTTAGTATCTGTCTATTTTTGAGTCCAGTCATGCCAAGTGGTACTTATCTTTTGTAATGCAAGTGAACTGATTGAAGAAAATGAAAACAGATTCTCTTTTAAATTCCATTAAGTAAGTGGACACAGGACTATATCTATCTTGAGTTATCGTAATAATATTTCATTTATGGAATCAAAATCTTGCGGGGTGCATTCAAAATCCACATGGCGTCTTGAGTGCTAAAGTTTTCAATAGGATCTGTACATTAGCAAATAAATAGGCAGTATAAGAATATGTGCTTGGCCATAGAGGTAGCAGCTAGTAACATATAAAGACTGATGCTACTTCACCTAATACTGAGAAACTGATTGGGCATTAAAATACTTTCAAGACAACAATAGTTTGTACCAAAAGAATTTTAAAAAGAGGTGGAAGGAGTTCTCTGATATAACTGTAACCCCCTAAGATACACAAAATTCAGCTGAGGGATATGAGAGACAAGTGGCAATTCTCTGAAATAACTGAAGCCTAGCAGAAATCAAGATATAGCCGGTAAAAAGACAAGTTCTGGTATAACAGGTAACTTGTAAAATATTTTAAAAGGCCTAGTGAGCTGAGCAGAGTTCTCCATGACCAAGTATAAGGTACACATCTCCAGGGTCAGATTAAAAATGCCAAGGCCTAACTTTGCAACAATCAGATGTGGTTTTTTGTTTTCTTTGAAAAAAAGGAGGTAGATGAGAAGTATTGCTGAAGGAGATTGAGTAGCAACAATGAGCACTATACACAGATTAATAGGCTTACAGAAAACCCGTGCTAAAATCAGACTATGTTGAGCCTGCCAGCTCTTCTGTTCTTCTATTGGAATTTTTCTCAGTATCAGTTTGGTTTGTTCTCCACCACTTTCATTTCATTAGGAAGTACAGGTTGATCACCAATAAGCAACAGTCAAAACATAAAGCTTTGTTTCCTGCTTTCATTACTCTCCCTCTCCTCTCAGTGAGACAACCATACAGCAGCATGAAAATATCAAATAACCTTTTTTTTTTTTTTTTTTACTTAGAGAGTTGTAAGTGGTCAGTTGAACAGAAGACAGTTTAGCCAATCAGCTCTTTCTGCAATTCACACTGCTATACTGAGCAATCTTTGAGGAAACGTGAAGTTAATTTGCCTTCCATTTTTGTGTTCTTGAAATGCATAATTTATATTCATTTTTGTTCTGTTTTCACCAGGTTGTTTTCTCTTCTGTCGTACACAACCTTCATCACACTCATCCACATTCTTTCCAAACTCTTATTGATTTGTCTTCATTGTTTCTTACCCATAAGCTTTCTCTTTATTCAATCCTCACACTCCACTTGTCATATTCTTCTTTCCATATATGCATTTTTCTATAAATTAAACTTAGAATTTACAGTCTTATCTGGATCCACAATATTACGTAGTTCTTCCAAGATCAAACAAATCCATGAGCTGCATTTTCTCACTTTAACAAAGGTATTCTTCGTTAGACTAATTTCCATGAATTACATTTTTGTCCAGTACTCTGCTCTTCAAATGTAACCATAACATCTTCAGGTTGACCACTAGCCTTAGACTTGCTAGTAGGTGTCTGACATCCGTGAAATGTGTTGAACCACAAAACTTGCCAAAAAGCATTGACCTGAGCAGTTCACAGGCTTTTATGTACACTTTCTCTGGATCCTACAGCCACACAGCATCTTCCTTCTGCATTTAGTTTACTGTGTTTGGTAGTCCTGGCAAGCACACATCCTTAACCCTTCTGAGACTACACTAAGGTTTGGATTGACTCTTGTTCTTACAATCTCTTACCATAATTTTCCTCCTCTACCACTACCAAACTGTAGGCAACTATTCATCACACTCCCTCCAAACATACCAGCTTGCTGTGGCCCCAATGCTCTTTGACATTTTACATGCACGCTAGGAATAACAAGAAGTTCCTGAAGGAGTGCCAACATTTTTGCTCTCCCAGTAAGACATCTAGCTCTGGTGTGGTTGCATTAGAGTGCACCTGCCTTGACTGTGAGATAGAATTTACCCCAGTCATCTAAGTTTTTCCCAGTTTTCTGGGTAGAAAAGTGTTGAACTAAGTTTTCAAACTCTGAGTAAGTATTCCTAATGGGATAAGGAGGGAGGATCCAATCTTCATCCCTTACTCAATACTAAAGCATATATAGAACAGCTTCTTTTTAAACAGTATTAGCATCTAATAAGTAATGCTGTCAACAGATGAGTCAGGTAAGTATAACCTAATCAAAAGCATCTCATTTCTTCATTTCCCATCTGCCACAGCACAGTACTTTGAAATCTGAGGGAAGAAATTGGCAGTTGGAAGGGGGTGAACAGTGCCACAGAAACTGCAAAGTGTCTAATGCTAATCTAGTAGCATGAGATGAAATATCTACTACACAACTGGAAGTACATGCCACTGAATGTTTCCTGCATGGAGAATTGAGAGATGGTCCAAAAATGTACTTGAAAAACCCAGAAGAATCATAGCATTGAAAACTAGTCCTGTGCTCAGACTGACCACAGAATTTTAGTAAAATCCCAACTTTTTCCTCTCTGTGAGGAAGATCTCAGCAGACATCCTCAATCTCAAGAACACCTGTTAAGACCGATAAAACAATGTAAAATGAAATCCCTGGAAAATTATCCCACTGTAAACCCTCAGAATCACTTGTCATAGATCATGTACCAAACCATTTCACCCTAAGCTTTCCAACAAGGTTTGCCGTCTTCTGCATCACAACTGAGATGAAAACAGTTTAAGTATGCAGCCTGACCAGCCTTGCAGCTGTCAAGCTTGCTAAGCCACAATGAAAGGGATCTCATTCTTCATCAGTGAGTATCTTCACCCACTCTGATATATCACAAAGTTTTAAGCCTAAGATCAGATCTTCACAGAAAGCAAGTAGACTGGAAAGAAATGCGAATGTATAAAAAATTGCTACATCAAGCCCACTGCCTAACTGTTTCAACCATCTGGTAACTACTTTATATTTACAATATAAATATACATAACTAAATCTATCTGCTTCAAAATTGAAATAAACACATTTATTAAATTTGGAAGTGTAAGAGGAGAAGGTTTTTTTACTCACTCACTTTCCCTAAGAAGTGACCCTCTTCACTAGAAATTGTTAATCTATCAAGCATTCCTTGTTTATTAAAAAGCAAAGCTGCTGTACATAAATTACATCAACTACATAACAGCACAATATATTTTAGAAGCTTGTGGGTTTTCTCATACATTCAAATTTTCCAACTCACGGCATTAAATTTAATTACATAACAACCCCAGCCCTTATGTAACTTGTCAGCTTGAGGTTGCCACAGCTATCTGCTGTGTATAATGAAATTTTACAAATGCTATTTAAAATATGAAATGTGTCATACAATAGTATTAGCCCTTAGAAATGAAAAAGGTCTTGAATTTTGCCACATCAGTAAAGGAAAGGAAAAAAACAAAAAAGGAAAAATCTTTGAGGAAAGCTATGTATGCTGATGCAGCACAAACTACTGGGAGCAGCTACCTCAAGGATTGTTCAGACATACAATTCTGTATTGTTTTCCAAGTTTTTCAGCTAAAACATCTTAAACAAGAACAATCAGATCATTTTTGTGAAGCCTCAACAGTTAATTTTCAGATATAATTTATGGTTTTGGTTGGTTGGTAGTTTTTTAATTTTAAAAAACACTCAACACCACTATACGGGAAAGAATAACAAAATGGAAAAAAATTTTCAACATTACTTGAAAGTTAAAGTAAGCACAACAAGCTTTTAGTCTCCTTCACTGACATTTCAGGGTATTAGAAATATTGAAAACCAGAAATTAATACATATGTAAATGTGAATGAAACGTAAGGTATGATCTACCAGTGAGGGAAAAACCCAAACTTTAAGGAATCAGAATGTAACAAGTGCCTTTGTTTTTCAGATGCAGTTTAAAAATCTTGTGTCTTATGTAGACTATCATGGAATAGTCAGTGCAGATCAGGAGAGCAAAGTCTGTAATTGATACAGTAAAGTTCAGGCAATACAAATAATCCGTTAACTTGAAGCAATGATGGCATCTAACCACCTAGCAATTGTATCTCAAAGAGGCTTGATTTGATTTTGTGCTGCCATCCAACTGAAAAATAAAAAACACGCACTTTTAAGTTGTGAATCTTAAGAGTTACCTGCATTCTTACTGCTTAATGTAAGAAAATGTATTAGTATTGCTCTAATCTAAAATATCCTGAGATATTCTGTTAACAAAGATTTGTTCTACTCCATTAAGTGCTTTTAAATAGAAAAACAACAATGCTGTCCTGATGCTTACCCGATCATTGTGTTTTCCTTAATCTGTCCCTCTGTGCCATTTACCATTGGCTCTTGATTTCTGTTTTCCTTCTCTGAAGCATCACTTGACAGGCCCAGTAAAGCTCGAACTCGTTTTGACTTCACATCCAATATCGTGTCAGTGTACCCCACCTCTTGTAGATACCTGTAGAGACAGAATTCATGCTAATCTTCCATGCACATCTCACTTATTCCAAATGCTAAATACAAATTTCTCCCCAAACTCATCTTCAGCCCTTTATCTTAGCAAAGTATGATGCTAATGAAACATGCTTATAAATCATCCTGTACCAGCTGCAGAGGGTTCGTCTCTTGCAGTACCAGTCTCTACAGTCACTGAGAAAAAAAAAAATAAAAAAAATCAAAGAGCCTAGCAGTCAGAGGTCATACAATACGTTATTCATTCATTTACTAAAATGGATGGAATAGCACTTTCAATTAAAATATTTACAACAAGCATACAAAAAAATCGCCACAGTTACATGTACATTTTATTCTTCAACACATGAAACTACACATGAAGTCCCTCAAGAATTATCAGATATGATCCTTATATAAGCATTATTAGAAGCCTAAAAAACAGAGGCCATAAAAACAAATTCTGTAGCTGTAGTTACTAGCAAGAGTTGTTATTTACAAGACACTAGGTTCGATAAAATATTTGTCTTGACTTTTCCACATTCTCCAATGTATCAGCAAAACAATAATTTGTCTTGTATATAGGGGCTAAGAAACAAGAATTCTGCACTAGCCTGTATGAAAAACCTCAGTATCTAAAATCAACTCTTTCATCAATATGCCATATTGCCTTTACGGAAAAGAGGTTAAAAAAAAAAAAAAATTAAAATTGGTCTCTTGCAATTAACTGCAGATTATGGAGTTAGAATTACTGTCTACTCAGAACTGCTGAACTAATGGAATGGTCAATGTTCTAGAGAACTCTAGAGAAGGAAAATGTTAGTTCACAGTAACAGCTCTTATAAACCAAAGACACCCACTTCTCATGCAAGAACATTCTCCTTCAGTTATTCAACAATATCTTCCACAACACAACATTAGGAGAGAAATAGTGATTGTTTGATTTTTATATAGCCAGCAAGACACCTATGCAAAACAGTCAATAATATATTCTCTGTATTCAGTACTGTGTCACTTAATTATGAATTGCACTGAGAAGTAATGATGAGTCTTCAAAAATCACTGATCCAAATCTGTAGTGCTTTACACTTAATCAACACACACGTGAAGATCTGAACTCTTTCAAAAGAAAAGCATGTTCAAGTTATCCAACAGACAAATGTAACTCATAATAAAATTTCTTAGGAAAAAGGTCCTTTAACATAAGCTCCAGACTGTCCTCTTACTATCTCACAGAGACTTAAATGATAGAGTGCAACACTTAAAAAAAAAAAATTCTCAAGAAAACAGTAAGTAAAATTTCTCCTAGCTGATCAGAAAACCTCTGAACCCATCAGAATATGGAAATAAGCAAATGCATGACAAAATATAGAGACACTTTGATGAGATCTTTTACAGATTTCTTTGATTTAAACCAATGGTTGGAACCAAGGCAAAAAAAAAAAAAAACCACCAGACACAAAAATGTGACCAAATATATTGGAAATTTATTAGCTTATTATGACCACAATTTAAAAACTAATTTAGATTAACAGACATTTACTTCACCAAGATGAAATAAGAATTAGAAAACTTCTAGTGTAACCATGTGATTATTAGTCTTTCTGCACCTTGATTAGGCTAAAATAAAAATTACGCATTTTCAACACCATCTATTTCTACTTTACATAGTTCTTCACAGAATTATAGTGTTGTATTGGTATATATATTGGTTTTTAATTGCAAAAATTATGTCATGAACCACTGTTCTCCCATAAAGATCTTTATTATATGCAGTAAAAGAAAAGCAAATATTAGGTGTTTGTGATTTGAAGTAAGGCTTCTCATTTGAAGATCTAAAATACTAATTTTTTTTTAAAACCTAGTATGGCGATAGCTGAACGAACTTCATAGAATAATAGAATTATTTTCATTGGAAGAGACCATTAAGATTATCAAGCCCAACCATTAACATAGAATTTCCAAGTCAAAACTAAACCAAACATGCTAGCTCTTAATGAAAGAAAAACTAACAGAATAAAAATAAAATCAAATATCTCTATCATCACATTATCAGATTATTTCCTCTGAATTCATTATTCAAGTCCTTTTTTTGAATACTTACTGTCTTAGCAGCTGTCGTCCTTGTTTCCATATTAGCTGACTGTTCTGCTGTGGCTGAATTTCTGTTTCATTCCCTTCATCTGGAAAAGATTGTTGAATTCTGAACATATTTTTGCCTTGAGTATGAAATCTTTAAAAAGATGCCCATTAAGTTCAAGAGACAAGTATTATTTGCCTTTAAATGGTTTATCAACAAAACAAAAAGAAATGCAAAGTGCCAAAAATCAATCAAGAGAGTTTAAAAAGTGCATAGCAGGTCATTATTGTATACATACACAAAGACAGTACATTGTACTGTATGACAGCAAGTTACAGTAGTCATCACTACATTCCTTTCTGTCTCACATCCACAAGCCCCATCTTACTCCTTTTTCTTTAAGGGCATATAATCACATAGATAATATGGAGTTACATTTTTGCATTAACTTTTAAATTATAAGCAACAATTATAACGAAGACAGAAAACACAAATATATTTAACTGATATCAGTATCAAATGCAAATGCAGCATGACATCTATTTATAATTGTCCAAATAATTTCCTTAATATACGATGATAAAACCAATGGACCTACTCACATCAACTTTAAACTCATTCTTATTTGTATGAGTTTTGTGGAAGGAAAAAAAAAATATTTTTTTTTTTAAACCTGAAAAGCTGCTGAAAAATGTTTAACTCATTTTTCACAACCAAAAAGTTTTATCCAAGCAGTACTACTCCAGGAAAATCCACAGGGAAAAAGAAAAAGTGGCTATTGGACTGACAAATATTGCTGAGTGCCGGCAAACGATGGCTACATATTTATTTCATCTATAGCTTCATACTGTATAATGGTGGGTTTTTTTCCCAAATGCATAAACACAGGCTTCCCAAGGAAAATATCTTGGTTTATTATCTACGAAAGCCTCTGCAAAACTTGAAACTCTTGTGGTCCAGACACTGAAGGATGAACAATCTTCTTGTGCAAATGAAAGTTAAAAACCAGAAAAAAACTGTAGCATAATTCTATGAGTAACAAAAATGACATGGGGAAAGCTATTGTCCTCACTGGGAAGTCACCTTCACATAACTGAATTAACATCATACAAAAAAACCCCATCACCCACCCAAAGAAGCTATCAAAGATAAACCAGAATTCACATGCAAGTGAAGCCGTATGAATTTTATTAATCTGAAATTCACAAATCCATTTAACAGCAACCATGGGAAATAATCAATTGCACAATAATTTCCTAACAAGAGCAGAGGTCAACTACCAAAGCTCAGTCTGTACTAACTAAAAAATGAGATAAACTTGCCTGAAAAACACTTTCAAATGCAAGACCCCTTCTTTCAAAGGCACTATTAAATTTATCTACATGCAAGAATCCACTTTTGCTTAAGTCTTCTCAAAACTGATGACCACTATTAATAACAGCAGTTTACAGGTAAGAATGAAGGAACTTACATTATCAGAAAGAACTACTGGGCAGAAAAACCAGAGACAAGGGAGGGAAAGACAGGGACCTACAGTTATCTATCAAAGACAACTACAAAGGAGCACGATGAAGTTTTTATTCTCTTTCTTCAATCATCCCAAATTTGATATAGAACAAAAGCATACATTTCTGACAGCTACATATATAGAACGCAATGGCCTAAATCAAGATAATGACATTTTAACAAAGCTTATTCTACTAACATTCACTTTGTAGAAGTAATGCAATTACTATGGCTCTGTTGGGCAAGCCAGGCCTCAGACTACATTCTTCAGCTAGAAACTGGAGCAACATGGTATAGCTACATCCTGAGAAAGAACAAAAACCAAGGCTGCCTGTTGCAGAGTATCTCTGAGAAGCAACATTGGAGCAGGGAACAATCCGCTGTCAGAAGTATGTTTAGAGGAGAAACACAGCGGAATGCCTGTGAGATCAAAGTGCAGCCGGAAACAGACGGAGGGAAAGCAGAGATGCAGAGGAAGGAAGATGCCTGCTAACCAGGAATTTCTTGGAGAACTGCAAAGTCATTTGTTTTTGTACAATAACCAATTACTGTATGACACATATGATCCCCTTTACCAATTACCTTGGAGTATTCGATAATGTCCCCTGGCTGGCAGACTATAAAAAGAGCTGTAAGATCGCAAATAAACGGAACTTGCTTTATCGCTCACATTGAGCTGGTCGCTTGCTTCCCCTGCGTCAGCAGCTGCCTAGGATCTTGTTATGATCAGGACAAAGTTTTCTAGTGGTTGAGATACAGACTGTGGTCTTCCACTTGTTAACATTAAATTAATCTATTTCTTCAGTTTCACAGTAACGTGAAATAAATTTTCTCAAAAACTACATTATAACCTGGACCAAAAAAAGCTCTAAAGTGTTGGGGCTGGATTGTTTTCAGGTTGTTTAATGACTTCCATAATTCAATAAAATAAGCATTAACCATGACAGTAGAACAGACCATCCCTTCCACAAAACAAGTGACAGAGCTGTGGTCTGCATACTTTTTGTATTCATCCTTCACATACAAGTAGTTCTAGTTTTGTAACTGAAATATGATCATCAGAGAACTGAGACACAAAAATCATCACCTATTACTTCTTTCAAGAGTTTGTCCTATAAACAGATCTCTGTAGCACTTTTATTTATTTTTCCAAGGACAGAGTGGGAAGATAGAGAGTGAAAAAAAGCAATTTAAATTCTTAATTCCTCAAGTGCTTAAAATTATTTGTGTGAAGCAGAAGCAAAACAGACTCTCACAGCACAGTGCTGAAATTTGTTGTATGTTTTCCAGTGATCACTGGAATTCTGCAAATTTCTCACTCTCAAACTCCCACTTATGTCTAATATGCACTTCCTATTTTTCTCCTAAAACACCATTGAGGCAATTGAACAAAAAAAAAAGTAGTATATATTTAATGTACTTTGCCATTAACATTTTATTCTGAAAAAAATGTTCAAAGATAAAATTACTCCCTAGCTATACATTCAGTGTCTCTCTGTTCCAAACATCCACACACATTGCTGAGAATACAGATTGCTGAGAAAAATTCTCTCCAGTTCATGTTTGGTTTTTTTTTAAATCTAAACTCATATGATTTATTAATAGACTGTTTTGGAGCATTAGGATATATTTTTAATTTTACAAGAGTAAAATATAGTCTTCATTAATTATTTCTATTCCCACTGCTTCCATTAGGTGACTTATTTTATCAACAATATCATTTCAGCACTTGTGTAAACCACAGTTAAGCTTTTATGACAGTAATTAATATATTTTTAATAAATTCTTACCAGAATCATAGTTTGGTGGCTTCATATCTCCCTGATTCAATTCTGTGCCATATTTTAATTTGTGGTATTTAGCTCTGGAAAAAAAAAAAAACCCAACACAAAATTATCACATTTAAAGGGTATCTCAGAACACATAAATGTCACTTGTGTTCACTTGAAAAGGCTCTTCTTACTTCTAGACTAGGAACAAAACAAAACGAATAATTGCAGCAGAACTTCAGACATGTAATTTTTCTTAATTATGTTTCTCAAGGGTGACACATAATTGCAAACTGATTACTGATGAAGCATTAATAGACTGTGATTTACAAAAAAGGTTCCTCCCTTGTGGACATGGGCTACACTCTGCTTCCCTCCTCACACCCACTTCCCCTCCCCACTTTTTTTAAAGCCATCATTATGAAATAAACCTTAGTTTTATTCTTCAAAATGCTAAGCTTTCCAACAGCAAAGACACTTTGGTTAGACCTATTCTAGGATTTAGCACTGCAGCAGCTCCATCTCCTCCAGTTTCTCTTAAAGATGCTAGATCTGCCACTTAACCACAAAAAAAGGAGACCTTTTCTCCAAAAATATTTTAGTCTACAGTAGGCCTATTCTAATAAGCCACATAATCTTACTGTCATTATATAGCATGCTTTTAAGTAGAAGAAAAAAACAAATGCTTTATAATTTGTAAAGCTTCATCCTACAATGTCTATAGACTTTTAAATACAAAATAATGCCATGGTAGTACAGCATTAAAAATGCACAAGTAAGTTATCAATGATTCATTAGAGGTGTCTTGGTAACAGAGGAATTGAGGCAATAAGCCCTAGCCAGTTTAGCAATGTGTTCCACTATTCTCTCATGTTTTTGTGAATGTGAGACTTTTATCTCCATTACTGTTTTCTGCCAAACATGAAAACTTACAGGATTGAAAACCACCTGATTCCCTCTAAATTTTTGTAGACATTCATTCTAGGTAGATAAGTGGCACTCATAATAGTCTGAACAAAAGGCAGAGAAGAATTAAGGCAAAGTTGGGTGTGTAGCCTGGCAGTAGTGGTATGACCAACTACCGCACATGCGCTGCTCCAACACAAATGTACAGGAGATAGGTTTACAATAGCCAAATAAATAAGAGGGGAGAGAAAAAAAAAATCAAAACAAAGCAACCACCACAGATACCAAGATTAAGATGGGCTTAAATAGCTCCACTGCTCCCAAGGGAACTCTTCCACTTAAAATTGTTTTTTAAATAATTAACGGGTGTGTCACTTCATAGCTGTATGAGGCAATTCTCACTGAGCTCGAATGACTGACGCTTTAAAACTACCAAACTACACCTGCATCTGAGGCATCTTCACTACATTACTGTTCTGGGTGTTTTTTTGCCTTTTCCTAGTTAAAAACTCACTACTTCTAACAAAATGGTGCTGAGGGAAGCAACGCTTGGTAGTTCTTACAATTCACTATCAACAGCACAATTTTCCTACTAATTTATCTGCATTTCAATTATAATAAATATCAAGTTCTGGATGGAAAGGGGAAGAGCAGAGTGAAGAAATGCCTGTTAAGCATAGTAAAAAAGATGAAGAAAATTAATTCGTCCTCAAGAGCTACAGCACAGAGCTCTAACTCAGGTGAGCAGCAACCAAAGCAGGGAAGAAAAGAGGATGCACTTGAAATGTATTGACAGCAGTAAGTGAATCAACATTTCTGTTAGTACAGGCAATAATAGCCAAGAACTGAACAAAAATTAAAGCTCAATGATCAATTAAGATGTTTTTCTTTCCTCTTTCAAATATCTGTTTTCTCCACCTCACTGGCAGAAAGATGTTACCCTGGTAAAACAACTGCATTCCATTATCATTAAACACTGATGCTGCTTACCTTGGCCTCCATCATCCTTAACAAAAAGTAACAAGTAATCAAGAACCAAGAAATCCTCTACTCTGCCACTAATCTACCTCACCAACTAAAAAAAACTTTACACTTTCTCAAAAATGTCAAGTTTTTACACAGTCATCAAGTGATCCTAATGTTCAATCTATTTTGATTTCATTTACAGAACACAAACAAATTATTAACACTTTCATCTGGATTAGTTACCTATACTGTGTTTCACTCCTCTCAGACTACTTTCAGAACAGTTAGTTTTGTACATCTTCAGATCTCTCACCTGTTTTCCAAAATTAGTCTTTCAAAAATTCAGCCTGCTGGTTTTTTTAACTTCTCAGTATATTTATTTCAATCTGTGCATGCTCATTTGAAAATTTCTTAAATCCCTCTTCAGTATTCCCCCCTCATTAAAAGCATTATAAAAATCAGCTCACCAAAGTGAGATTATTCATTCTATACACATTACAAACTATCTGCAGGAAGTTTTTTTAACTGGTTCCTCCTCATCATGCAAAACATTTTAATGTCTTTGTTATTCTTCTGTATTTCAAGAGGATAAGCTTGTGGTCTTGTACACCATTGATTCTTTGATTTATTTTAGGGACAAACTGAATTAAAACAGATATCTGAGCAAGACATCAGTTAGATGTGAAACAGAAACAATGAATGCCATGTCAGAGCACTTGACCTGATGAACTTGCCTTCATCTACACATCAGTATAGATAGCTAACAGCCCATCAGGGAAGTATTTTTTATACTTCTTCAAGCAGAAAGTACAAGATTTGTTTTTAGAAACTGTCTTATGGTAGACCTGAATATGTCACAGATGTGAAAGCCAAGCATTCTTCTTTATAAAGCACACTAAGGAAGGAGCTGAAAACAATGATTCAGACTCCGAGAGCAGAAAGAAGTCTTGGCCATTCAGTTACACATACTGCCAAAGACTGAAACTTCTCACAATAGAAACTTCAGTTCTTTTCTACAGAAATTTTGAATACAGCTTGTTCAATTAGTGTGCCTATATTACTCCATTTTCACAAGAACCAATTATCTCCTGCCTACCTGTCATGCTTATTTTCAATACTTTTTCAAAAAACACATAGTCCACTCAAAATTTTTAAACTGGCCTTCTGCAGTTCACATTGAACTGGACACATCACAGCAGTGAGGTACTACTACCACAAGAAAAAGCACTAAAAAAAAAAAAAAAAAGTATAAATAAAAATCAAAGTTTCTCCAACCTTTGTATCATCTGGTCAGAACATCTGGCTTTGGGGCAGGGAAAGAGGAAAAGGGAAAAAAAATCACAAGCAAGCCTTTATTATCTGAAACTTGTTCAACTTGGATGATTTACCTTCAGAAAATTACACATGACTTATTAACAGTATGCAGAAACTGGAAAATGAAAATAACTAGCTGAAGGAAGCAACATTATAAAAGGTATTTTCCATCTGGAAACTAGACTTCAAGTTGTTTGGAAAAAAACGATTTTGAGACTGTGAAACTACATTACCAAGCAGATATCCTTACTTGGGTTAAGTATGAGTATTACCACTGCTCTGGCTTTGGCATTTCATTACAGAATTTTCCTTTTTTGATTAACACTATTTTTGCTAAACTACACACTTGAAGACATTCAAAACAGCTGCCACATTTCAATAATTGCCAAGGATAATACTAACACTTTAATCCTTCTAAATTTCCTAAGACTGAGAATAGTAAAAATTTTCTGAATACTTCACACAGAAATGAGCTTGATCCTAATCAAGAAAGGCCACTGTTTCTTGGAAATATCTGTCACCAGACCTGAAGCATCTGATCCAGCTGTGCTGAGGGAGCCTGCCAAAACATCCGTAGATGATCTGGGAGCTGCCGCCAAACCAATAGATGTAAACAAAAATGACTGCCAGGAACAGCACGGCAAGATATTCTACCCAGGGGAGAAGGCGCCAGCCTTACACTTATCAGACACACCAGAGCAGAAAACAACATAAAATTAAATCAAGTGTTTCTGGAAACATGGCTCAGGAGTCCAGTTCTTTGGTTAAAATATATTGACAGGAAATGAGCCAGACTAGATGAAACAGGACATGTACTTGAGGGAAACAGCACTACTTCTCAGCTAGCTCTTGAAAATCCAGAGGAAACAATGCAATTTACTGGTGGTGGAGCAAGTATCATTAGTAATAAAAAGTAATCCTCAACTGTGAACAGCCTCACACTGCAGTCTGCTGGATGTTGGCAAAACTACACCAAAACTGCTGTCAAACATATGATTATGCTTAACTACTACCCATTTACTTCTGAACTCTTTGCTATTCAATGTATTTAGACTTTTCAGCAGAAATAACAGCTTCCTATAAATGCAACAACAGGTAACTTTACAATTACTAACAAAGACCTAACATTAAACTAAATTTCTGAAAAAAATATGACAACGTATAACTCATTTTCTACCTTACCCGCTTTAAAATTACTTAAGTGCAATGACAACCCCTCCAAAGTTTAGTTATAGTAAACTTTGAAAACATTTGTTTGATGATTAAAAAACCAAATCACCACTGAACACCCACTATACAAAACAGGAGCTCATAAAAGCTTATATCTGAGAAAACCACCAGCTCATTTATTGTTCATGGTTTCCTGAAGGCATTGAGAACACAGACTACTGTGGGCCACAGTTTCATATTCTGTCCTGTTACTCATAACTTATTTCATCTAACTGCATAAGATTTGGTACACTGAAAAGCCAGGGCATACCATACCAACCATACCAATTCTCCGCTAACCATAAATACTTTCCTTCTACCTTGCACAATCTTATTTACAAGCTCAAAGATTGCAGTAGAAAAAGCCAGCACCCCAACTGACTACTGCCTGACCTGGTTGATGGCTGATTTAGGAAAAACGCTGGAAAAGCAGTGTTTCTAAGCTCAGTTGCTGCCATTCTTTTAAGTATCGAGCAAGAACACTTGTTGGAGGAATTTCCAGCAGAAATACAAGAGTCTTTCTTCAACAACTGGCAAATAACACTGTCATTTAAAACCACAAACTCTTATAAATAGCCACATCCAGTACACATCATTCACAAGCATCATATGTACTTAAAAAAACCCAGTGCTTAGCCATATTGAAGCTATCAAAATGGGTCTGATCAACTGGTTGTAGCCTAGTGACCTGACTAACCAAGACCAGGAACATACACTGAAGGAAAAAACCATACAACCTATGAACGATATCTACATAACAACTGGTATTAAGAAACTACCAGATGTTTTTCCTTATTGACAGTGACTGCTACATTAGAATTTAAATTTTTTAATATAGGTGTATTTTACTGAATGCAACTGAAGGCATTTTCACTATCCACGTGGAAGTTTGATTTTTTTTTTCTTTTTTTCTATCTTACAAAAGTTCTCTGTTAGCATATGGGAATATATTTACATAGTCTGCTAATTTCAGATAAATTTCTAATTTATCTGGTTTATGAATGTGAAGTATTAGATATATTCCTAAGCAATCAAAAATAGCTCCCTCAGATTTTAAATACAAGGAATCTTACTGAATTTGTACACTTTAAGGCATACCTTTAACAGCACAAGAACATACATTCCATCGCTTCTGTCTTTTTTAAGTGACTTATTTTCATAATCACATCTCAAATACAATCCTTTCTGCAGCTATAAATTGCAATCTCATTATGCATATAATACATGCATAAAATATATTTGGTACTTTTCTGTGCTATTTGATAAAAAGTACATACTATAGGAAGGCCTGGGAAAAAGGGCATCTACCTTAAGTATTCCTCTGAGAACTCCCCGAAAGAAAGAAAAACTGCAGCCCCCAGGCTACTGCTGGCCAGGAAACCAGCTGCAGCTCCATGCTACTGGAAAGTGCCAAATTGGATAGTGCAAGCATGGCTCAAGTACAGAAGCAGCCCACATAAGATGACCAAATCTAAATGCAATACACTGATGTACTACTATTGGTGTCTCTTAAAAATTACTTAGTGGCAATATCCTATTCCTCATTTCCATGTGTATATTCCTAATCTTATTTCTACTAATACAAAATAAACATATTTTAAAATAAACATATTTAAAATATGTTTATTTTAAACATATTTTCTTAAAGAGAAATAAGAATTATCTGATAGGAAAATAGTATGTTGGCAAGAATTGCTTTGCAGTAGTACCATAAACATACTTTCTGGTCAATTTTTAAAGGCATTTTACTAATTAAAAAATATTTAAAACTAAAGCGTTCTAAAATAAATCAGTCAGACAGAAAGACTTCCAGAAGCTTGATTTTAAAAAGCAGAATTTGTTTGCCTCAAGTATTAACACAATAGAGAAGTATATGTAAGAATATAATGGTAAAGCATACTGGGAACTTCTACTGAAATCCCTGTCAAAAAGGAAACAGATATTTAACTAGTAAACAAGTGTTTTTTTCAGTCCTCACACAATTAGTCTCCAGAAGATACTCTTGTAGAGTCTGTCATACTCAAAAGCCTAAAACCTTAGCAAGATTAAAAAGTAGTAATTATTAGACTGCAGATCTATGCAAGATTTCATTTGTCAGAGACCAGAGACTACTAAACAAGGCTAGTACTTCAAGAAAAAAAAGAAAAAGAGAATACACTGTAATTCTGAAGTATTATCTATAATTAGAATTTTATCAAGGAAAAAGTATTCATCATTGATCAAACATTGGTTTTATTTGCACATTTTTTGGAGCCATACTTTGCCAGCTATTGTTTGTACCATAATACAGACATTTAAACTACCAGATATCCAGTACAGTGGTACATTATCAACTCAAGAACTGTATACAGAAAAAAATATTTCTTAGTTTTGTCAAATACAAAGGCAAAACAAAGCATCTGTCTTCACAATTTCTTTATCATGTACTCATCACTAATGCAGTGTACCTTTCCTGTTTAAGTGCATATTCCAACATTTTGATTCTTCGTACTAGATCCTTCTTCAGGTTTTCTTGTCCTTTCCTTTCACCTTGAAGAAAGGCAATCTGGGCCTGTAAAAGGAAGTGTTCAATTTAGAATATGTGTCTTCAAAACCATTCAGCAGAGCTCTTAAGTGTATCTCCCCCAATTTATTTTAAAATTTGTACAGTTCAAAAGAAATTGGCTTAAATGCTTAGACAAAACAGTGCATTAATAAGCCTTCCAAACTTCAAGCTCATTACAGATAAAAAGAAAAATAAATAAAGCAATTTTAGTTTATTTGACATGGTTTATTTCCTCTCTTGGCTAAACATTCAATAAAGGATATGGAATAGATAAAACAAGCATACAAAAAGCCTTTGGCAGGTAAAAGCATTTACCAACAACAAGCAGCAGAAGAAGTAGAAGTTTCTGCTCACTAACTGAAGTAGTATACAATTAGCGTGCTGTTCCGTTAATACATGTTAAATACATGATACTAGTCAAAGAACTTAAATACAGCACAAAGTACAGCTAAAAGAAAAATAAATGCCTGTTTGTAATAGAGTGTAAAGTGTTAATTATAATACTTACTAAAACAGGTTAAAGAAAGTTCTCCAGAAATACTGTAATTAAGAGAGAGAAAAAAAAATCTAAAACAGGCAAAAGTATTTTGGTGAGGGAGATGAGGACAGAAATGGTATAGAAGCAAACAGTACTCAAGTGGAAAGCAGACACCTAACCTTTATCAAATTCCAGCAGAGAATATATAGTTTCCTGTGAAACATTTTGAAATAGAAAAATCATAGTAAACACAAAATATTAATGCCTAATCATAAAAGCAGAAATACCTGCTTTTGTGCCTCATGTTCAAATCAAGTCCACTGTAAGGGGCAGGTTCTTGTGCTCCTGGAACTCAGGAATACACTCTTAGATCAAGTACCTATGGGCAGTGACCACTTCATGTCTTAGTCTCAACCCACATTACAAACCCTTTGCCACTTTCAGGATTGGATTTTTTACATCTTTGCAACTAAATCTCCAAGCATCTCCATCTCTTGAGAAGTACAAACAAGTGAAACATAACCACTCCAGACCATCACTGTGAAACACAAATATTCCACTGCAGTTCTATAAGCAGTTTTCTGTAGATACTGCAGCCTGTACCAATCTCTAGGGAAATCCAGAGAGAAACAAGCAGGTGTATCCTCTCCTCACCTGCTACAACCTTGCAAGCAGTTTCTACACATTTTAGCTAGTGGATACTGACACTCAGAAAGAAGGGCTTACTGGACTTCAGATTTTTATCTCAAGCTGTCTCTAAATGGTAAATGGTATTTTCTCCCCAGTCAATCATAAAGAAAATCCACACAACTAACTTGGTTCGATCTTGGGTCATGGGCAATATGAATGTTATTGCAAAAGAACACTTGCTTGTGGCCAGCTATAGCAGCAGCTCTAAAACATAACACCCACTGATGGAATTTCATTGTTCAAATACAGCCAGTAAACAGCTTCACAGACACCTGAAGAATCCTTAACCACCCAGTCATGAAGTAGAGCAGCCAGTTTATCACAAATGAAAAACACTGCTTGCTCTCTCAGCTTCAATGGAGGAAATGCATTTGACTGCCAAACAACCCTCAGGTAAACCAAAAAAGGCCTCTGTCATGCTGTCAAGCTTGTCCTCACTTAACACTCAAACTGGGATGAAAAAAAACTACCACGGAACGCTAATGTCTGCTTTTGCTCAGGCTCAAGAAAAGACACAGAAGAAATAAATGCCTTAGACAGCATTTCCTAATCTGAAAAATATAACAGTGCAAGAATCCTGCTAAGTCAACAAGGTCACCATCCCTCTAAGTCACACCTCAAGCACACATAACTTAAATTTGCAGCAACAGTCCAGACAGCTAGTTATAATACACATACATACAGTACACTGTGATAGTGAATTTTTCTCTTCCTGTATCTGCATAGAACCAGCAAAAATAAACAAGTGCCCTTCTAGCCAAAAAGTGAGACAAAAATCAAAGCATAATACTAAGAATAGTTGAACATGATATTAACATTAATTTGACTGGCACAAGAAAGATCATCCAATGCCATCAAGACACACTGAAGTGGCCAATGATGTGACCTGCTGCCTGCAAGCAATTTCTAGCTAAGAGCAAACTGACCAAACCAGCTGAAATGAAGCATTTTTACCTGGCACGTTGGCAAATGGCCTAGCATACAGTGCTGTACTGTAAAGGTCAAAGCAGAACTACCATGCTAACAATTGAGGTTAAAATAATCTTTCACTAGTAGCAGCCTCAACAAACAAAAAATCCCACAACTTTTCAGTAGTATTGACAAGTTACTTCTGTGTGAGAGAGATACATAAATGGATTTGATTAACAAATTTTATATGACTCCTCTTTTGTGTGAAAACGGGCAGAGTCAAGCTTCAGATAGAGCGCACACCTGGCCTAACTAACCACGTGAGAAACAAAATTCAAAACTCTTACTAGAATCTCTTCAAGTACATACACTAATGAAAATAATGCTTAAACCCTACCTCTGGAGCTGAAGCACCTACATCTTATGATTCAACATGAAGAAAAAGAATTGTGCTCTTCCTCCTCAGGGCCACTGGCAGACTGCATGTATCACGCCTATTGCACAGGAGGAAACAGCACTGGAAGAAATACTAATTGATTCTTTGGACTTATTTTATTGTCAGTGGTATGACAATGCACTTACTGATGTCTTACAACTTTCTTTCTTCCTGAACTTCCACAAAATCTTTGCGTTTCTTACTCAGAAAGCATGCAGCAACAACAGAATGGAATTCATAGCCCAAGAGCCCCACCTCCAGCCCTACACAAGTTTAATACTGTCAGAGACACTACAGAGCAGTAGTCTTACTGGCAAATCAAGAAACAGAGAAGTGTACCAGTGCGTTTAAAAATTATTTTGCTCTCTCCTCAAAGGCTGAGCAGTTTCTAGTACAGTTTGTTCATGCTTTTCTTCTGAGTAGCATCCGTACATCAAATACTCATTATTTTTGAGTATTTCTGCCTCTGAAAATGAGAATGCTTACATTTGGTCTTTTTCATAATATACAAAAAGTAAGAAAACTATTCCCACTCTTACCCACAGGATACTAGCAACCCTTAGCCCTTATTTAATGTAAGCAACAGAAAACTGCAATAAAGTCAGCCTTAGTAGACAATAAAACATCAGTTATATACCTAAGCTCACATTTTATTTAAGAAAGTCTTAGGTATATTGTTCAGGTTTATATGCAATGCACATAAGACAGTGTAACTGACGTTTTATATTAACAATAACACTGTAACCGTCCAATTGTCACAAGCAGATTTAATTCAATACTTGACAATTAATTAAAAATACGCATGGAATCTAAATGTTCATACCGTAAATGAAACCATTTGTAATATACACAAAAACTGAATCATTACATTGAATTAAAATACCCAAAATAAGAAATTGTGAGATCTAGCAGCATTTTCTCAGTCTCTAGCACAATACAGTGATAACTCCAAGACCACCATTGCCAGTTACAGTATTTAGCCAACACCTGTCTAAATGTTTGTGCACACATTCACAGTGTAGGGTGTCTGTTTTTAGACACAATGGAAAGTAAAGCCAAACCGTACAGCTACAGTTTTCTATAATGGCAAACATAATTTCATCAATAAATTAATGATCTGCAACGCCATTCTACACTTGCATTTTGGCCACCTTAGGAAGGTCAGCCAAAAATGTCAAGAATTCCTGAATACACACAACAAACAGGTTCTGCGACAACTGACCACCTAGCTAGTAAGGTTAAAATGCATCAAATTGTAAACTAGTCATTGCAAATCTCCAAACCGCCTACAGGAATCACACAAAAAAACCCTGACATTGTTCTTTGCCTTATGGGTGGGGTGTACCATCTCCATAAAGCACCCGGCCCTGCCAGCTCCACACAAAGGAATAAATGCAGCAAACGCCTCAAGTATATCCCAGGCTAAAAACCAAACATCCAATCCCACAAAAAACCCATCACCAACCACCAAACCCCAAACACTACAACTCCACAAACGAAAAAAATAAAACCAGAAGAGATACCTGGAACTATTTCAGCTTGTCTAGTTTTTGCAGGTTTTTCCACTTTGCCACATAACTTAGAAGCTTCATGTGCCTCTAATCTAAATTAATAGCTCTGTAGTTATCTTAACTATTTCACATCTTTACCAAGATATTTTAAAAATAACTTTCATTATGTTACCAAAAAAAATTCTTATGGGCAATAACACTTCTTTTTTTTTTTTTAAAGAAATTTCCCAAAAGACTCTAAGGTCTCATTAGACAAAAGGATGAGGCAATGTTTTAGGTAGCATCTTTATAAAATGCTGCTGACTTCCTAATACAGGCTTAGCAGCTATAACAATATAGTCAAAAAATAACATTGCATCTTAATCAATCCAAATTTTACCAGTGTTTTAAAAAGTAATCTGTAATTTACATTTCCCATAATCAGCAACCACAATAACAAGAATGTAAAAAAATATATTATAACCGCGTGTGTTTTTGGGCTGACACCTTGACATTACAAAACTGCAAGAAATTAAAATAATATTTACTTTTAATGGAAAATATAAAAAGAAACAACACTATGGCTGCTAAAAAAGGATGCATGTTCAGTATCACTTTCTATCAGTTTCCAAATTTTAAAGCTATTTCAATCTAAAAGGTGACTTATTTTTAATTCTGAATACTCGTGAACTATAAAAAAAGCTTTCCATTCTTTTCCTTAAAATATTTATCTTGGATATTTGAAACATATCTTACTTCAAATTTATGGGCACTTGAAGGTCAACAGGCATAATATGGCAAAGAGTTAGCAAGACATACTGTTCTGTATATATTGCTTCCATAATTCAACATCTTCACAGGTTGAGAACAAGATAATGAACAAGGGTAAACACTAACTGCAAAAAAAAAAATAATTGCAAAAAAATATGCAGATAGCTAAAATACCTGGATGCATATACAGATGAATCATCCCTAAACAGTTGTTCTAAGTTGTCTACCAAGATTTGCGAGGATTCTGAAGGCTGCTGGGGTGCTTAGTATTTTAGATTAGGGTTGGATCACTGAAGCACTACATGTTTAACTATATTTGTAAATATCTGTAGGTATGCCTAGGGGGTAAGAGAAAAAAACCAGGTACAAGAGAGGAGGGAAGGAAAATATCAGTGATTAGTACAACTGGCAAACAAATTTTCAGGCATCATTAACATTGCACTACAGATCTACTAGCATTCTGTGCCAAGGAGAGGCTTGGAAGCTTTTATAAGTACCTGTAGCGATTCAAGTTAATACAAAGCTGAAGTAGAACCACAGGCTGAAAACCAACAGCAGGCACTGAGAGTTATATATTTTCAAGCTGCACAGGAGCTAGTAATCTCATTTATCACCTGCATACTCTTTCTGAATGACAGCGGCTTGTGAGACTAACAAGTAGCACAATATGCTACTGGTGAATTATTTGTGCTGGACTTCTCAGAGGTGTTCTGAAACTAACGTTAGAGTTAAGCCCTGGGGAAAAGAAAAATTAAAAGCAAAAGACACACAAAACCCCCCTACACATACATCCAAATTAAATCAAATACTTAACTCAGAGTTTAAAAAAAAAAAAAAAATTAAAAAGCCATTTACTTACATTCTCATTCTTCATTTGTTTGAAAAACAATTTTGGTGAATTTCAAACTCCTAATAGATCATCCAGAATCAGTAATTATTTAGCTATTTGCCCCTAGCAATACTCTGAATACTAATTTAAATATCTCAACCAACAGGAAGACTTTTCTTGCTACAATTTGAAGTGTTTTACTAAACAGATATTTGTTTAGACAGTTTTTCTTTTATCCACTCTTCAGTGCTGCCTTTCATCATTCCAACAACTGCAAACATCAAAATACTTGCCAAGCAACTATATTCAGATTATTTAACCATTCTTCATCTGCAGAAAAATTCTGCATTTCTACAGTCATTCTTATACTACACTTAAGCGGTCAGCATTAAGTTTAGGGTTTTTCTGAGTTGCAAAAGCATGCTCCACATAGACCAATGTAACAACAAAAAGAAAGCAAGTTTTAAACATGATGTGATTCTATAAAGCAACACTACAACGACAGGTCAGAAAATAGCATATTATGAGCTGATGCTCAAATATAATTCTTTTCTATTTGCTGTACAAAGGCAGAAACGCAGCAACAACAGTCAGCACTAAGACTGATAAACAGACTCACACCCCACATTTCAGATGAGACAATGGAAGTTCTCAGCCTGAATGAATCACTTGGGGTGCAGCAAGACTAGGGAAAACAGATCTGGGGGTGGTCTTCAGATTTGGCTTTGGTAACAAGAGGAAGGAACCCGACTTGACCACACAAGCACTTGAAAATTAAATCAGTACACTCCTGTTTCTCCCTCCTACAGTCAAAGGCATATATTCAAACACACCGCACCACCCTGAACTGACTAGGACATCGACTGAAACAGATACAGAAATAACTGACTTTGTTCTCACCTCCTGTTTCCAAGCTTGAATATGAATATTGTGCATGCCATTTGTGTTCCAATGTTTTTGCAATCCTGCCCTATGTGACTGCCCTAAAGGGAAACATTCCTGGCTAAGAACAGAAAAAATGCAGTCTTTCCACTCCGCAATCTTAAATTAAACTTTTTACTGGGTTATTTTCAAAATATTCAATATTAGTCAGCATACAGTAGGCTCTTTTTAAACAAGAAGAGAACATCTATACAATTCCATATACAGATGCATATATAACAGGTTGCTATAACTGTACCTTCATTTTCATATTTTAAGAGTATTCCCAGGGTATTGTCTGCAAAGTTTGAATCCTGAGCACTCTAAAGTGATTTCAGAGGACTTGTTTCAAGTATCTGAGCATTTCTCATAATTTAAAAATTAAACACATAACAACGCTTCATCTATTCATAAGTCAGGTTTTGTCACTTTTTAACTAAGGACCTTAGAAAGGAAGACCTAACAAGGCTTATCAGTCTTGTGAAACCAAATATGAGAGTAGGTTGCTGACCTATACCTATTCTCTCATACAAATGTGTACACATATCAATTGTTGTTGAGGCTGCTGAGGCTTGGCATTTGTACAGTCTTACTTCTTTTAGCATTAAATTAAGATGAACAAAAATTCTCTGGAGATGCAGGTGATCTTCCTTGGAGAATTTTACACTGCTTGCTTTAGAATCGGTAAATAAAGTTTCACTGCATACTGAAACATCAATAAAGGCCGAGTTACATTTGCAACTTGTACAAATTGTGCAGTTACATAACTCTGATGCAATAGAACTGACACAATCCAAGACCTTTAACAAAAAAGAGGAGGGCTACAATATCAGTTGGACACAGATAGTGATTTATAAATGCACACTAGCAAAGACACACCATATAGTAACTTCACATCAAAACCCAGATTTTTCCACCTGGCATATAACAACTTACTCCCTTTTTGCTTAATTCAACAATTCTATAGAAAATCATGAAAATCATAAACTCTTCTTCAAGTACAACTTTCTGTGAAAAGTATTTGTAAGCTCTGAAGGATACTTGGAGACAATGTAACATTGCAAAACTGTTCATGCCATGGCAATATTTACAGTAGCACTCCACTAAAAGAGCTAGGCCCACTTAAGAAATGTATTTTCATTACAATTAAATTACAGACATAACAGATGTGAGAAGAATGGGAAACCTGGTGCTGAGAAACACTCAGATCGTTTAAACAATTTTAAAAAATCAAATAACTACAAAAATCAAGTACAGACCTGCAAAGCACAAGTCTCATCAGTTTGTACTCACATTCTATTTCTCTAAAAAGTTGCAAACTTCTACAAAGCAGTTTCTTCTTCACTGAACATTTACTCTCATTTTTTCTCCTGTCTTAAACAAAACAAGCCATGATATCTTAACAATGTGTATATTGGAATTAGCTGTCAAACAGTTAGTAAGAGGACTGAAGCTCCTCTTTGCCCCAAATTAATTTGGCAACTAGGAAGTTTCTTAGCAAACTTAGCAGAAGAAAGGATACCTGGTAGCGACCAGACTCATCTGGCATCACCCTCGTCAAAAAAACACACCTCAGTATTGTAACTATGACTTACGTTCTTCTGCCTTTCTTTTGATTTATCTGGTATGTTTAAAACAATGAAGCTGAAATTGCCCTTGTAGGGTGCAGAGTGATTTAACATGAATTACTGTTTCCCTTCTCAGATTTGCCTTTTGAGAAAAATATACTTTATTGAAGAGTTCTAAACTACTTCTGCCAATTCATCCTTCACAGAGAATCTCTGAGATTTGGCCCACATCATCATAATTGAAAATACTATACAGAATTGCTTATAATTGCATTTTATCTTGTATTTTATTTACCAAACCAAACCTTTAGTAGTTTTCTATTAACAACTAACTTCCTAAACTCACTGGCCATTACTTTTTCTCAGAACAGTATTTTCAGATTATTCAGCTATCAGAATGTTTTTTAACTGAAAACTTAATCCAATTAGAGGGCCATTATCTAAAAGCAAACTGTAAATATCAACTACTTCTGAATCAAGTAACAAATGTCCTAAACCACACTATAAATAGCCACAGCCATCTGTCTGATTTGCCCCTTCTCCTTTCTTTAACTTGCCTATCTCCAAGGACACAATCTTACCACATAGCATGCCTTGTTTCACTGTCTGCCTCCTGCCTCAGAAATGCAGCAGCAAGAGGGAAGGTCATCATTCCTGACCCCCCAGCCCAGAACGCCAATATTATTAAATCTGACTTCCATAACCAACCTCAAACGCTTATTTGTTATTTTCATCATATTCCTTCTATTATGGTGGTTTGCCAGCATTTAACCACATTTAATCTCATTTTATTAACTCTTTCCCTGTCATTTGGGTGGCGGGTTTTTTTTAGCACTGTCTTACAAAGAACATTTTTAACAAAGTTGGTAGAATGTGCATGTCTTTCCACAATTCACCACGATTTTTTTGCAAATCTTTTCAAAGGAAAATTTACCCAAGAAATATAAATTTTATGCAACTTTATCAGTTCACACTACACCAAAGCAGTCTACTATATAGGTATCAGAAGAAATTAAATTTTCAGTAGTGAAGAGGTCAAGAGCTAGAAAATTCCTCAGCAGGATACAATTTACAACATTTTAGAACGTGGAGAAATGTCGAAGTCTGCAAATCAGAATTTTTGCCAGAAAAACGTTTGTCAGAAGCAAAAGTTTCAATAGCAGCATATGCACTGCTTGACATTTCTAGTCAAAACAATGGACATACATATATACACGCATTCCAAGCTCATCCAGCCCAGAAGCAGCAGAGCTCAACAGCTTTGTTGCTTGCTAGACAAGGTCATGCATCAGCAGTACTTGGCTCTGCGAGGGTACCAACCACAGGGTTAGAGTCCCCACTGCTCTATCCCAGGGGTGGAAGATATTTAACTAAAAGGGAAATAACATCAACAACAGAGAATCATCCCCAACCAGTCAGAAGAGGTATGCTTAAGGCAAGGCATCAATATGGGAGATAGCTTATAGCCTGTCTGCCTCCAGCAAAGACACAGATTTCATTGTCCTGCACATGCATCTGATAAAATTCTTCAGCATTTCAGGATGATCTTGTCCAATACATCATGATCCATCTGAAATGCCTTGGAAACACAAAATTAAAAAGAACTGAAGTTTAAAGTTTTTGTAGAATGGGAAAGCCTTTCATGTCAACTCTCCAAAGCAGCTATTAGAACTTAAGAAAAAAATAGCAATTTCTCAAAAGATAGAAAATTAAAATATATTATCATTCTATAAAACACAGTTTGTAATAATAAAACAAGTATTAATAATGTTAGTTATTATTCCAGTGAATTCACAGGACATTATTTCAAACTGCTGATGTCCAAATATCATAAACAGAAAGCACGCATTAAAAAGTGAAGCATGTAATTAGCAGACAAGCATCTAGGGGAACCATGCATGAATCTGTATTCATTCTTATCTGAAGCGCACAGCTTATTAGTGACACTTGCATACATACAAACACTGAAGATTATACAACAGAAGCAATAATATCTTCAAGAGAAATAATTAGATAACCAGAGTAAGCATGAGTATTTGCCATGTAAAGAAAAATACAGGCACCTGATAAGAACAAATACACTGGAAGGCGGTACTAGACCAGAATTAAGAACAGAGAGCAAACTGTCTGGCCTGACAATTCACATAGGTGTTATGAACTTGGGGGTGTGTCATCCAAACAAGCATCACATATTGCAACAGAAAGGTTCTCTACCTGGGTATCATATTTAATTCAATGCAATTAAGTACAAAGAAAAGAAAAAGAAAAAAATATAAAGAGGCCCAAGAGGAAGATAGGAAGTTACAGTGAGACTGACTTATAACGTGGTTTTCGGAGAGAGGGTATAACTTAACTAACCAACGACTACAAAGCAAATGCCAGGCATGGTAGTATTGTGGCATACAGTATCATGAAATGCAACAAAAAAAAAAAAAAAAGGATACTAAGACCAGCACACTAAAGAGGTCCTCTGCCACACAGCTTTCCGAGAGTTTACAACCTAACACTGAAATTTACATCCGTTTGAAGACAAGCAAATTACAGTCAGGAAGACTGCATTTTTATCCCAAGAGAGTGAAACTGCCCAACCTCATGCTTCTATCACTCTGTTAAACTTTTCCGGATATAGGCCAACAAAAGGCTTCAGAAGGAGCACAGAACCAGTTTTTAATTAACACTGCTCCTCCTGCAGCTGTACATGTACAATTTCTAAAAACCATGCTGTAGTTGCTAAATCCCTAACACAAACCTTTCACACAGATCAAAGAACATTCAACTACAAATGGTCACAGCAGACGGAACTTCTGATGCTTATAGAGACAGCCAAGAATTTTGCACCTTTCTGAACATGACTCTGCAGCAGATAAATGGTGTTGCAGCTCATGGCAATGCCAGTCACTGCCAATTATAACTTTATTCAGATGTTTTAGCAAGAGCCAAAGGCATTCAAGCAAACAACTTGTAAAGAGGTTATATTCCCATTTCTGCCACTGACAACACAAGATTTATGCAAATAGTTTAAATACTCTACTTCTTTCCTGTATCATCTGTAACACCAAGCTTTTGAGGGATACCTGGGGGAGGAAAGAGGAGGAGGAGTGGCATACTAGCCTCTATTGAAGGATACAATAAATATTTTAAGTGTTATTACTATCCAACAACACACTAGCAACATAAATCTGGTCCATAAACCAGGTTTTTCTCTAAAAAACAACTTTTAAGATACGGGCCAGCTACAAAAAAATGTCAAGACACTTCAGAGACTCCAATGAATATATAACATGGGTATATAGCTATGCATAACTAAGCCAGTTATTTTCCACATAGTATTTACTGGATGTAGTGATAGAAAAACATTTCAGTTACTAACAAATTTATCGCTGATTCCTTTAAGTTAAAATAAAAATTATTCTCCTGTTCTTACAACCACTTCCTTTAAATTCCTGCACGGGGAACCCTCAGCAAAGACTATCCCATCTCCTGCTATTCTCAGAGTAGCTGGTTGATGTTACCATTGAAAGTAACATTTAAAAGATTACATCTCTACTAATTGGGAAACAAACGAAAACCAGAAGCAGTTTGCGTTGCTAAAAAGGCTCAAAATTCTCTTGATAAAGCCAGTACTTTCAAGAAAAGACAAAACAAGAAAAAAGATGGGACAGGAAACGAGAGACAAATGAAAGGAGACTTAAAAGAGGCTAAATAAACACTTTTCAGTCTCAAACATAGCGAAATAAGAACCAAACAGTGGGCTACTAGCAATATGGACAGTACTGAGGTTTACAATACAGATTTTCTTGCAAGCGAAGTCAAGGAGGAACAACTACAATGACTGCATTATGGAGTTAATGTAATGTGCCCATCACTGAAGTATCTGGCAGAAACGGCTCTAGGTCAGCAGTTCACAAATTCTTCAACCACAAGATCCCTATCGGTCCTTTAACGGACTAACGAAGAGTATCACCCTCATCGCTTTTCAATCGAAAACACTACATAACGCGCATATCAAAAGATACCAAAAGAGCTGCAGCCGGTTCCAGAGCTGGCCGACGGACGGCCAAGGCCCAGCGGGGCTGTGTGCCAGCGGCACAAGGAGGGTACGCAACTCACCAAAGGAACATTTTAACAGTAGGTTATGAAACCGATGGCAAGTTTAGGCAGCCTGCCCTAGAGGGGGCATCCGGAAAACTCGGGAGATGCGGTGAAAGCCGTGCAACGAGCAAAGACCGCTCCCCTTCGGGCCGGCCGCCATGTCACGCCCCTCCGCCAAGCCGCGGTGGGGGGCGGCCGCCCTCTGAGAGGGAAATGGCCCGCGGCGAAGCCGGGCAGCCGCTCCCTCACAGAACAGACAAGAGAGTAACCCTGGCAGTGGCTCGGGCGGCCGTTTCCCGACCATGCGTAGTCTGAGAGGGGCGACGGCGGTGGGGGGGGAAAGAGATCGCCAGCGTTACCTGCAGCTCCGCCCGCTCCGCCTCCCACTCGGCGCGCTCCGCCTCAAAGCGGCCCCACTCGTGCTGCAGGAAATGCAGGATGCCTGGCACACTGTACTGAGCCCGAGATGCCGACACTGGTGGGGCGACTCCAGAGACTGAGAC
>VWZI01023915.1:171755-283192 GCA_013396835.1 Psilopogon haemacephalus | reverse complement strand
GGGGGGGCGCCCCCAGAGACTGAGCCCCCCCCGCCGCCGCTTCCTCCTCCTGCTGCCGCTGCGGCGGCCGCTGCTGCCGCCGCCGCCTCGCCCGGCTCCAGCCCTGGCCCGCCTGCCGGCGGTGGCAAAAGCAAGGCGTTATTGTTGTTGTTGTTGCTGAAGAAAACGCCTGGCCCTGCTTGCTCGTCCATGGCCGGGCTGGGTCTGCTGCGTTCCCCGCCGCCGCCGCCCCCTCCTCCGCCGCCGCCCGCACCCAGCCGCGTCCCGGCAGCAGCAGCAACAACCTGGGCGCGTCCCGCCCGCCGTCACAGCCTGACAGCCGCCCCCGCCGGCTGTTACGGCGGCCCGGTAGGGACAATTCTAGAGGGCGATTCACCCAAGCCCTTCTCGCGGCATTCTGGGAAATGTAGTCCCAGTAGGTGGCACAGCGCCCCGCCGAGAGACAGAATTTCCCCAGTCGCCTTTTTGTGCATCGCGCTGCGCTTATTTTGAGGGAGTGCATTACAGCTGGTGAACCTCATTGCTTTAACGCTATCCTGGGGTAGAGGCTGACAACGCGCTCCTGGGGCCCAGTCGGCAAGGTGGGCATGAGAGAGACTACAGAGAGCAAAGCCACGGCTGACAGGTAAGGCAGCTCTGAGCAGCATCGGAGTACTGATTAATCATAATCTCCACCTCAGAGAAAGAATTTAAACAGCCTTGGCACACTCGCAGTCCAGCAAGGGCAAATTAAAAGGGCAGGTGTCTTGCAGCAGTCCCAGGAACTTTGTTGAAGCCCAGCCCCTTCAGCCCCAGCTTTTCTGTTTGGGCCCTATTTCGAGCAGCTAAACCTGAAAATCCCGTACAAGGGTTTCTTGAAAATCTTTAGAAATGTTGAAAAGGAGAGCAGAACAACCTTTTCAAGATTTGTTATTTTCTCTGTGAGGAAATGGAAAACATGGTATTTCGAGGCTGACATCAAAACCTGCTGCTGAAGGCACAAGTTGCCAGCAGCACAGCTTCCTCCTACGTCTCCCGAAGTCAGAGGAGTTAGGCATACATTCCCTATTGACATGTCTTGCTGACGACAAACGCTTTACAGCAGGGTTAAACGCTAGCAGCGTGTGAAGATGGTGCACGGCCAGAGAAGCTCCTGCAGTTGCTGAGCATCTGCCCAGCCACTTCTCACCACGCCCAGGACGCCAGGAGCACCTCGCTGCTAACTGAAGCAGCACTTCCTGTTTCCTCCTGTGCCAATTTGTCCTCACCCACTTTATAAACCTGCCCTTGGAGATTACAACTGTAACGAAGAAAGGTTATAGAGAGCATGAGAGAGGAAAAGGGCACAAAAATGAAAGCACAGAAAAGGCAAAGTCCTCTGGGGGTCCTCAGCTGGGAACGGGGGTAGAGCAACAAGGCTCACTCAGAAAAGAAGGAAAAGGCAGAGAGGAAAGACATGAAAAGGAAATGGAGCAGAAGAGTTTAATGAAAAAGCACATTATAAAGGCCACTGACAAAGATTAAAACGAGAGTTACTGACAACAATAATCACTACAGCCATTTCAAGTTACTCTTTTTAAATAAAATTAAATTTTACGCTAAAATAAACCCACACTTACAGTTTAGTGTCAGGAACAAGAAAAGAAGGAAAAGAAGAGTAGACTGAGGAAAGACACACAAATGAAAGTTGTGCACGTTGTCACACGGTATACAAAGAAAAACCCTCTTCCTTCTCTGTCCCCTCTACATCTATCAAGTGCTGTTTTGCATTTGGCCTTTTTGTTTTTGTTTTGTATTGGCTTCTTAAACAAGAATGCTACATTCCTCTCCCCACCTCATCTTTTCTGAATTTCCAGACATCCTGAGAACTATAGAGTCTAACCAAAACATAAAAGTGTTGAGGAAAAAGTAAGGTAAATAAAACACGATTATAGACAAAAAAGTTTCCAACAAACATCAGTTTTTAAGTCACTGGACCACCTATAAAACAGGATATTATGTTTTTTTCTTAGTTTTACTTGCAATTTTACTGTAATTTTGTACAGAAAGTTTCTTTAATATGTTCTCTCAACTGTTAAACAGGTGCATAACTTCCATGTAACAGAGCTCTGTGATGCTGGAAATATATATTAGAAAGTGATATATTTTAATGAATATAATTCCTACTACATATAGAAAGGTGAAAAAGTAATGAAATTAATTTACTCCTTCTGCATGGCGTATTTGTTTTACTTCTGCATATATCTTTAATCCTGTAGGACAATGGAACAAGACTTGTAAGTTTTTTAAAAAAATACATTTGAAAGGTTACTTTGCACCATTTGTTATGTCCTCACTTTAGTACTTTAATATTCACTGTCAAATAAAAGCTTTTATGATTTTATGTTAAATATTTTGCACACACCAAAAGAGCAATGTCTTGTGCATAAGTAGCAAGATCCTGTAGGAAAAGAGACTAGAGGCAAATGACTGCATAAATAATGATCTGTAACTATAGTAGCTGTTATTCATATTCAGTTCTATTTAATACCTTTGTTATATTTAGGTTGAAAGAGAAGCTTCTGAAATATGCAGCATTTACACAGCATCCAAACAACATCAGAGATGACACTGAGCAAACCTAGCCAAGGCTTCCCATTAAGTGGTTTCTCTCATAAAGCAAAATGTATAGAAAGGTCTCTATAGAAGCCCATAAATTCAACAGCAGCATCAAAAACTTCATGTAAGTCAGTCTTGTATACACAAGAAAATACATGGTTCTGCGCTTCTGCCAATAGGAAAGGTGAGGTCTGGCAGCAAATAGACATTGGAAGTCAATGACTGTCCACTCTAAGAGTAGAACAGCAACTGACCTCCACACTCCAAAACCTACAGATCAGACTCACTGAGATGTGAGGGGAGCTATATGCTTTTCAAAAAAGAAAAGCTTGGTAGAAGAAGTTAAAACAAGGAGCCCAGCTCACACTTCTGTTCTGCTCCCCTAGTAAGTACAGGTGCAAAGTGCTCAAGTCATTTGGCTCTGCAAACTTACCAGGGACTGCAGACAAAATCGTCACTGAGACTGAACTCTTGCAGTAGAGTTAAATACCTAGGAGTCTAAACAAAGAGCTGAGTCATCATATTCAAGTGGTGTCTGGCAGAATAGGAATACTGCTGACAAACAGCACCTTATGAGGGCCAAAATCTACACCTACCAAAACAAAGCTAGCGGGAAGTTCTCTTTATAAAAATACTCAATTTCCAATGCATTCTTTAACATTTTTCTTAGAAGAGTTAAGGGATGAGATTCTTTGCATCCTTTATTAATGTTCAAGCATGAAAATGCATTGGAAAGAAATATACACCACATAAATAAGGACAACTCATTAAGACAGCATGCTTGATCCTTCATCATGAGAAAAATGAAGTTTTTCAATTATTTGGATTTTTTTTCATGCAAGCCAAAATGATCTGCAAGGTCTGGCAATCTTCTTCCTTACTTAGCATTCAAAAGGAAAAAGTACACATTTCAAGTTAACCATGGTACATGGTACATACTTCGTAAGAGTTTCCCCTCTTCCCTCCATCCCCACTATGTTGGCACAAGGGTAGGGTAACATTCACCAGATTTAAAAAACCACTCATAGATTTGGGGTGGCTTTTAAAAATAAATAAAACTATTTAGTCACAGAATAGGGGTTTTTAGTGGGTAATTTATAACACAAATACATAAATCTGATCACATTACATTTCCTGAAAATCTATATAAATACAACCAACACCAATTCCTTTGTAATGCATGGATTTCAAGTAATTACACAAAGCTCTATTGGACAGCATTTCACATACAAATTACACAGTATTGCAGACATACATGGAGTAACACATCAGGGTTAATATAATGCTTCTGAATACTTAATGGTCCAAAAATACTAAAAGTAATTCAAAAAAAGCTAGTTTTCAGTTTAATTGTCGGGGTGGAATGTACTGTGGGTGGTGGTTGCCTAGCAGCTGCTTTTGCTTTGCTGGCCTGACTTGCTCGGACTGCAGTTTCTAGACGTGTTTTTAATTCAGGAGCAGCTCCCATTACTGTCTTGAAAGCATGTGGGTAGAGTGGACCAATGTGCATTAGATTCTGAAGTGCAAATTCGTGAAGATCCTTAGACGCTGTAGGTGCAGAAGCAAAGGCATTTTCATTCAGTAAATAGGAGATCAGAGTGGGAACGAGAAGGGCAAGCAACTGGACTCCTAAAGATGAAAGAATGAAAAAAAAAAGCAATTACCATTTCAGAGAAGATAAAAAAAAAAAAAATCAGTTAATAGACTGATAAGGGTAAGTTTTCAGAATTTACAATAAACACTGTTATTAAAAAGTTATCAAATAAAAAACAACTGAAATGTAGATGGTTTCCTCTCTGTTGGTCACTCAAGTCTTTCTTACTAGGACTGTGTTTCAGGCTTCTATTATTGTTCATCACAGTTATTTGGATCCTGACAATTCCTTAAGATTCCTTTGCACTGGCTGATGACAGATCATTGGTAAGATTGCAAGATGTGGAATGCCTATCATATTAATGGATTTCAAAGCACTTCTCATGCAGACAAACATTACGCTTTGAATTTGAGCGTCAGCCTTCCTGGTGAGTGTAACAGAACCACTGTTAGTACGCAAGTGTTCACAGGAAAATCAGAGACAGTTACCTGCTGTATTACTCCATTCTAGAAAATTCCAATCCAAAAACTAGCACCACAACTTTACATAGGCTAGCACAACCTAATGAGGCCACAGCCCAAATTGGCATAGGTATCAAAGGGCTCGTCTCCAGAACAACAAAATGAAGTATCAGGTCTATTTGTATCTAGCAGGGATATTGCTCTCCACAGCTACCTAAAAGGAGGTTCTGGTCAGGAAGGCTCAGCCTCCTCTCCCAAGTAACTAGTGACAGGATGAGATGAAATTACTTCAATTTGTGCCAGGGGAAGCAATCTCTCTATCTCAGGAAACATTTCTTCACTGAAAGATTGGTCAGGCATTGAAACAGGCTGCCCAGTGAAGTGGCAGACTCACCATCCCTGGAGGTGTTCAAAAACCATGAATACATGGTACTTTCTGATGTGGTTCAGTAGGCATGGTCATGTTGGATTGATGTTTGGATTGCAGAGGTCTTTTCCAAACCTAATGATCCTATGATATCAATATGCCTTAGAAATGTCTGTTAATTGTAAATTATAAGGTCAAAGACCTTAACTAATGGTAACTCATTTACCTAAAGTTTTCTAGGTTTATCAGATTCTCATCTAAAGCTTTTGATTAAATTCATACTCACACCGTGATTATGTCCAACTAGCATTAGCAAAAATCAGATATTTTGTTTCCCCCTGTGCTTCAGTTACTCTCTCATTTTATGTGTGTGTCAAACAACTGTGCCAAAAGCAGAATGGGGCTCAAGAAACCATGTTTTATTAGCAATTAAGAGAAATAGCAACAGAGAGTATGTTGGGGGGGGGGGAAGGGGAAAAAAAAAAGGCAAAAAACCCCAAACCAAACCAAACAAACAAAAAACAATATCCAAAAGTCAACCTAACAAACTCACTGAAAATCAGCGTGGAATTTTATCACCACGTAAAGCCAAATGTCTGCATAGCAAGTCTTTAGAAATCACATTATTTCAGCTACAGAATAACAGAACTTAAACTATAAATACTAGATTCAATCTACTGAAGGGAACAGGAAGCTCCATCTACATTCAAGATTTTCTGACCAATACAATTCAATTTCTTGGGCTTTTTAGATAGCTTTTTTAATTTGGTAGAAGCAACGTGAGTGATGAGTCTGCTAAAATAAATGGAAGTTAACAATTGGAAAAAGAAAATTTAAGAAACCATTTCCAAACAGAAGAAAACATCACTCACTATTGCAATTCATATTTAGATCACAGAATCACAGAATTACCCATGTTGGAAAAGACCTCTACGATCATCAAGTCCAACCTATCACCTAACCCTTCTAATTAACTAAACCACGGCACTAAGTGCCTCATCCAGCCTCCTTTTAAACACCTCCAGGGATGGTGACTCCACCACCTCCCCAGGCAGCCCGTTCCAATGGGCAATCACTCTTTCCATGTAGAACTTCTCCCTAACGTCCAGCCTAAACCTGCCCTGGCACAATTTGAGACTGTGTCCTTCTCTCTTTTTTCCCTCTGCAATTACTGGAAATGCAAAAGTTACAGCACATCAATACAGCATGTGCTGTGAGCCCACGTATACAAGAGTTCTAGTACTGAAATTACAAAAACATATTCCATGGAAGTGTTCTATTTGTGACTATGCCATCAAGTTCCTAATGGCAAGATATCTAGTGTTCAATTTTTATTTCTCTGGAAAAAAAAATACTTACTATTCTGCTCCTCACCAAGGGCAACCAATGTTTCAAGAACTTTAATTCCTTCTTGGACTGCCAACAGCTCCATGTTGTTGTTCGGGCGACTCCTTTCCACAGCTTTCAACTTCTCCACCACAATAGGGGCCAATGAATGAATATATGGAGTTGACAGGGCACGATTGGTATGTTGGAACACAGAGAGCAGAAGCTGGTAACACTTGGCTTGAACCTAATCAAATCAAGATAAATACATTGTCTTGAAAGTTGTTAACTCAGGGAGTTCTAATAAACTCTGCCATCTGTGTATGTGAGATACACATGATCCAACAAAAAGTCCCACAACTGCTAAATGGGAAGGAAACATACTAAGAGGAAAGTAGTAACACAGCTCATCTGCTAAAACAGTATTAGCCCAATTTTGAATAAAAGGGCAGTTAGAAAGAACACGCAGGTACTAAATAGCAGTAACAGTATGAACTTAGACAAAATAAAGGAATAGCTTATTTCATTAAGACAGTCATACAGGTCAACAAAGAGTACATCTTAAGCCTCAGAACTGTCAGCACTAATACTAGAAGTATCTGCCAAAGCATGAAATGCTGTTCCAATGTGACGAAAATGACTCGAAGTGATCTTATTGCTCTAAAATGTGCCAAGACTGTATCCAAAAGTGGCAAGCCTGTCCCATCTATCCTTCTCATTCTCCATCTTGTGCTGGCATTAGCACAGGACTACATGTGTAGCCATACAGTGAGTTGGATCACAGAACCTTCTCTTTGTCTTCCCTCTATTTTCTTTTTCTCATCTCCCTATTTTTTCTGGAAAGCAGGGATTACTGAAGTCAATGCATAGGAAAATGACTCACTGATGATCTTTTTGAGATGAGCTGATGAATGCATTATTTCAGTGTACAAAGATCTTCCTCCAAAATTCCACAGAATAATACAGAACTTACAAAAAGTTAAAGCCTCACAACAAGTAAAAAGGTAAGACGTTGCACATGCTTTCAAAGTGCACTCAGGTCTGGACAAGATGAGTTGCTGAGTAGATGCCGAACATAAATATTCTAGAAGAAGTATTACTGAACACAAATATTGAATAAAAAATATAGATAATAAAAACTAATAGAAAGAAAATGCAAGTTATGCAGCTCAGGTCATTGTAATTCATAATTTACTAGTACAGGGCTTCAACTTTTCTATACAATTCAATTTTTAAGGTCTAAAGTAATAAAACTTCTAATACTGTTTGTATGCTTTCTAATGGAACTGCACAGAAAACATTTTCTCCAAACACCTTACTCAGCATTACCTTTGACCTATTTCAACAAATTCCTCCTCTATCTCCCCATATGACTTCAGATAGTTCTCCTTCCTTCCTGTCTACATGCTTTAAACTTTACTCTTCATTACCTGTTAACAATATTATCTGTCAAAATAAAGAATGAAACTCTTTTCTAACATGCATGCACAATTCAAGTAAGTTTTATGACTGCAACTGACAGCAGAATTTCATACCATCTTACTTTTTTTCCATCTATTTAATAAAGAAAATCTTTTTACTTTCCTGAATTCACATAAGTCTACAAAAACTCCTGTGAGGTAAAATCAGCGCTTCGTCAAAACATGTAAGGCACACTCATGGGAAACTTAACCATTAGGACTGAATTCCCTCAGGGAAAAATGAAATTGAGCTCAGCAGCCTTGAAGTTACTACTATACATGATATCTAATCGTTCAGACTTTTGCAGGTAGTAACAGTTTCAAAAATAGTTCTGTACTTCTCACAAGGCAGCACTACTTCTTTAGAAGAAGATTATTTTTCCTATAATCTCTTCAGTGCTTATAGTACAATCAAACAAATGCTTTTATTACAAACAGGTGTCTAGTTATTGACCCAAACAACAAGGTGGTACATATTTTAAAAACTTGAACAAAGGCAGAATAAGTATTGCAGAGTATGTCTTATGCGCACCAGCAAGGAGCATGGATGCAATCTGTCTGCTGTCAGAGCATTCTCTGAATTACAAAAGCAGTAAGTTCTAGCTCGCTGTCAGCTTTCCAGCACGGTGGTGAGCCAAGATGTACTTCTCTCACAGTTTGTGTGTTTATACAGAGCTCAGAGAGAGTGTGATACAAAAGTTTCTCCTTAAAACAAATGCCATTTCCATGCATGCACTAAAATTTTAAGTTGCTTTCCACAGAAGTGAGAGCTGAGAACCAACTGAATTTTATGTGCATGCTGCAAAACACCACAGCCTTGCTTCAGAGAAGAATTATCAATCTAAAAAATATTTTAAATGCCTCACTGTGACCCTAAACACATCAGCGTTTTTTGCACGTTTTTCTTCTCAGGAGTCTTTGCAACACTCACTTGTGGAAATACCACTTTTATGTTAGCTCCCACCTGCAGACTCTCACACCCTCTCCAACAAACCAGTATATTTGTGTCTGAAATGATTAAGCTTAACTGTACAACGCATTAGCCTACCTGAACAAAGTCTAAAACCTTTATACTTCCCTCTGAAAAAAAAAAATAAAGATAGTACATAAAGGTAAACCAAAGGGCAAAAGTGCAATCTGGAGACAGATAACTCACAATCTGTAGATATTTGGATCATGACCACAATTTTTTTTTTTTTTTTCACTAAAAATGAGTTTTGTATGAATATATAAAATAAGCAGAAGTTTTGGACAAACAAATGTAAAATTAATCAGAAATGTGTCTAGTCATTTTATCTACAGAAAAAGGTGTTTCAGTTTGTACTACAATGGATCATCATCAATGTAGAAATGCCACCCGTTACCATTCTCTGGTAATCAATCTTTTAATTTTCTAAAATTTTATACATCAAATATTTTTGTCCTTTTGAAATAATGCAAATCAAGAACCTGGCACAAGACCATAAACACGCATTATCTAGAAACTTGGTTTAGGTTATTTTTTTCACTTAAGGTTTTCTATAATGTACTTTGAAATTTCTAATTATTTTGACAAGCAGTATCTGTCTCTGAAGTAAACGCATTAGAAAACACTCTGAAAACATGGCAAATATATCACAATTAGTTTTACTCAGCTATATATAATTCATATTCCTACACTATAATCTTACCCAAGGATCACAGGAATTTAAAGCACTTTTAAATCTCTCCATACATCCATTTTGTAAAGACTGCACTCCAATTATTTCAGTGCTTGCTGACCAAAGGAAGAGAGCAATAGCTGTAAGTATGCTTACTTCATCAAGAATAGGCTTAGAGGCTTCTGAAAAACAAAAATAGAGATGCTGTTAGCTTACTCCGAAAAAAAAAAAGGAGTTTGAATTTCTTTAGTAAATGCCAGTGAACAAAGAGGAAATAAAATATACCTGAACGTATTTGCAGCCACGTATGCATCTACTTGTTACAGAATCACTTTATCATTATTGACTGACTGACAAAGTTCTGAGCATCTCTAGTCTAATAGTAAAGTAAGTCAAACTTTCTGAATCTTAACTATCAGAAAAAAAAACCCACATTTTCTCATATTTATGTTTTGAATATGTAAACAAGAGAGAAAAAAAAATTAAATCCTTTCACCATTAAAAATGTTTATTATTCTCTTCACCTGATACAGCTGAGTATTCAGCTGATATTCAAAGTAACAGGTTTTATTTAACATAAAACTTCACATAACAGACTAGCTGATCTGACAGCTACCTTTTATCAATAAGAACAGTCCTACTTTTAACTTTTCCAGCTTTTCAAATTATCTGTATTTGCCACTGTCATCCTTTTACTTCTTGCACAAGCTGTCTTCACATATCTCATTCAAAAAGTTACATCAACAGGAAAAAAACTATTAAATAGAATTATTGTAACATATACGGTACTGTTCTGCTGGTTTTGCTGGCCCGATTGATTCTGCTCTCCTGTGAGAGAAACAACTGATGCATAGTTAGCAAAATGAAAACCAGCATGATTGCTCTTCATAGGCGTCACTCAATTGGCTTAGCTATGATGTGCAACCTCACTTCAAAAAAAAAACTTGTCCAAGCATTTTAAGTGACTATTTGTTTTACATTTTGAAGTTGTTTACATTTCATTGAATTGCGAGATTTGAAATAGTATGTAGCAGACCTTACTTAAGACTTATCTGTGTGATTTAAGCCACTCTACAGAAAAATGGAAAAAAAAACTCTTTGCAAGGAACAATGAAAGATTTCTGAAGTCTGCAAAAAAAGGGCTAAGATGAGTAATATTTCTGCAAAAAGGGATTGGAAAATCCTTACAGTAACAAAAGGCTGAAAGACAAGAGCTGGTGTCACAAATCAGATTACAAGTTTGACTTGGTCAACACAAATCTACAGATCCTTGCCCTTCTGACATTTTCAGTATAATTTGCAATTACCTACTTGTTCCCTATCTCTCACATGAGTAACTCCATTCAAGCCTCTTTCTAGTCTTTATAAATGGCTCTTTGGGGATGCAATGGGATGTTTTTTGGCTGAACTACCATTATGCAAGTGAAAAATTTGTGTGCCTGTCTTTTGCTAACTAAACAGTTGAGACTGCTTTTCAAAGGGCAAGACAAAGTATGAGTGTGAAGCAAGATAAGTACTCTGCAACTCTCCAAAGAGACACAGTAGATGTCCTGCTTCTGGGTAGCATTTTGGGTTTTGTTTTTTAACATGGGTTTTTTCTAACCACCAAAAGCTTTTAACAACATCATAAATATCCTACATTTCAGCAAGAACCTTGCCATAATTATCACCTGCTGCCTTCACACTCATTCATTTTAGCATTTATTGTCATTAAGCCTTTATAAATTGTGTGGGTAAATACTTAAAAGACAGACTGAATGTCATTTTTCTTGAGGTTTAATTTAAGGTGTCAAGCCCATGTATAATATCAAACAATTACAGATCAGTTCCCCTACAAAATGGTTTTGGCAACTGAAGTTTCCTTTCCTTTAAGCTGGCAGGTATTCTGTGGAAAGAGGAAAGGAGGGGTGGAAATGATAGTTTGCTCAGGCGTTGCCAAATTGTCTAGAGTTGATAGTCATCACAGAAATTGAGGCACAGTCCAGGAAGTGAAGTGAATTTAGCTTGAAACTTCTTTACATTTCACTTGTGAGACATTCAGCAGATGACAGAAAGACCGATGAGTATCAAAAGGTAGACCTCCGAGTTCCAGAAACAAGTCACAAGCTGAAACTATGAAGACTGGTAAGGTGAGCCTAAGGAAAATCTAAAGCATGAAATAATTGCATTGTAATGGGATTCAAAATGGAAGAGGAAAGTCTGAAAAATACAGAAAATACAGAAAAATACCCTACCTCTGGACCCAAGAGTGAGGGATGCAAGGTAAGTTCCAAAAGGCAAAACTTCTAACAGGGGGCTATGATCAATATTGACAAAAAAAGACAAACAAGGATAAGTCTAGAATGGGAACTCCTAAGTGTTCCCAAATACCTCCTGTATTTTCTTAAAAGCCAGTGCTGTGCTTGTCTTCAACACAACGTATTAAGTGACTGGTAAGTCATGCTCTGTGCAGTGAGGTCTTTCTCTCATTCTCATTTTATGAGCACTTCATCACAACTTTTAACCCTCAATCATTAGAAATGAAGGCTATTAAATTACAGGCAGATACAATACTTGCCTTTCCATCATTGCAAAACTCAGTTCTCTTGAACATTCCTGCACTGGGAAACCACTTACCAGGCTGTGAGTATTCCAAGATAGATGCCAAAGTACTGCGGATAAGACCTGTCCATTGTTTCTGAGTTTCATCAGTCTTGACTGTTGGAAGAGTAACAATAGCTTTTATCCCTTGAAGGGCTGCACTGACTGGAGGTGGGACCTGGTTATCTGCTGACTTCACTGCTGTTTCTTTCAACACTCTTGTAATCAGAAATAGGATAGTAGGTAAGATTGTCATACAGCCTTAAAAAAAAAAAAAAGAAAAACAAAAAAACCCTGAAGTTAATTTCAACAAGTGTGGTAAATCACATATTTAGCTTTCCCAGTAAAGGTATATGTGACTACGACACAATGGAGACACTAAAATAAACTGCAATTCAGGTAACAAGTGATGTGTGCTGTTTGATACTTTATCACCGCTTCTGAAAAGCATTGTAACAAGTCATGCAGGCCAGCACTTCAAATGTTGCTGTCAATTCAGGAATGATGACTCGGACATCAAAGTTCTGCCCTGCATAGCATGTGATACATGATATGTATCACATTGAACACATACAGATTAAGTATCTTAAGACAGTATCTGCATATCATTAAGGTCCTATAAAGTAAACAATGACAACAGGTATGAAAACAGGTCTACAAACAAGTTATGGCACTTTCCAAGGAAGTCAGTGTGTGATAAAAGCCCCAGAAGCAAAGGAAGTTGTTTGGGCTTCTCACAACCTGGGCAAAAGCTGTAGCCATCTGGCCATTCTACAAAAGAGATGAAACAATTCTCCTACTACTTACTGCATTGCTTTTCCAAAGAAATTGTCTGTCTATATAGACCAGGCAGGTGGTGGAGTCTCCATCTCTGGAGACTTTCAAGACCCACCTGGACCTATATGGTCTGCTCTAGGTGATTCTGCTCTGACAGGGGGGTTGGACTTGATCTTCTTCAGACGTCTCTAGCATTCTGTGATTTGGTTTGCACACTTAACGTATATATATTTAGTGCAGCCAGACCTGCAGAAGCAAGTTATGCATACTCAAGAGTTACTTGGTCAGGTAACAGCTAACCCAACTTCTGATGCAGGGGAACTTTATTAGAAGGAATTTCTGTAATACATGTACACATTATGAACCTATAAGACATAAAGAAGGGTACTGTTGGGTTTAGATGTGTAATATCTACACATCTAATATCTACAACTCTCTTCAGACAGTCAAATTTCTGTACATATCTTTGCCTCATGTTCCCACATTTGCAGAAAAATAAATACTGCCATTTTTCTACTTCTGGGAATGCTCTGAGGATAAATATACTAAGTAGAACAATTATGACTGGAAGGGACTGCTGGACCTCACGTAGTCCTACTCTTTTCAAAGCAGCAGCTTCTTCTAGGCCAGATTTCCCAGAATCTTCTCCAATGGAGACTGCAAAATGCTCATTTTAAAGAAAATGAAAAAATATTTTAAAACCCACTCAATCACAAAAAGTGATGAATTCTCTTTGTTCATTGTTTCTGTTAGATCCAAATGCTCAATTAACACCAATGTTTGTGCATATATAAGCCCCCTATCCCTGTAGCTATCAGCTGGATACATCTTCTGGATGATAAAAAAAACCCAACTCGGCAGTCTGTAGACTAACAGTCTCATGAGCTACTCTCACTGGACACTTGCCAAATGCTGGAAGCCATGCCTTCACTGTGGTCAGCACAGAAGTGGCACTCTTTCTGCTCATGCCCAAGGGAAAAACAACCAGGAATCAATTAACAACAGTGCAGGATTCCAGTTCAATTTTTTTAAAAGAACTGTAGGACAAATTGTCTGTTTGAAGACAGCCCATGATGTGTTCTGAGTATGACTATCCAAATGTTATTTACCATGCATCTCATTAAGGGACGAATCTGCATCTCATTGTCCTGGTAGGGCATAAATCTTGCCAAATTAGTTCAAACCCCTGCTCTTCTCCTCCTCCTGTAGCAAGATCCAGGGGTTGATGGTTTGAGCAAAACAATGAGGGTTTGGCCCAATAAGGCCCCATGGCACATGACCACGTCAGGTGTCTTGTGCTGTCCCTCAAGTGTTAGGGTGGACACCTAGGCACAGAACTTTGAATTCGTTGGCCAAAACAATGGACACTAATGCCTATTGGCCAGTTTCTCTCTTCAAAATAGTGTATTTAAGGGGGTGATTTAGAGCCCTTGTACTCCTTTTCCTGCTGCTTTCACCAGGACTGGACGTCTATTTGCACCTTTTACACAGCGGCCACGTGTTTGCAGTGTGCACTGCAAATTTGCACCAGCAGCGGCAAGGCAAATCTCTCCTCCTCTCCCAGGACTCTGTACCTATCACATCTGTAAGGCGGGGTTAGAATTTTCCCTGTTATCAGGTCCCTGTTTACCAAGTTGTGACTGTTTAAACTGTTTAATTCTGTGTTTATAAATAACCTTTGTGTAATTGCTTCTTGTCAACCAAACATCCAAAGAACCTCATGGAATTTTCCCAAATTTTTGAATATTAATAATAACAAATTACTATTTATAAAATTTTAATAATTCATAACATATTATTAATAATCATAACACTCATTAAAGGACCAGTCTCTAAAGCATCTTATCTATATTAACATGTGAAACTTCCCAAATATCCACGAGTCCACTCTCAAATAATTTCTTCTCCAAACAGCACAACTCAAAGAGCACTGCTTCCCATGCAATTGTGTCCTTTACGCCTGTACTCCAGTCTGTGCAATTACCCCAGTTTACACATATCCTTTATGACAGTATCCCTTGGCAGAAGAAAGCTCCATTTAGTTTAGTCACATTTGGATGACTGACATCCAATGGCTGCCCAAGTATATCACAGCTGAATTGTGCTGTTTTTAAATCAGTAGCATTCTCTTTTCATCCAGCTGCTGCATTTCATGAACTTCTCAGGAATTTAATTATCTCTGAGATGTCTATGTTCATTTACAATATGATTAAAACTGGCCAAAAGGTTTTGAAATCATGAAAAAAGGAAGGGAAAAAAACCCAATAAAATCACAGTGACGTATGGCTAACCTCTTCAGCACACTTGCAGCACCAAAACCAAATTTAAAATCTAGTCATTTCCTTTATGTTGCTCGTCAGAAAAGCTTGATTTCTTTCTTTATTTTAGAACCTAAACACACATTTCCATAGATGGCCCTTAAAGGATCCCATCATATGGTCACTATGTTTCACCTAAACAGGCATATGTATTTTGTTACCTTACCTGCTGAAGAACATAGAGAAGGTAGGTCAGACAGAATAGTAACAGTGGCAGCCACAAGACGAGCACTTTCCTCAGAGAGGTGGGATTTGGCAGCAACATGACTTGGAGAATCTGATACTTTGGAACTCAGATGGGGCATGTGCCTTACTAGGATAAACATGAGCAACTCCATGGCTGCAAAGACTAGAGATTTTCCGGGCACAAGACCACCACCCTCACCTCCCTCTCCTAAAGCAAGAGGGTTTTCTTTTTCCTCAGTATCATCTTCATCTGAAAAAAAGGAAAAAAGAAAGAGATGTGCAAGGAAACAGTTAAGAAAGGTCCCAGAGATTACATGAAACACTATAAAATACCCCCTTAAAAATCAAGCAGAAAATGTTGTTTCACAGTTAAGATTCAACAAACATGGCTCTATGACAAACTATACGTTCTAGTCAGAATTAAAGCAGTTTAAAATGTTTTACAAATATTGTGATTTCAACAATGCTTATTAAAAATCCATTCAGAACTAGAAATAAAAGTAGCAATACTTACACAAAGTATAAATGCAGCTATTACGTTGCTTCTTTTAAAAACATTTGTAAAACTAATAGCAATGCCAAATAAATAGGCATGGCTTAAAGAAAAAATTAATAGCAATTAATTAAATGTTTCACACTGACAAAATTTTATTTCAGTCAAATCTGATTATGAAATAGGAGGACAAAAAAGCATTGTAGGACTCTATGTCCAAGTTCATGATTTCAGTGCATTCAGTCCAAAACATCTTTCTTTTGAATGGCAGCTTAGCCAGCTGCAGTCTTTCCTTCTCCCACTAAACAGCAACAGATTCAGTAAGTCAAAGCTGGCCTGAACTACCCCTATGGAGCTCCTATGAATTTAAATGATTTGCTAGTGTTATCAAACTCACTGATTTGAAAAATGCAACTTACTGAGCCTACATTAAACAATTCCATTAATTCATACGAAGGAACAGAGCTTGCCTTTTCAGTTGTGCTGGTTCCTTACATTCCAGCAAAACCCTCTCTCTGTTTTATTGTGGAAAATGGGCAAAAACTAACAGCTGAGTTTTTCTCTCAACAGTCTATTATGCCAGACTAAGATGGTAATTTTTCTCAGTAAGAGAAAATTCTTCGGGTTTCACATTACTACTTTCAGGCAAAAGAAAACATGGCACACCTAAACCAACCAGGCATCAATGAACTATTTGCCAGGTTGCCACCTGGAAACTGATTTACTCAGTGAAGATGCAAACTGTATGTCCAATGGGAGATTTTTAAAGAAAAAACAGTAAAGGGATGATTGAACAAGGAGAGGCTGTGTTAAAAGGAAAGGGTTACTAAAAGCATCTCAGAAAGTAGTTTCAGATTGATGCTAATACCCTTATCAAAGATATTATTACATAAAGTAGAACAGTTGGAATGTGCTACTGGAAAGCCTAAAGCAAAACAGTAGCTAAACTATTATAGAAAAATCAGAGATAAAAGAAGAAAGAATTTTAATAAAGCTCAGTAAAGGTCAATAGAGGAACAGGATGTAGGTATATCAACTCAAGAGAACCTTAGAAAATTTTCATTTGTAAGAGACCTCCATACAGCACACAAGTCCAATCTCCCATTCAAAACAGTGTCAACTTAAAAGCTGGAGCATGTTGTTGAGGACTCCTTCACTTTGGATTATCTGCAAGCACAGAGATACCATAACATCCCTGGCTACCTGTTCTACTGCTTCACCACTCCCATGGTGACGATTTCTTTTTCCATGCATCTCATTCACATCTCTATTGCTGCAACTTGTGTCCATTACCTCTTGTCCTTCCATCATATACCATTTGGGAGGAGTCTAGACTGGTTTTCTCTTTAAATTCCTGTTAAGAAGGGGGACTGTGTTCTGTCCCATATTAACCATCTCTTCTGCAGACTAAACAAGTTCAGCTATCTCAGCCTGTCCTCATGTCAAATACTTCACATCCTGAAGAATGTTAGTGGTCTTCCATGGGCCTTCAGTTTGTCCACACCCATTTTACAAAGGATGACAAAGAAAGGTGAAGAAAACTAGGCACTGATCCAGATGCAACTTTGCAAGCTCGAGTTGGAAGGGAATCATATCCCTTAATCTACTGGCCATGCTTTTCTAATTCAGCCCAGTAACAGTCTTCAGCATTGCACAGGTGAACCACAGATTCACATTCAACTCATGTCTGTCAATACCCCAGCCTGTACCAATGTGGACCCACCCTTGTAAGGAGCGGTCCAAAGAGCATTATCTGTCTCACCATTGTCATCAGAAAACAGGGACTCCTGTAACCCAGAGACTTAGACTGATACTCAAGCTAACATCTTAGCATGAGTTTTGCAATGGCCTACTCCAAAATAAGTTACTGAACCTGTACAATGGAATGTAGTCTCGAGGGACTTCCAGGTACAGGTCCTGTGGGAAGAGGCTACCCAGTACCAACTGTCCATACCTGACAAGTGTGATGTGCAATTCCACTGTCCATGATTAGCGCTTCAGAGCAAAGAACCATAACTGCTGCCAAAAGGGGCTGATGCCCTGGTGTTGCTATGGGAACCATGAACCTTAGTGAACTTTGCTCATTATAATGCCATTATAATATAAAACACACCTCCTGGCCTAAAGCTACCCAACTCCAACGCAGGCCATGCCTTGGGCACACCTCCTTTGGCCCAGACCACACCTCAGGTAGTTACTTCTCCTTGGGCATATGTGGAAGGCTTACTCATGGGGGGCAAAAGGGGAAGAGTTCAGTGGAGTCTGGACATCAGCAGGTGTGAAATTGATTATAAAAGAGGTCTCCTCCTAGCGATGAGACTTGAAGGAGAACTTTCCCCACCAAGATCAAGAAAAGTTCAGAAGGACCAGCAGGACTGCAGCCAAGTCCAGAGAGATGTCTTTGGACCATCGCACTGATGGTAGCTATAAACCTCTTTCTCTTTTCTATTTTCCCTTTACTCTATTTATGTTTCCCCTTTCTCCTCTGACTTTTCCCTACCTATTGTGTGCCATCTTATGGGCAAACAATAAAGTTTTACTGTTGAAGTGAACCCCCATGGTCGCCTGAGGTTTTGCATTTTGAGATCACATTAATGAACCATGATGAGTCCACTGTTTGGACCATGACAATCCCAAATGCAGGATTTTATATTTGCCTTTGCTGAACTTCAGGAGGTTCTCAGTCCTCAGCCCGACTCCCCTGAAAGGCAACACTGCCCTCCAGTGCACAATTTGGTATCACCTACAAATTTGCTGAGGCAGCATTCTGTGGTCTCATCTAAGTTGTTAATGATGATGACTAATAGCAGATTCAGTATGGAAGGCTAAGGCACACACATTGCAACCATCTGCCAGTGATATCTGAATTGTCAAACTCCATTCAAGCACAGCAGTTCAGACAGTTATTCTCTTACTTTCCAGTCCACATCTTTCCAATTTGACAATGATACTACAAGATAATAGGTCAAAAGCCTTGCAAAAGTCAAGATAAACAATAACCACCACTCCCTTACATACAAAGCCAGTTATTTCATCACAGAAGATGATTAGGCATTATTTGTCTTTGGTAAGTCTGTGATCACTATTTCAAATCCTGCTCTTCTTCACGTACTCACAAGTGGTTTCCAAGGGAATTTAATCCAAAACCTTTCAACACACACTAGGCTTACTGGCATACAGTAAACCAAAACCTACCTCAATATCTTCACTTATTTGAAGTTACACATAACATCTACTTTTTGGCATTCATTGAAAAGCTTCTTTGAGCATCACAGCTTTTCAAAGCTGACTGCAGCATCCTTAGCATGTCACCAGCTAGCTCCCTCAGATATATCCCATCTGGTTCCAGGGTATGTCCAGCTTTTACCTTAAGAGTTCCTAGCAAGATGCTTGTCTACAGTAGTGTTATGGTTTGGAGTGGATCCCACCCCCAGTAACTTATTTTAATTCCACCCCAGAGAGCAAATTCACCACAATTCAAGATTTGGAAAGTCAAAAAGTGAAACTGTGTTTTAATAACTAGACTAAATATCATGGTAGAGACAAAAAACAAACAAACAAAACCCCCCCCCAAAAAAAAACAAAACCAAAAAAAACCCCACCACACAAATAAATTATTACAGAATAAAGCAACCTTAGAGGAAGTAAGCAGTTCAGCAAAACTAAGCAGCAGCCAAAGCAGAAGCAGAAGAGATAGCAGTGAGAGCAGCAGAAGCCAGAAAGAGATACAAGCTGTGCTTTCAGATATAAAAGTTTTTAATGCTCCAATGAAACTGTATTAACTTTTCTATTTTTGCCATTTTATGGCCTATCCCTGGCATGTTTACCTCTTCACTCAAAGACTCCAGTACTTCTCCATTTTACAATCAGTGTCTAAGTTTCTCTGTTCCTAATTTTTTTAATGTCTAAGCTAGAAATCTGGCTCAAAAGGCCACAAGTAGGTAGCAATCCTATCCTCTAAACTTGCTCACTACAGAGAGACATAGAGAGACAGAAAAGAGAATAATAGTGCCTCAGTTTTTCCCCATGTGTTTTGTTTGGATCAGCAGCAGTTCCAAATTTCCTTGGTCTTTTTTTTTTTTGTTGGCAACATATTTATAAAAGGCCTTGTAACACTTGACATTCATCACCAGTCTCAGCTCCAGCCAAATCATGGCTTTCCTAATTCCACCCCTCCATACCTAAGCAGATGTCTTCTGTAGTCTTTTTGGGCAGTTTTCCTCCACTTCCACAATCCATACACTTCCTTGTCACATTTCACAGAACCCTCAAGTCCAACTGATAACCCCAATCTACAAAGTTCACCCCTAAACCGTTATCCCCAAGCACCACATCCAAATGACCTTTAAACACATCCAAGGTTGGTGACTCAACCACCTCCCTGGGCAGCCCATTCCAATGCCTGACCACTCTTTCTCTGAAAAACTTCTTCCTAATATCTGGTCTAAACCTATCCTGCTGCAGCTTGAGGTTGTGCCCTCTTGTTTTGTTGCTAATCACTCATGAGAAGGGACCAGCAGCAGCCTCTCCACAACATCCTTTCAGGTAGCTGTAGAGAACAATGAGGTCTCCCCTCAGCCTCCCCTTTTTCAAACTCCACAGCCCCAGCTCCTTCAGTTGCTCTTCATAAGATTTACTCTCCAGGCTCTTCACCAGGTTTGTTGCCCTCCTCTGTGCTCCAGCATCTTGACATCTCTCTTATATTGAGATGCCCAAAACTGAACACAATACTCAATGTGCAGCCTCACCAGAGCAGAGTACAAGGGAATAATCACCTCCCTACTCCTGCTGGACACAGCATTTCTAATCCAAGCCAGGATGCCATTGGCTATCTTGGCCTCTTGGGCACACTGCTGGCTCATATTCAGCTATTTGTCAATTAAAACCTCCAGATTCCTTGACCTTGAGCTCAGTTAGAAGTTTCTATTTAATCAAGTCAGTCTCCTGCCACACATTTGGCATCCTGCACTTTTGGATGAGCTATTTTTTGTCACTGAAGATGAAGCATTTGTCTTTCCTTTGTCCTTCTAGGAGCCTTACCCCACAATCTCATCTGCAAGTCCCTTGCACAAACCCAAGTCTGCTATATCATGCCAAAGCTTTTACTCTATTTGCTTTCTTCATTTCCCTGATCATCATTAACTTCACTATCTTAGCTGCTAGAGTTACAGTTACCATTATCCTTTCTAGTAATTTCTTCTGTATTAGTGAGCAGCAAATCAGCTGAGCATCTCTCTTACTTGGACTGAAAAGACCAGTGCCTCTCTTCTGAAAGATTTAGATTATCATCCTGCAGTGTACCCTTCCAGCACATGTCCAGGTAGTCCAAGTTTCTCATGAGACTCCCATAGATTGTGACTGCAAGGCTTCTTCCAGTTTATTTAAGATGGCTTTACTCATCTCCTCGTCTTGATTAGGTAGTCTATGGCAAACAAGAATAGAGTTCCTGACTTGTATCTCCCTTCACCTCCTCTTAGTCCTGTCAGTTCTGACCTGTCAAAGAGATGGCTGTCCTAGATACCTACTACCCTGGCAGCTTGCTTTTCTTCTCTTGAGATCTTTTATCATGTTCTCCAGTAGGATGCATGGAGATAAAGCCTTTTGTTGCTTGAAGTCACAACCTTGCAGCTTCCACCTTCATGCAAGTCTCATCCTCCAGGGATGTGTTCCAGAACAGCCTATATTTCTCCCTCCCTCTTTGACACATGGTGCTTGAGCTCCTGCAATTACAGGACCTCTATGAATAACATATCATTCTTGCATTTGCCTGACACTCAGAGCCTGCTCACCTTCACATCACCTCATTCACATTTCACAGATTACACCAATGTCACCTTCAGCCCTGGCTGCACAGACAGGCACATCAGGACTTTCACTTGAATTTCAAGCCAGATCATTAGACCTCTGATGTGCCAGAGGTGATTACTCCTCAGTCAGCAGACTGTCTTGCTGTATGCCACTGCCATCATTATGTTGACTCTGCAGTCTTGAGCAGCACTTCTGGGCTGCATGAGCATGTCTTTCCATACCACTGCCTTGCTGCTGTTTGCACACCCTGTTCCCAGAGCTCCTGGATGCTGACACACCCTGAACACCAGCGAAGTAAGATCCCAGATGCAAGCCTGCTCCACTTTCTGACAAGACCTCCAGGGCAGGCAACTTCTCACTATGCAGTAGCAGTTCACACACATCACAAAAGCCAGTTGTGCCAGGACATGCTACAAGACTCTACATTACACACTGACCCATTAAACTTCAGAAAAACAGGTAAATGAAGTGCTAAGGAGGCAGTCAACAGACAAATGTTAATAAAACTGAGCGAGGTATTTGTAACCCCTTAAGTGGTATGCTGGGCAAAATTTTCATCACTCATACTCAAGAAAAACAAATAAAAAACACAACCTGAGAAAAATAACCACAAGAACGATCAGGGAAAAAAAAAAAAACATCTCATAAGAGTTAAGAAATCAGCAAATAAGATCACAAATACATCAAAAGTATTTGTAGAATACACAGCATCTTCCTCCTCAGGGTAATCATGCTCTAATGTATTTGAATTCCTTTTCCAGTATGAAAATCGGCTGCTTATTTACTCTGCAAAGCAAGTCATGTTTTCAAAATCTTACTTAGGGCATTCCTTTTTTCTTGCAAATAATCTTGAGCTGCTCTTACTATCTGCTGGACAACTCCTGTAACCAGTAGCTGGACTGAAGGAGGATCCCAGGTGAGGAGGAGTCGGTGAAGCACACTCAAGAGTTCAACACCAAGGAGCTACAATAAACCAAAATATATGTAAAAATACTTAGCTAGGACTTAACAATTCTTAATTGTTATGTCATTTGCCTATGATGTACAAATACTTTTCTCACACAAAAATAACTGCACCTTTTGTAACCATCATAGCTGAAAGACCAAGTTCTACAAAAACCAACTGTTTCAACATGCTCATACAGTACCTGATCCTCTGCAATATGGATCCTGGCACAAGGGGAATCCAACAAAGTATGAAGTGCTTGTAAGCATGATGTAACATGCTCAACAGGCTCTTCAGGTCGTGGGGAACATAGAAACTGTATACTAACACCTGAAAAGAGCAGTAATTAGAAAGAATGTTCACATCATAAAATCAAGTTTTCCTTTTAAAATGTCTTTATAAATATAGCAGGTTCCTAACAACTTAAGAAATACATGTTTTTATCAATTCTTCTTTCTTTAAACAGAATTTATGTAGTCAAAACAGCACAGTAGTGTTTGCTTTCTCTTTTGAATCATGTCTTTCCCACAATTTGGCAGGAAAAAATACTAGTCTGACAGTAAGCAACTTCTATTACTCAGTGGAAACAGAAATCTTCAGAGCAATGTGTGAGTCAGACTTCTGGACCCTCCAGTTGTAACCTGAGTTTTATTTTAAGGAACATTTTAAATTTAAAGACTGCTGAGATGACGTTAAGCCTCAAAAGTTAAGCAGTATTTACATTATACATATGGCACTTAATTCTGGTTTTAAATATTTGTATGTCTCAGCAAACTTGTCATTCCTCAAAATAAGTGATCACATCCACCTCTTAAAGCTGTTAGGTAGCAACAAGGGTAAACAGTGAGTGCTACTCACAGATGAAATACTGATGCAAGAGCTAGTCCATGTGACCTGTCAAATATCTGCCTCTATTCAAGTATGGTTTTAAGAGGGTGTGTTTTTTAATTAACTTTACAGCTTTGGTGTCTCTGAAGCATAACATTTTCTATCATCTAAAATATACTACAGTTTAGAACAGTTTCTACTCATTTTCTTCAATTATGTAAACTAGACATACAACTTGTCTATAAAATTCACAGTACAATCACACTGACAACACAGTAAGCAGAGAGAGACAAGAAGGCACTATTTCAAAACGCTACTGCCCGGACATTTTATACTTCCTAGATTTCAAGCAAAGTATCCTTTCTTATTCTTATTGCCATGATATGCTGCTACTGAACTCTGAACTTGTAATTCTTACCCAAAATTAAGTGCATTCGGTCTCTGTTGATCTCTGGCAAAGACTTAGTGATAGTTGGAGTTCCAGGTGTCTGGTTCAACATAATGGATGCAGCACGCTTCTGTGAACTGGGCACTGCTGCAGCACTCTCTTCTGTTGAGTCTGAAGTATTAAATCCTGTACTGTTTAGCCAAAGTGCCACTGCATGAAGTATGGGAGCCCAGGAGTTTCGGTAATGCAGTCTAGCTGTATCAATTGTTTCTGGAGTGTAAAATGCTCCTCCTATGAAATTAGCAGAGCAAAAGTTCAGAAATAATAGACAAAAAGCACATACCCTAAATTTATTCATTTATTGTTGAACACACTATGGGTATGCTCTACCACGTACATATTCAGATGCAATCCTTGTTAGTGACAGTGCATTCCCATTCCCCTTGAAAAGGAACAACATAAGCACTTCTCATAATAAAGTGCAATGGAACAATAAGCAGAGAGCAAGGAAGGCAGGCAAAGTTAGGTCTCGCAGCATTTTTCATATAGAATTCCCCCTTAACTCAGTAAAATATAAGACAGCACCAGCTCTAATCTCAAGAGCTGTTTTTCTTATAATAAATGCATTTGATATCAAAGTATTAGAGGTGTAAAGTATTCTTAATTCTACAAAGTCATGGTTTTAATGATGTTTGTGATTCAGATCAAGAGTATCTTCATTGCACACTGAAGGAAAAAAGCACACTCAAACTTCCAACTTGCATTTCTATCACATACGGGTAGACACCAGTAACTTGCATTAAGAAAAGCACAGCAGACAAACAATTTATAGAGTAACGTTGAAGTTTCTTTCTGGTTTTCACAGCAACACAAAAAAGAAATTCCAGTGCTTACCATCTGGTGGAAGCTGGGTAGCAAATTCAGCTGGTAAAGTTAAGAGAGCATAATCTTTCAGTGCAGCTAACCAGAGACGGCTAAGTGCAGGCAGCTCAGGCTGTACAAGTGTTATCAAACTGTCTGGTGGCAACTCATCTACAGTACCAAAATCATCTTCATCCTCTTCTGTGCTCTTTAAAACACGCTTTGGTTTGGTCTCTGCTTCCTTCTTAATTTTCATAGCAACAACATACACCTAGAAGAAAAAGAGATATGAAATTACTCGCTGAGAGATCCTAATAATAAAAACAGCAGCAGTCTTTCCCCTGTGGAAGTTACAGATTACATACACAGATGGCTCACAGGAAAATTACTATGAAAAAGAGATTTGCAAAAACTGTATTTTATTGAAGTATTTTTCCTACATTTTCTACCAGCATATAACATTTACAGGCATAAATGGCACCTTTTTTCCCCCTTAAAAAGTATCAGTTACTGCTGCTGTACATGTATTTACTTAAATAGATTATTTCATTGTATCAGTGCATCCTTACTGAAAAGATTTCTTTGACCTACAAAAAGAGGTACTAGACAGATTGTCACTTTCTGGGAGAAGATTAGGTATCATAAACACATGAAAATGGCTTTAAATATTCTTGTATTTGTTATTTATTTATGTGCTATGAAAAGATACAAATATTTTCAAAACTTAGACAAATATGGGGCTAAGCAGGACTATCACAAATATACAGCAAAAAATAAGCATTTTTAGAAAAGAGAATAGAAATAAGTTATTTCACACAAACAATGCTCTGCATGAAACCCAAAGTTACAATATGGGGTGATTAATACGCAGCAGAAATGTTAACACTTTAATTTGTAATTTCAAAAGTCAACTTCAAGACGAATGTTTGTCTCTTTGGGTTTTTTTCATTATATTAAGTAGAACACTAAAAGAAACCAAAATACAATTTTTGTAATTATATGCAGATTTCTATAGCATGTAAATAACGTTTCAGGAGCAAGGCAAAGTAAGTCATGCTAGTTCTGTGTAATTTTGTAAAGAGCTGAAGATTTATGGCATTCTAGCCATTCCCCAATAGTATCTACATTAAACCTCTATCTTATTATGAGCACTTTGACAAATTCCTAGTTAATTAACTGCGATATTTTACCAGAATATACTTCAAGGTTGAGGTTTTTTTGTTTGTAGGTTTGCGTGTTGTTTTGGCATTTTTCTTACAGTTTAAGAGCAGTAAGATGTGAGGAAACCCAAAATCTCACAGGGTACGAGTGTATACTCTAATACAGAAAAGTGCAGTAAAACAAAGAATAATCAGACCTCAACAGACTGAAGAACAGACAGATCAACAGACTGAAGAAAGATACAGAGATGAAAACATTCCCAGAGCGGAACTGCAGCAGGTAAGGAGGAGGGTGAGTGCAAGGCTCAGTGGGAACAGCCAGTGAAGTGCGAGCCTGCTGTTACACTGCAAACTCTTCAAACTTTTAAAGATTTAATGGCTAATGTTTACCTCAGCCCATGCTTTCAGAACTGCAAGTTTTTCCATAGTAGTTGCACTCTCTCGATAAAGCTGGCTAGAAGATCCCTTTCCTGCTTGCACTTTATCCAGGGAAGAGACAAGAAGGTTGTGAACTCGGCGGAGATCATTCAGGTCACTTACAACTCCACTTCCTATCCAAGTGCTACAAACCTAGACAACAAAGTCCATAATGTTTGTAAACTAGCAAAAAAAGAAAGAAAAACTAAATAAAAATCAACAACCTCATAAGTTAAAAAAAAAAAGAAAGAAAAGAAAATAACCTACCAGTAAACAAAAGCCAAAAGAACCACCACAAAAGAATTGTGCAGCTCTCTTCCTGCTTAATACAGAACAATTTGAGGTTTTCCTTTTTTTTATTCCCTACCACAATAACAGAATTGCACAGGCGAGTGCTTACAAAGGCTGTATTTGCAATGCATATTACAATGGAACTTAATAAATATATGGAAAATATTTTTTAATCCTCCATAAATACATAATTATTATTTTTTAGTCTGTTGCCAAGCACATGGTCAAATCATTCAGGTCATTGCATTCACTGTGAAGAAAATATTGGACAGCAATCAATAAAAGCCTATCTTTAAAAACCCACACCTCTCAAGTCATTTACTAAGGTTCCATACTAATAAGAAGCTTTCAGGATCATTAACATCAAGGAAACACCTAGAAATAAGTGAAATAAAAGCCTTTAAACAACTGGGCTCTTATCTGGGCTTTTTTAGCTTGGAGAGAAGGAGACTAAGGGGTGGCCTCATTAATGTTTATAAATATGTATGGGGCGAGTGCCAGGAGGATGAAGCCAGCCTCTTCTCAGTGATGCCCAGTGACAGGACAAGGGGCAATGGGAGACAGTTGAGGCATAAGAGGTTCCATGTGAACCTGAGGAAGAATTTTTTCACTGTGAGGGTGACAAGAGCACTGGAACCAGCTGCCCAGGGAGGTTGTGGAGTCTCCCTCTCTGGAGATATTAAAAAACTGTCTGGATCCATTCCAGTGTGACCTGCTCTAGGTGATCCTGCACTGGCAGGGGGGCTGGACCAAATGATCTTTCAAGGTCCCTTCCAGCCTCTGACATACTATGAGTCTGTGATTCAACAGTTCTAGATCTAGAACAATCAGTATGAGACATGGTGGACAGACAAGTTGGGTGACTCCTCACTTTAAACTGGAATTAAACAGACCCAAACAGGTTCTTAAAATACAAACAGGCCGCTCCTGTCTAGTGCTATATATTGGCACTGAAACACATGCACATCCAGGTGTAAAACAGGCAATAGAAGAATTCTGGTGCAGCTGCTTTTCTACAAAAAGGGACAAACCATTTTAGAAGAGCTGTTTTGACAAAATTAAAAAAAAAAATCCCACAGAGCCCAGACAGTTCAGGTTTTACAAACTCCTTTCTCATCCTATGTTTATGCCATCTCAAATTTCTTTACTTCTCTTTCAGCGAACCAGTTCCATGAAAGCCTTTGGAAATGTCTCTCTCACAGTCTGGAAGACTGGGCATATTTAAAGTAAACACAAAAAGTGTCCTGAAGCTGACATGAGTGCTGAAAATCTGTCACAAAGTTAGAGTAAGACCAGATTCACTTCCACTGCTGGGCAAGTCAACAGCTGTTTCAGTAATGACATGTAACTATTACAGCATCAAACTCATTCAGTGCAGCTCATCTCCGCCCAGGTAGCTTCTATAAAATTAAATATCCAAACCTCATCTCTGACCATTTGATCCTGTAAGTGCACACATCCACTTTGAAAATGGTTGAACAGGGAAGAGTTTGACAAGTTATAAGGAATGTTGCATGTTTTCGTGCAAACTGCCTATTCATCTATCTTTAAATGCACATAAATGTACTGCAAGATAAGATGAACATATTCTTTCCTATGCATAGATGTAAAATTATGCCATATTTGATCTATCCGTATAAGTTTTGATGGAAACTAGGACTACAAAATTCATGCAAAGCTATATGTAAAGGGTTAACCCCTCCTGGGGGTGGTCTGAACTGAGGTCAGGTCCTCCTGATTCCTCCCTGGGGGTGGCCTGAACCTGACCGCAGGGGTGAAGTGTTTAGCCCACTCCCACTTCCTGTCCGCACCCCTACAAAAGCAGAGGAACTTCCTGTTTTCTTTCTCTCTCCTCTCTGCCCTACTTCACTTGACAGCAGCATGCCTCTTCCAGCTGCTCCTGCTTTGCCAGGTGGCCCATGTACCATGCAGTGGGACAATCACCTCCTGAACCTACCTCCATCCATTGCCATCAATCTGTTTTTATATATATTTTGTATCTTGTTTCCCTTCCCTGTATTTTTTTTTGTAACTCCCCTTACCTTAAATACCTTTTATTTATTGCTAAAGTTTTCCTCTTAACTTCCAAATCGGAGCAAGACTATTCTTTGGGTGTTCTTTTTTTCACCCTCTAAACTTAATTGTTTCCAAAGGGAGAAGGCATCCTATTTATGTCATTGTTCTGTTTAGGCTTTGAGTCTCTGGAAAGCTTAAATCAGACCACTACACTATACTTTTTAAACTATGATTGTACAGCTAACTAAACTGCTGCTTTAAACTACAGCAGTCACTTAACAATGAAAATTGCATAGCAGATCCTACTACAGCTATCTTGCTGAGAGCTACTTTAAAGTACAATAACAAAAGATCACACAAAAGAATAACATATTACTGAATTTTCACTCAGAAGCTGTTACTATGCCAGTATTGAAAATAATCATGACCTTCTAAAACCTAAACTGAAGCATTAGGCTGAAAGGAAATTTAGCGTTTAAAACGTAAACAGTGTTCTGAATAATGGATTAGACTGAGAGCTCTCTACAAATATATTACCACTGGTTTCATTAATCAATGAGTTTTTTCTTCTTTTTTTTCCTGCCTTTTAGCAACAAATGCAGAACTGACATAAAGACAATTAATTTCAGAAAGGCAAAATATTTTGTGATGTAGCTCCCTACAAGAACTTCTGAGGCACAAAATGTATTACTAGAAGACTCAAAAGATGTTGGAGAAACATCTTGCCACCTGCAACTACTTCTCTCCTGCATCCTTCTTCTTCCAAAGAGAAAGAAAATCAGTTTGGCTTATACTATCTGAACGGTTCCCTCTGTACCTGGCAGGCCTTTGCAGTTATATCAGATGGCGTATCCTGGGAAAAAGCTGGCCTCAGAGCAGCTCCAACCTGTTGATACGAACAATAATTTAAAAACCAGTTAAAAGAGTAGTGATTTAACATTCCGCATCTCATTTTGTTCAAGGCTTAAGCATACATACAGAACAAGCAAGAAAAGACTGCCAGTTTTGGCATTAGTATTACACCCCAGCCACCTTTGTCAAATAAGTGGTATTATCTTCTTTCTGTTAATGAGTATCTTGAGTATCCTTTTAACCATTAAGGTATTATAGGTGCAACTTACACTAAGGCTCAAGAAGCCCATGACTTTTTGATGTCCAAAAGAACAACAATGTGAAATCAAATGTTTACAGTTGGATTTGTATCAAGTTACTCAAATGACATACTGACAGAAAAGCCTTTTAGGCAGTTGTTATAAGGCAGCATTTTCCTGAAACAGAAGCAAATAGGCCAAAGAGACAGAAGTAGTGGTTACAGGACTACAGAAGAATAAAAAGACAGGAAGCACAGAGGATGAAAGGCCTGCCTTTGACAAGTATTTGCAGAGATCCTGAAGACAAAGTGAATTAAAAAAGACGTGAAGGTGTTTAACTATGCAACAAAATACAGCAATAATACTCCAAAACAAATCTTCAGTTGCCCACCTTCCATTCCTATACATTTGTTGTTTTCATTTAAAAACAACATTCATCAATTAATTCCCAAGAAAACAAACTTTTAGTTTCAGTGTGGAGCTGAATAGGCATTACTTTACAATTCCCAATTCTACAAATAAATTGCTGCTCTTGATAAAAATTAAATGCAGCTTATAGTATTTGGCTTTCAAGAATCAATAGCTACTTTTTACTTTAGTCAGTCACTACATAAGAAGAGATACAAAGACAATTTTTGAAGAGGATAGAAGTGTCTCCAGTACACTTTCACATGCAATAATCTCTTCATGGATCACTTAAAGCTATAAGATGTTCTCAAAGCTAATACTGGCACACTGGCAGAAATATACAGTTTCCTAAACTTATAAAAAAGGTCTCACATTAGCCTGATACTGCTCCAGTATCACATGGCCTGGAAATTCCGGCTCAGGAACTAATGCAAATTTCTTGATAATATCTTCAAGAGCTTGAAGACCAGCCATTCGTAGCTGGTTGCTGTGGTCAGTCGCAGCCATGAACGCCATTCGAATAAGGTCAGAGAGATGGAGTACTAAGAAGTCATCTTAGAATGAAACAGAAAGAACTATTTAGTAACCTAAAAGACATTTAACGTGACAGATACTTGTAGTGTTTTCCTCACAAACATGTACAAATTTCACTTGTTATTTTTCAGAGGTCCACATTTAGGGTATGGAAGAAGACAGGAAAGAACTTGACATGCTCTTCTTCCTCCACCCCCCCACCCCTTAAAACGACACCAAAGACTTTTGTTGCTAAAATACCCTATTCTTAAAAATTAAGGACAAATTTGAAACAAAATTAAATACATGATGTACCAAAATTGTATTCAATAGAGTATGTACATGTGGCTGAGTAGCTCAGATGGCATTAGAACATTTAATGAGGTGAATTTTGTTGATCCCCACAAACCTACAGAAAATCTTCAAAGCAATTCCTGTTCATGTGCTATGCTTACAGTGACCCCTGCTGATAAAGGAAAACCTCATCAAATTTAAACATCTAAAAAATGGTATGCCTCTAGTTCTGCTCCCAAAAGCTACATCCAACGCTGTAAGTAAGCAGCAGACTACATGCAGATAAAAAATTAAACACATAACCCAGTAACATTTCTGAAAATGTTATTATTCTCTATTTGTTAATTTTCTTTCTTTCAATTTGAAATCATTAGACTACGGCAAAAATAAAGTTTTTGAAATGTAATATCCAGGCTAAGTAACAAAACTGAAAAATAATGAAAGACCTTCATATTTTCACATCTCAAGATAAATGAAAAATTTTGTAGCTGAAACTTTTTAGAGGCGTATCAGTCAAGAAAGACTGGAAATTACTTTAAAATTATGAAGTGATAAACTCTGCAGTTACTTTTTCAGACTAGCACAGATCTTCATAAATTTAAATATTTTGAAAGTTGAAATTGGGCATTTTGAAGTTTGCAGAGTTTTCTTTTTTACAATGATATCAAACACATCAAGTTTATATTAAATAGTTTCAGAGATGCAAATTCTCAAGACTATTATTTGCAGCCCTCTACAGGATCCTCTAAGCAGCTGTTACACAATCCTGTTCTCTATAATAAAATGCCATCTCAAAACAAACTTCTCCAAAACTCTTTACTCTTGATTTTCAAAGAAAAACTTCTCATTATCTGCTGGAAAAATGTCTCTTTACAAACAACTATGTCATCTCTGCCCTTTCAACTTCGATCTTCTAACTCATTAGTTCTGAAGATATCTGTATATTACTTACAGATAGTGAAAGAATGAAGCAGCTGATTTAATTTCTTACTGTAACTCTCTCACACCTCCCTGTCTCCACAAGCAACGCCACAATAACTACTTGGCTGAATCTCTCTTTTCTTTCCTAGCATCTCTTCAGTATGTACAATAAAATCTGTAAAGCTTAATTCATTGTTGTCATTACACTGAACTCAGTGTTGCTAGCTCATCCTTAGCTAGACATCTACTGCTTCTACTTCAGAATGGAGAACAGGTCTGCAAATACAGGAAGGGTTTTCTCCAAGCAGATCAGTATGTCCATTTATGTTCTCCAACAAACTTCATTCTTCATTTCACAGTAAATTAACTAAAGTGGTTACACAACTACGATTTTATTGACTTTTGCTGTCCACGTCTTTTGGTTTTAACTATTCGAATGAAAGGATAATGGCTTGCATTTTTCCTTTGGTTGCCTAATCTTTAACTGTCTTAAGGTGTCTAAAAGAAAATTAAAAAAAAAAAAAAAAAAAAACAAAAAAAACCACCACCCAAAAAACCACAACACAATACATTGAATAAAAGTTAAAACCAAAACATTCACATTATGTAATTACTTCTGGGGTTTTTCAGTCTAGCTGAACGAGCCAGTGCCAAATCAAAGTGTGCTTTGTTGGCATTCTCACACAGCATGATAACTCGGCACAGGCAGTCTGCTGCAAACACACGAGTTGCCCAACGAGGTGCCACAGAAGGCTTGGATTTGTCCTCTTCACCCAAGGTGGTAAACATTGTATCATCATCCATCTCATCCTTCTTCTCTAATTCCTCATCTTTACCTCCTCCCAAGGGAGCAGCAGTGCTCATGTCTACAACAGAGAACAATTAAAAAATCCCAGCGTTAACAATCCTCGGAAGAGAGGTAAGGACATATTCAGGCCTTTCCTTACACTCAGATTCAAAACAGACTAATACTTCTGCCAAAATAACTTTTGAGAAATGTCAAAAGGCAGAGGAATCTAAGTAGAAGAAATGTTTTCCACCTCTAATCAGGGCTATATTACCCTTTATTTGCCTTACGTGATATGAAAGAAATGCCTGCAAAGTTAATCATCCATAGATACCAGCTATTGCTGAATCCCTTATCTAAACTTTCCAGCTTTGAAAGCTGACCTATTAAATTGCCAATAAACAGAGCAAAGTGATTACCAGGCTCAGACTCAAATGATCAGCTTGACTCTGAACTATCCCACACCCATTTCAAGTAAAAGATAGAACGTATGTTAAACTGAAACAAAAGTACAAAGTTCCATGCCATGGGCCAGATACGCAGCCAAGCAGGCAATTTATAGCACCCACAAATTCGTAACGTTATTTTCTCTAAGTGTGGCTGTGAGACTTCAGTTCAGAAAATACAATTACTTCAGGGATTATATTTTTTTAAAAAAATCACACAATAAAACCCAAAATCAGAACATGAACAAAAACCAAATCACCAAACATGCATACACATTTCTGCTACTCAGAAATTGGAACACAAACTCAAAATGACAAGGTGTACATTAGCAAAAAGCCAAAATACTGACAGAAATTACTCTGGCAAAAATCCAAAGAGAACACAAGTTATTGCAATGCTTCCTTGTCTAAATTTAAAAGTCAACATTCAATAAAGAGAGAGAGACAGAGGGGCTATGGCAAATCAAACATAGATGACACCAATTCACAACAAGGTCCTGGATGCCTTCTCAAAGCACTCTTAGGTGGCTCATTTTCAAATCTCTGCTTAAAAAGCAAACTAGATGTTGTCCATATGTCAGAGTAAGGTGGATCAAAGGAGATAAAAATGAAGTTGGGTGGCTTTAGATAATCTTCACTCAATTGTACTTAAAGAGTACCTCTCTCAGAGATTATTTAACCTACTAATTAAGTAACAGATTGTACAACCTTGTTAAAAACTTGAAAAGCCCATCTCATAACACCAAACTGTGTAGGGAATCGATGCCATCCAGAGGGACCTGGGACAGGCTTTAGAGGTGGGCCCAAGTCAACCTCACGAAGTTCAACAAGGTCAAGTGCAAGATCCCACTCCTAGGTTGAGGCAACCCCAAGCATGAATATAGACTGGGTAAGGAGTGGCTTGAAAGCAGTCAAGAGGAGAAGGACTTGGGCCTATCAACTGATAAAAAATTCAACATAAGCCAGCAACATGTGCTTGCAGCCAGAGACCAACCACATCCCAGGCTGCATCAAAAAAGTGTGACCAGCAGGATAAGGGAGGTGATTCTGTCCCTCTAGTCTGCTTTCTTGAGACTCCACCTGCGTACTGCATCCAGTGCTCCCAGTGTAACAAGGACATCAAACTGCTGAAGCCAGTCCAGAAGAGGACCACAAAGATGATCAGAGGGCTGGAGCACCCTCCCCTGTGGACACAAGCTATGAGAACTGGGGCTGTTCAGCATGGAGAAGGCACTGGGGAAGACCTTATGGCAGCCTTCCAGTACCTGAACAGGGCACACAAGAAATCCAGGAAGGGATATTTTAACAAGGGCTTATTGTGATAGGACAAGATGGAATGGATTTAAACTTGAGGAGGGCAGCCTTGATACTAGATCAAGAAATTCTTCAACATAAAGGTGGTGAGACACTGGAATGGGTTGGCCAGGGAACTCGTGGAGGGCGTTCAAGGCCAGGCTGGATGAGGTCTTGAGTGACCTGGTCTAGTGGAAGGTGTCCCTGCCTGTGGCAAGCAATTGGGAACTAGATGATCTTTAAAGTCCCTTCCAACCCAAGCCATTTCCATCATATGAAATAAGAAAAGAACATGCCAACTTCAAACTCAGGAAATTAGGTCTTTCTCACTGGGCAAATATATGACAACAACACTGTATAAAGAAATCTTTGGTAGCATTCTTCATCAGTGAATTTAAAGCTAGCAACATTAAGAAAGACCTACACAATAAACTCATAGTACACTAACAAACAAGTGTAAATGAAACCACCATATAAACTGTAAAACAGGACTAAGGTCTCAGAGGACAAGATCCATGCGAAGAAGATTGCAATGCTGAAAAACAAGCAAAGGTTTCATCACCATGGCAACCCATCATTACATCAGTAACTCACAAAACCTCAAAATAGCAAGCAGAGAGAATGTACAGCACACTCCTTTCTCTACTGTCTTTTACACTCTGAGCTTAGTTCAGGCTAAAAGGGCATGCTTGCTTTCACTAAAATACTGAAATGTCACAGTAATGATCTCACCACTTCTCTGCTAGAAATCCTACTTTAAGGCAGGCATTGTCCTAAAACTTAATAAAACATTGATCATATCTTCTATCTAAGGAAGTTTTAGTGCACTATAATCAAAATTTTATATACACTATAAGCTACATCTCAACTAGGATAAAAGGCAAGCTCTCAACAAATAGCACAAGAAGATGCCAATACTAAGAACATGTGAACACTACAGAACACTTACCACTGGAAGCTGCGAGGACATCCTTACAAAGCATTAACCAGTGGGAAAGGTTTTCTACTGCCAACGATGACAGCATATGTCCTAGAGTATCATGGATATCTGAGCACAACTTCCGATCAGTCTCCCGATCCAGCATTCCAAAAAGGACACCTTCGAGGCCTGTCTCTGTTATATTAACTCCCTGATGTCGGGAATGGCCATCTCGACGAGAACCAGCTCCTGGTGCAAAAGGATTAATATCTGCAAAGTGATTAACACAAAATAAGGTTTTTTTAATCAGGAACTCAGGTTTTAAGTTTTGAGTAACCACTACAATTGAATATCAGGTATTTGTGTGCGTAGTTCAGGCAATGATACATAATGATGTTACTTCTGAATTAGAACTAGAAAGATTTTAATACAGCAATTCATTTAATTTATTTTCTGAAGGCAAATAACTCCTAGTATTAAAAAAAAAAAAAATAAAAAAACCAAATAAAGCCCTCTCTCTTCAAAGCACATACCCCATGAATTTGCCAATAAACAGAGCAAGTAAAACCCCCTAATAGTATCTGACTCTAAACAATCTTTCCATAGATGAGACAACTGGTGTGATTTAATACAAACAAGCTCACAATCCTACCTTTGCTTGAAGAATGTGCTCATCGATATTGCTGAGCTCATTTTCAGAAAAAAAAGATACATCTAAGAATTGAAGCAGTCAGCAAAGTCCACAGTCTTTGCAGACATTCTGCTAACAGCATGTAACACAATCAGATATCTCAACCAAATAGCATAAGATTAAGTCAGGAAAACTGTAAAATATTTTTCTCTATATACGCATTCCATTCTCTACTTAACTGCCAGGCTTAATGGGGCAGAGAAGCTCACATCTGAACTTGACAACATATTAAACTATGAGTGAAATTCAAGTGGTAAGCAGGATGTGGTCAGAAGTTAGTGGAGCTGGCAGGCACAATTCCAGGCTTTTTTCTGTTGTTGAGAGGAGGTCTTGGGGTGAGTTCTTCCTCACTCTCTACAGGCAAACCATGCATACACACACCTATTTGCACTTAGCTGTTACAAGAAGGCTACGTGAAAGAAATACTTACTGATGCCACTGTTTTCTTTGTCTCCAGCATTTGTTGCTAAGCTCATGGCATATTCACACACTTCTGCTGCTTCCCTCTGAGCAAGCTGTCGTAAACATGCAACCGCAGCCCGGCGAAGCAGCAAGTGGGAGCTGCACAAATGAACCTAAAAATCAGAACCATCACGACTGAGTGAACTGCTGCACTCACACATCAATAAACCAGTTCTGCTAAGGATTGAAAAGCCGAATGCCCTTAGTTTTATGTCCATGTGTGAGCCACTGGGTACTAAGCTCTTCTCAAGATCTTGGAACTTAGAAAGTAAGCACTTTTTATGATGTACAAATACAAAAATAAAGCTGACACATACAGAGCCAACAGCTGTCACCTGTTTAAAGATATAAGAGTTTAAATATTAGAAATACTGTGCCAGTGTGATTTAAACTAACTATATTTTCCAACCTGTACTCCTAAACTTCATACTCTGCTATAGGTGCAAATCACATTCTTCTAAACATCATCAGCTACACCACAGAAGACATCTATCATAATTCTTTTTATTTCAAAAGTGTGATAGAATTTACAGCAGATTTTTTTATAAATGCCTCTCAGTAAGACAGCTTCAGATTTGTTTGCTAACCAGTAACAGCTTTTAACACCTTTTGAATCACCTTAAGCACAGACAAATATTCTTCTCATAGAATTGTACATGGCCCCTATTTTCCTGAGAACATATAGTTGCACCAAGAGCATATAGCTCTTGTTTTCCACAGTGGAAGAATTTTAGAGTGCTATTTAAGAAAGGGTGCATTGCATCCCTTTCAAGCCACATTTTGTGAAAGTCCAAGCGGCAGATTCTGGAAACACAATACACTCCAAGGAGTGCTCCACAGTGGTGGCAGGAGAAAGCAAGGCTCAGTGTGTGCAAGGAAGCACGTAACAATGAGAGGATACCCATGGTAAAGTCTGGATGGCAAACTAAGAAAAAGGTGCAGTGTACTCCTTCAGATAATATAGAACCACCAATTCAACAACGAAAGGCACAGAGAACTTTACATGATTTGCAACAGACATTAGAGTGAAGTTTTAGAAATTTCAACCTTCTAGAAAGTAATAAAAAAACTAGTAATAATTTTTTTTTTTAAATTTGCCATGTCAAGACACACACATACACACACACACACAACACCTTTCCTCTTTTGGTATGTTTCAGATCCCAGCCTCTGCCTCACTTACTGGCTTAAAGCAGGACCTGCTCACAGAACAGTAAAAGAAAGAGAAAGGAATGCTAGCAGCAGCACAAGAATTTGAATGTCAGCATCAACTATGCTGACAATGATAAAACAAATCCAAAAATCTCCTCTCTTTCCCCAATTAATTTATTTCCTTCTATGCACAGAATCAGTTGGATGAAACAAAGAATTTCTTTTTAATCAAAAATATATATAAGTGCTTCTATCTTATGCTATCTAGAGTGAAAGAGAATCAGATTCCATGATTTCAATTTTGGCAGCATCCTGAAGAGATCTAAAAAACTGAAGAGATCTAAAACTCCACTATTTTCACAAATCACAAATCGGACTTAATACATATGGATATGCTTGACATCTTGCTAAGTACTTATGTACTCTTCTAAGCACATTGTGTTAGTTTGAGGCTAATTGGATCATTTTAAGCAGAGAAATTAGATCACTGGTTGTGAAAAGAAAATAATGATAATGTCTGTATCATTCATTGGTGTGCTGAGAGGGATAAAAAGCTAAAATGTAAATAATCTTTCGTCACTTTGTTCTAGGATGTCGACCTATTCATTTTGCCTCTGCTCTGATCTTGTGTATCTTTGTGTTAGTTTGAACTAATTGGAGGATTTGAATGAGAAATTAGACTATAGGCTGAGAAAGGAAAACACTGATGATGCTACTTCACTCAGGTTTACTAAGAAAGAAAAAAAATGTTTAAGAGTTGTAACCCAAAATCTCGGGCTACTCTGGATGTGGCTAAAGGACTGTAAAGAGCATAGTTGGCAGAGGAAAGGAAAGCCTATTTGGTGTGCTGATCTATGGCAGGACATTGATGTACGACTGGAGAGCACTCCAGTTAAGGTGTGGCACAGACGCACACACACCTAAAAGCAGAGCTACAGAGGAACAGCAACACAACTATCAGGCAGATCAAGCTGCTAAAATTTCTCAAGTTGACACAAACAGTGACCTTGATCTTGATTTGAAACACCGAGGCAAAATTGTTCTTTGCTCAGGGGACCCATGATTCATCTGGATATCAAGGCAGAGATGCAACATATCGATGGGCACGTGATAGGTCAGTTGACTTATCCATAGACGCTATCACCCAAGTCATACATGACTGTGACATCTATGCTGCTATTAAGCAGGCTAAATGAATTGAACCCTTATGGTATGGTGAGAGATGGTCAAAGTACAAGTATGGTGAAGCGTGGCAGATTGACTACATCACTTTACCTCGTTCTCGTTCTGGCAAGCAGTATGTGCTAACGATGGTAGAGGCAAGCACCGGATGGCTGGAAACCTATCCAGTTCCACATGCTACTGCACGTAACACCATTTTTGGCTTGGAGAGACAAATCACGTGGAGATATGGAACTCCAGAGAGAATTGAATTAGACAATGGCACTCATTTCAAGAACAATCTTGTAAAAAATTGGGCCAAAGAGCATGGTATTGCATGGATCTACCACATACTCTACTGTGCACCAGCTTCAGGAAAGATCAAATGCTACAACGGTTTGCTAAAGACCACCCTAAAAGCCATGGGGAGTGGAACTTCGAAAAACTGGGACAAGCACTTAGCACAAGCAACCTGGTTGGTAAACAGTAGGGGTGTTATGTAAACAGAGCAGGACCTGCCCAATCAGATTTGGTACAAACAGTGGACGGTGATAGAGTTCCTGTTGTACGTGAAAAGAATCTGTCAGGGAAAACTGTTTGGGAATTTTCTCCTTTGGACAAAGGGAAACCAGTTCTGAGGGGTGGTTTCTGCAGAAGGTCCTGGTCATACATACTGGGTAATGCAGGAGAATGGTGAAATCCAGTGTATTCCACAGTGAAATATAGCCTTAGCTGAGAGAGTTTAAAATCAGAGTATGTAATACAAGTTGTACGAGTCTTCTGTTCTAGGTTTTGCCTGGCGTCCAACACAACAGAATCTACAGTACATGAGCACAAACCCAATGTCACCTGGGAGTCCTTGGTCTCATCTCATCTGTGAGGAGATAAACTGGTTCCTGCTTTCTGAGCTTTTGAATCACCTACATCCAAGATACATCCAGAACAAAGTGTGAACTGAGTTTGTAATATTGATTGTTGTAAATATTGGTTTAGATTAGACAGATAATTCTCAGTAAACTCTGAGTGAAGAAGACAGGGGTGGATTGTGCTGGTTTGAACTAATTGGAGGATTTGAATGAGAAATTAGACTATAATCTGAGAAAGGAAAACACTGACGATGCTACTTCACTCACAGGTTTACTGAAAAAAGAAAAAAATATGTTTAACCCAAACACAGAGAAGACAGAACTGCTTGAGCTACTGTGGCTGCAACGTCTCTCCCTTCATAGCTGGGTCTGAATAATTTTACTAACTTTTTTCCTGCTGCTAATCCCCCAGGCCTATCTACCTTTGCCTATCTGCTGCATAAAACATATGGTAAGATAAGATTGGGAAGAGAGGGAAGATGGTAGGGTGGTTGAAAAATCCCTCTTAGGGACTTTGACCTCTGGGAGGGCTGTGGTGTTTCTGTATTACCTTTTTACTGTATATATATCTGTAACTATCTGCTATGTATTGTAAATATCTGCTTGTATATTGTGCAAGGCTGTAAATATAAAGCTTCCAGCCGACTGAGTCCTAGCCTGGGTTATTTCAAAGTGTGTGGGGGCGGGTAACTGCCAAACCACCATAATCTTCCCTAAACTCTGCTAACAACTAACAAGTAAAATTTGCTGCTTTTTGTTTTGTTTGCCTGTCTGAGATAGTACAGGGAGACAGAGGGGGTAGCTTTGAGCCTTTCTGGACAGTTTTGTTTGTCTGGGAGGGAACTAGGATTTCTGTATTATTTCTAACTTGTATATAATTGTAAACACTTGTATATTCTATATATACAAGACTACAATAGTTGTATATTGTACACATATGCTTGTAGATTTTGCCATGCTGTAAATATAGCTTCATCTTACTTCCAAGCCATCTGAGCTAGTCTGGTAAATTTTAAATAGTGGGAGGTAGGGGAGGGGGGAAGTTCATAACCCAAGTCACATATGCGTAAAACATAACAGGAGCAAAAGTGATTAATCTGTACTCACACAAAGACTGGGAACCAGGCTGGACAGGTTGACATGTCTTGGTGCAAACATATGAAGCTGCTGAAGGCAGGATATGGCAGCTGCCTGAACAAGCGAGTCTGAGTGGTCTTGTGTGATGGCACATCCCACCAAACATGAAGAGCGGATTGTTGAAATGGTAGCTCCATTACCTAGGAATGTAATACAACACTCTGAAGGCAACAGCCTATTGAGAAGCAGGACTTTTTAATGCTTCGAAACTCACCAATTAACTTTTTTTAATTCCTTCTGCAAATTACTACTTGCATAACCTCAAAGACATGCTACAGAGTGTTTAAATTTCTCTTTTTTAGCTCAGTTAAACAATGTCTTGTCCAAATGGCATTTTACTTTATGACTGAAAATCACTGATGTATTTTGAGAGTATCTTCCCAGGATACGAAACCAGTGAAATTATCTGAATTTATATTTTGAAAATCTTTTTGATTCTATACATATGGGCAACATCTTATGCATCAAATCTTTTCCTAAAACGTCAGTTAACACTTAAGCTAGCATATGTATATGTAAGTATCTTTAGTTGGCTCCATTAGACTGCTCTAAAACATCAAGCATTCCAAAGAACAGTGTTTCATTTTAAAACTAATCCCATTCTGTATTTTAAGAACCAGCTTACATCAAGCTTATAAAAACAATCTTGAAATACAGAAACATGTAACTTGAAGAAAATATCCAACATAAATTGCTATTTTTAAAAGTTAGTAACATTCCAGTTTAAAAGGTTAACACAAAGCAAACAGATACACAAGATCAGTTGAACCATCCAGATATTTTTCATAACTAGAGATTAAGGTCTAGTTATTTTGAGTTAAAATTTCACCAGTGGCTGGTGCTCTGGCACTGCATCAAAGACCATCCTATAAATATTTCAAAAACGCTCAGTTTGAGGAAGTTATAAATCTATGGTTTTGCCATGTGAGACACTATTTCAGCTACAGCGTTTGGCATGACAAAGATCTCCTTCTTTACACTTAGATACAGCAACCTAACAATATCAAGAATGACTGGAAATAAGTTACAGTCCACAGTATTATCAATTATGTCAAACTTAAACTCTTGCCATCAGCTAAAAATAAAATAAACATGTGTTTAAAAAGCAGAGGAAATAGTCTCTTGCCCCACCTAAATACAAAAATATACATGGTAAAATATGCAGGAAGGGTGTTTCTCATCATTTACCTACTATATCATTGCAACTTGCTTCTGCAAATCTCAAATTCCAGTCAAAAAAGCCTCAAGCAGTAATAAGTAGGATCAAAAGTGAGGCTGCTTGCATGACTGTAACTAAAATTGCCAGCATCTTATCCCCTCGCCCAAACTGCAACAAGCAAAAATGTATTTTCTTCAAGATTGCAAGTTATTAGCTTTATACAAGTTAGCCTGCTTGTTTTCAAATTCCCACTAACCTTGCAGCTCAGGTCCAACAGTAGTTATTATAGCTCCAAGACATCGGCCTAAGCATTGATGTACTTCTGTATGTGATGGTGGAACAGTTAAGAGTAGAGTAAGAACCAGAGAAAGAGTTGGCTCAACATATCCACGGTACATTGGTCCACTGGAATCTACTATCAAGGCAAGGGAATGGAGAGACCAGGTCTATTAAAGGGAAAAAAAAAATATATATATATATTTCACATATACATTTAGGAAATTCAAACACTTTTGTATGCAAACTGAGTCTAGCTCTGTATAACCTTGCTTTAAAATGTTTAGCTAGTTACTGAGCTGACTCCAGAAGTGTTTCAAAGGTGTCAATCTCAATCAATCACCTGGGCAATATAAATACCTCTAGCATGCTTTTTGGTTATCAGCCACTGTGAAGGTAATGGAGATGAAGACAAAGAATTTGAGAAAAAAATAATGGTTAAGTATTTTGAGTAACACAAACAAAACCCACAAACTCACTTAAAAAAATATATTAAAAAAACATTCTTAACACAAGAAGGAAGAAACACTCTGCTGTAAAACTGGATGTAGAGTCTGAAATGGGCAGTTGACAAAGTCCTTAGTGAAGCATGCCTTTGACATTCAGTAGAAACCAATTTCATGACAAGTTGCAAGGTTCACATGCATTTTCTATTTTACTCCAGAATTTTCTTCCATTAAATACATGATGCAATTGCACTGAGAAGATTAAGTTAAAAGAAGCTAGACTCTATCAAGCTATACTCTTAGGATTATGCTGGAAGACTTGCTTTTAAAATTGCTCCATTATCCTCTGATGCAAGCCAAAAGCCATTTGCACTAGCAACCACTTCTTATAGTCTTAACACAACAGGACATATGCTTAAGACATGTTGCACATTGCAGCTTATCCTTGCATTCCTGAAAATCTCCATTACACATATTCCCATACAGTGTCTGTGTATCCACAATGATTTAGTGAGGGATGAGGTTTAAATGCTTTATACAGTGGCCTGGTGCCATGCACTCAACACAAAATAAGGCAGGTGTGCAACTTCCACCTGAGCTTCCACTTTATACCTCTTATTTTTTTCATAAAATAACAACCCTTTTCATTCTGTTTTTTAAAGAATGGTACACAATTATATTTCTCAAAACGTCTTACTTATACACAAAATAATTTACATATGTAAAATGAATGTTAAATAAAATTTAAACATACATTAAATTGTATTTATAGACTACTATTTTCAAAACCATTCTCTCCAAAGAAAAGTGGGCTTATTTTCCTAAGTAATAATATTCATTATTTTGATTTTTATGACTGCCCTAACAAACAAGAACATTCTCCAGTACATTTCCTATCAAGTTAACAATGTAAATCAAGGGGGGGGGGGCAATTTCGTATCATTACTAGAGGCTTTATCTTCTCAGTCTGTGGGTATTAAGTCCCTCTACCCACAACTAGCACACAGCTTGTTGCTGCTGAAGTGTAACAGTCAGTCACTATTCCAGATAATTGTTTCCTTGCACTAACTTGCGAAAAGAATGACAAAAAAACTGTTATATCATGCAATTACACCACAAACTTTGAAGAACAATAACTACAGACAAAACACTTGATTTTACTCAAAGAAGGTGGATGGGGTGGTTTTTTTTTTGTTTTGTTTCAAAGGGGCTTTTCCCTTATTCTAGTGCCTTGATGCATTTCATTGAAGGAAGGAAAACCAAAACAAAACCAAAAGCCACTTCTCCCTCTAATATAAACTTCTTACTGTAGAAGACACCCATCCACCTAACCCTCTCTTCTTTCACAGCAGCAGCCAGTAATGCTTAAGGGAGAATAACGACAGGTCAACACATTATTCCCTCAAATACCTCCTGGGAGAGTAAAGACAATATATGTGTTGGTTTGAGCTAATTGGAGAATTTGTGTGAAAAATTAGACTGCTGCCTGAGAGTGAGAAATTAAACACTGTGTCCCTTCACCCAGTTTTGAATGAGAGAGAAGAAAGAAGGTTGTTTTAGAATGTTCCCAAAACATCCAGATAAGCCAGTGTGCTTGCACAGTTCAGTCGGCTCTGGGTCGAGCAGGCTTCACCAGCTTCTTTCCTTTGTCTCTCTGCCTTTGAACTAATTCAGAGTAAAATCACTAAAACCATTCATTCCTTCCTGCCACTAATCTTTCTGACCGATCTTCAGCTTATCTGCAGCATCATCAAGTGGTGAGATAAAGCGGGGGGGAGGAGGGAGAGGTGGTACAGGGGGGTTTGGTTTCCCTCTCCTGGGGATTTTGGTCTCCAGGAGGGGTGTGGTGTCTGTATTTCTATTTTACTGTATATTTCTGTAAATATCTGTTATATCTTGTAAATATTTGCTTGTATATTTGCATTGCTGTAAATATAAGCTTCATTTATTAACTTCCAGTGTGTTTTTCTGAGTTTTAGCCGGGGTTCTAAAAGGTGGGGGGGCAGGTCACTGCAAACCCACTACAATATATTGTTCCAATTTACAGGTAGTTTCAATTTAGGAAACCTTCTTAAGTGTGCAATGTTTATATGCACTCTGCAACTCCAAAAACTTTGCTTTCTGCAGCATATTTACTCTCTTTTCTAGCCTACCAGCAGTCGTCATCTTGGGAGAGCCCAAATCTTTAGTCCATACTGGATAAAAACCCCTCCCTACCTTTGCCTTGTCTCGTTCTTGGCTCTTACTGGGGTCCTCTTATGTCCCCCAACTTCATGTTAGTTTGCAACACACTTTTGTTGTCATAATATAAGCCCCAAAGATGATGTACTGCCATACCGTGCTCACAATACCCTAAATACAGAAATTACTTGCAGAGGAGACTACCGCTCACCACTTGAGACTCCAGTAATTGATCACATGTGAACCATTAGCCAGTTATTAAAACTTCCAGTTTATACTGCTAGGGTACAAGTAACACATTTTGCTTTACAATTACAGTCACTTAGGAATACACCCACAGTTGATTACTCTGGCTCAGCTGACAAGTAGATAATTGTCAGTTTGGATTAACACCACCACTCGCAACTGCTTTCCAAATAGTTAGGTTGCATTTTAACTGCCATTGTATTTCAGATCCTGTACTGTGTTTATTCACGCATTTTCTTCACGCTCTGTGGCACATGCTGTGTTCACATCATCTGTCTTACATGTGAGAATCTCTCTTAAAGAACACCTGAAGAGATAATTTCATGTTTCATTTTAATCCTGAACATTTTAAAGTAGTTTTGTGGTGATTGTGGTTTTTTTTTTTACCTGGACTTCAGGAGAGGTTGCATCTTGTGCCAAAGCCAAGAGAATACTGACGCTAGTTTTCAGATGCTGCCCAGAACCTATTCCACCAACATACCGATGGAGACAACCCAGAGCCAAAGAATGTCCTGTTCTTGATACAACATCTCGAGCAGACTTCAACCTATAGATGTTTAAATAAAAAGAAAGAATGTAATTCACTAAGCTTGTTACAAAGAACCTTTCAAGTACCATAGCAGTGCAAATGACTAGCAGAATTTCACAGGCAACCTTACAAGACCTTGAAAAGCCTTAACAAGAAAAGCAATGTACTCATCCATATTGTTACTAAACCAGATTATGCATAAGCGAAGTGTGGGGGCAGACGGGGAGGGGGAATTAAAAAAATATTTTAGTTACTCTCTTTCTGCCTGGTCAGAACTTGACAGTTGAAATGAAGAAGACCTTTGGAAGTGAAAGAATGTAGGAGAAGCATCTAGTATTTACCTGTGTTAAATGCAGACTAATTTAATAACCAGAAAAGTCACTCCTAGACCACTGCAGTGAAAAGGAACCAAAAATGGAAAAATGACAGTATATATTGAGAAATAACAAAGAAATCTACAGCTACACCTTCCACTGCAAAGTCAACTGAATAACTTCTTAATAAAGCTGTTTTCTTCTACAGCTGAATTCTATGACTTTTCCAATAAGGTTACCTTTTTTCTTTTAAATAAAAAAGCATTAATAGCATTCTGAATGACCTTGTGTAAAGCAATGACTTCTAGGTATCTTCCACAATACTTCTGCTTCTAAATGCATGTCACATAACTTTAATTAGAATATTTTCAGGGGGTGAGGAAAAGATAGAAATTAAGGACAGCTTAATTAAAACAAATTTTAAAATGTTTTCCTAGTTATCCATATGAGAAGGAAGCATGTTCTTAGCCAGCAGCAAAGTGAATGCAAATCTCCCATATTAAAAAAATTTACTTGACAGTGTCAACAGACTGGCAACCATTAACAACTTGAATACCAGGTAAGAAACACAGGAAATAGCCCCCATAATAGAAATTTAAGGAAAGAGAGTAAATAATGAACTCCATTACAAGACAAAATAACGGGAAAAAACTACCCAAGGTAGAAGGGCTGGAACAAAGCTGTGTGTATGCAGTCAGCTAGCTAAAACCATAGGGTACAGCCCTGAGGCAGGTGTACTTGGATTCACAGGTGTCTTAAATTTAAGACAAAAACTAAGAAACATGCTATCTTGTTATATTAATTAGACATATTTCTAAAAACTTGAGATGAACAACAGAATATGGGAAAAATATGTTCTGGGCCAGTAGGTAAGTTAAATTACAAAACCACAGAATGATAGGAGTTCGAAGGGACTCCTGGAGATCACCTAGTCCAACCCCCTGCCAGAGCAGGTTCACCTACAGCAGGCTGCACAGAACAGCATCCAGGCAGGTTTTGAATGACTTCAGAGATGAAGATTACATCACCTCTCTAGATAGCCTGCTCCAGTTTTATACCACCCTCAAAGCAAAGAAGTTCCTCCTCATGTTTCGATAGAGCTTCCTTGGTTCAAGTTTGTGCCTATCATCCTTTGTCCTGTTACTGGGCAATACTGAAAAAAGAGTGGCCCCATCCTCCTAACACCCACTATTTAAGTGTTCATAAGCATTTATGAGATTCTCCCCTCAGCCTTCTCTCCTCTAGGCTAAAAAGCCCCAAGTCCTTCAGCCTTTAAAACTAATATATAAAGAGGCTGTTTAGGTGAAACAGAACTGCCCTCACACAATTCATATTACAGACATAATAGTGTAAGATGCATTTATCTATCTGAAGCAGTTTAGTCACCTTCAAGGGAGGGACTTTTTTAGGCTATCAGGTAGTGATAGGACTACAGGGAATGGAAGAAAGCTAGAAATGGGTAGATTCAGACTGATGGAGTTCTTCACCATGAGAGTGAAGAGACCCTGGAATGGGTTGCCCAGGGAGGTGGTCAAGGCTCCGTCCCTGGAGATGTTTAAGGCAAGGCTGGATGAGGCTGCAGACAGCCTGCTCTAGTGTGAGATGTCTCTGCCCATGACAGGGGGGTTGGAACTAGATGATTCTTGTGGTCCCTTCCAACCCTGACTGATTCTATGATTCTATAAGTAACTTAGCAAAAATTATTCATTGGTATTACTTCACATTCCAAACAGTTTTAACAACTTCGTTTCTATTCCTGCAAGAATCACATGAAATAGATCCAAAAGAAAACTTCATCTGAAGGTTTGTTAGAACTAGATAATCATAGCAATCAAGCATGAAGAGAATAAGCAATACAGTATTTAGTTGAACAATCTTCCAAACTATGTTAAATTCTATTTTAATTTCCTATTCTGAATCAAAACCAACTTACTTATCAAAACTGTATTGAGCCATTCTAGCAATGAAAGAGGCTTCTCCAACCACTTGAGCCATTCTGCCAAGAGCTTCGCCTGCTGCGCATCTCAAAATTGGATTAGGATTATCAAGGGCACCCATGACCAGTGTCAGAGCAGATTTGCGGACCTCTTCTGGTCCTAATGTGCTTTTATTCTCAGCTAAACCCTACATGAAACAAAGGAAATCACATTCCAAAGCAAGGCAGAAAGGGATGAAAGCCAACAGTATATACCATATTATGTTTGCAACACTGTTTCACATACAGACCTGCTGCACCAGTCTTTTTTATCCAGTGCATGCACCCCAGCATTACTGAACCTGAGCAGGCTTTATGCAGGATATCCCAGAGAGAGAAGCTTTAAAATCTAACTGCAATATATCTTTCTGCCAGACAGGAAAACCACAGCTCAGTTATATTTATGCAAGAATCACTTGAATCTAAAACATTTTAAATATATGAAAACATTTTTTTCTTAATAACCACATCTTTGCAAACGCTTATACAGCCTGTTACGTGAACATTCTACAGAAGAATAACACTGACTACTGTTTCTGCAGCTTCTTTGGTTTCCATACTTCATTAATAGCAAACAACCTTTCACTACAGCTTTCAAGAAGTCTTGTACTCTGGGAAAAATAATTAAACACATGTAACTCATTTCAGCTCAGATTTGGCAACTACTTGGCCACTGGGCATCACATAGAGAATTGCAGGCATCTGTCTTAGAATCTACTTTTCAACTAAGCAACATTGTTTGCATTTCTAAGAACAAAGGAAGGAAGAGAGGTGCTTTTTTTGGCCCATCAACCAAGGACATGGAGCCCCAGTAACAATTACCTCAACCTAGGTAACCATTTTCTTGCCTGTCAAAAGTCAGACAAGAAACTAAACCAATTTTTAATTACAAGCTGGCACTCCTATGGGAGTAGCTTTCTCAATGTACAGGAGTTAATTGCTCTGAAGATGAACAAAGATGACAATGACAGATATTATATGACAGACTCATGAATTGGAAACTATACAAAACAGCACCAGGAAAAAAACTGGAATGCCTTAAGATATCCTACTAATAGAAATAAAATCCTTCCCTCTAAGACACTATGTCCCAGAAGGCCTTAAGGCAATGCAAGTTAGTGAAACAAAATATTTTTCAGGAATATTATTTGTGACTTGCTGGCTAGCTTCCAGACTTGATAGAATGAGGCTGAATTTCCAGGTGTAGACACAGAGCTGTAACTGAAGTCAGTGGGACCGGACATGTCAAGAATCATAGAAGAGAATCATAGAATCACAGAAAGCTTTAGGTTGGAAGGGACCTTTAAAAGTCCTCTAGTCCGACATTACCACAGTGAGCAGGAACACTGCTAACTAGATTAGGTTGCCCAGAGCCCCGTCCAACCTGATCTTCAGTGTTTCTGGGGATGAGGTTTCTACCACCTCACTGGGCAACCTGGACCAGTGTTTTGCCACCCTATCTGTAAAAAGATTCTTTCTTGTATCTAGTAAAAATCTATTCCTGGTTTAAAAGCATAACCCATTATCCTGCTGCAAGAGGCCTTGCTAAAAATATTGTCCCCACCTATGTTGCAGGCTCCCTTTCAGTACTGAAAGGCCACAATAAAGTCCCCCTGCAGCCTTCTCTTCTCCAGGCTGAACAATCCCAACTCTCCACTCCTCAAATCGTTTTTGTGGCCTACTTCTGGATCAAGTCCAAAAGGTTAATATTCTTCTAGCTTAGCTTTGATGCAGAGAAGCTTTGACTACCTGAAAATTTAATGTGCTTCAAGTTTACCAGGAGAAGGCACTAGTGCAACATGACATGGCGACAAGTGCCAACATGGTGCTTTCTTTGCATATGTAAGACATCCTGCCTGCACCTCTGCACAGCTCCGTGCCAAGTCTGGAGTCCCAGAGGAACCAGGATCAGGTCAGAAATCATCTGCCTCTCTTCCAGCACCCTGTCAGAGCCTGTGAAGATTCAGAAGCCTCAATGGCTTTAAAGACACCGACTGAACTCCCTACAAGTGTTTGGAAACTGTAGTTAGCCCCAGGAATCCAGAGATAATATTTTTGTGAGTAAATACTTAAAGCCTCTCTCTAACTAAACCCAAGCACCTTCTGCCTTACGCAGAAATGAGCTTCTCGAGTCCCTTTAGTGGACAAGCAGTATATTGACCACAAGATTCCCCTTCCAATTTCTAATAGCTGAATTAGTATTTCTTATATTGTTGCTAGTTACTTCTTAAGTGTTCTAGATTCTCTGTTTTCCCTCTGTGTAATACTTTTAATAATAGGTTCTTTGCACGGTCATGAAAAATCATGGTTTCTGAATATCAAAATTAATAAACTATATTAATTTTGGAATAGATCCAGCCCATACTGTTACAGTTCTCTGTACTGATATACACAGATAGAATCTTACACTAATATCTGAAAAACAAAAAAAAAAACCAAACATGTTTTGGTGGTTTTAAACTTATGACTGTTGAAGTCATAACTTTAGTAATATTTTTCTAACAGCCTTTTCTATCAAATACAAATTTATGAACTTTGACACCCATTACAAGTTTTACCTTCAATGCACTAAGAACAGCTGTAAAGATGTTAAGCTGCACAGCTTGCTGACGAACACCTTTAGCCTGCTTGACGCATTCAGCAAAGTGATCCAACATTTGTAATCTGAAACAAAGTAAAACAAACTAACGATTCTTTCAAAATACAAACTAAAGCACAACTAGTTTAAAAAAAAAAAAAGGTACACATGAAAAAGGGTCCTTTTAAGTTCAGTCACAAAATTTATGTTTAACAGCTGCAGAAGTTACTTATTTTAGGCAGAAAGGGTTGAGTTGTTCTGAATGTCCCCTGGGTGGTTCTTTTAGCTCACCCACAAATCTATGCTATTCCTTTTGAAGAAAACACTACCACAAGGACATGAATCTTCAGACGTTTGTATAACCAGAAAGCTAGGAGGGTAAGAGCAGAACAATAGTACCACTCGACTACCATTTAAAATAGTGTTATCCTCCATATTCCTATTATTTTTCCAATAGTTTCCCCCATTTAACAATGTCAGAAAGTATTACTAGGGGGAGGACTACTCCTTAGGAGATACCAAGAAGATAAGCATAATGAATCATCTGCATTCTTAACTATTTGGCAGTTCCCCAGCTAAATCCTTCTATAGTTAAAAATAAGATATATAAGTTGAATTAAAATAAGCTGGCCTGAAGTCTATCCTGTGCTTATTGAAAAACAAAATTGACTACTGAGGGAAAACTGTTTCCATGAGGACTGCACTGAAATAATTTTACTTTGAACTGTGTCTAAGAGCTACCTTCACTCTGCGTTCAGTGACAAAAGTAGTCCTGACAACTCCTATATCCAGAAAGGTGGAGATTTTACACTAAGAAAAATAAAAGGAATTCAATTCCCTCTTTTTCAATATGCAAAAAATCACTTGTCAACTGTAAGCCAAATGGTTTTAGCCATGGAAGCTAAAAGAAATTCAATGGATACCACTTCTATGCTTTGAAAGCTGACTTGAAATTAATTGCAAAAGATACTTTTGCAGGAAATTCTGGTTTCAGAGACATCACTGCTGTTAAATGTGGCAAGAACAAGGAAGAATCTAATCTCTACCTCTAAACCTTAATCTTCAAAACTAATAAAACTGAAAAAAACATCTTATTTCTAAGCTGAGTAGACATTAATCAAAACATAATACTATCCAGAGAACAAGACTAGATTCTGAAATTGAATACTGATATAAACTGACCTATGTTTATAAGAGACGTGAGGAAAAACCACACCAAAGAGAGCCACAGACGCATCAATGACAGATACTCCTAACGGAAGGGGACCAGGCACTGCTTCACCAGCAGGGATGCGCAAATAAATAGAAGATGGATCATGTTCCAAAGCACCACTTCCAGATGCACTGTTTGGCTGAAGCTGAAAAAAGGAAAATAATATGAACACCTCTGAATATCCTTTTGTACATAAAATTTGGAGCCAGGAAATAACCAAAATGCGTATACAGTAGCTTAGAACAAACAGTTTACAAAAACCTGAATGCAACTGCATTGTCCCTGTGCATACACACACTGGCATTACAGAACCTCCTAAATTCCAGAGGATCAAAGCAGTAAACAGCTGGATAAATGCAGAAACTACCGCTCCTGTCAGTAGGCAATGGAAATAAGAGAAAACCAAATTAATTCTGGCACTAATAGTAGCTTCTGCATCACTGACTACAAAGCAACATCTTTCAGGAAAAAGGTTTTTCACTCACTCTGTCTGAGCACTTAATTGCAATACACTATATTAAATGTTTTGGCTGCAATGATTCCTTACACATAAAGATTTCAAAACATTATTAAAATTACTAACATTCCTGTCATGACAATACTTCTTAACCACCACTTCCTCACAAGACAATTAAACAATCATCTATTTTCATACCTTATTTCTTATTTAATTGTAAAACAAAATTAGAATCTAGTAGCTCTGTATTATTCTTAAAAAGCCACATAACAGAGCAAACATTTCTTAAGATATCCCTATTTCTAAAAAAATATAAAACGTGAAAGAGCACAAGAGAATCCTGTAATGCACTGCAGGGTTTCAGTTACCAGAAGTGACACTGTTTTACAAGTTAGAAGGCTTTAAAAAAAAAAAAAAAAAAAAAAAAAGGCAAGCAGTGGAGAGTCCCAGAAGGCTTTGTGGATTGAAGACTGCACTGGAAGTCTACTATATTTATCATCACAAACAAGGGAAGTTTTAAAAAAACATTTTTTTTCCACTTTGATATGTTGATCTTTTCTCAGAAAGTTTCACTGTGGGTTGTCATATTTGGTATCTCTCTTGGCTTTTGGATCTGCTCAGTCAAGACAGCAGCATTCTAAGACACCTTGCCATTATTACATGTGCTATGGCAGAAGTGGCATTTTTCAGCTCACTCCTGTCCTTAAATCCTTACAGAAATTTCAGAGGAGTTGCAAATGCTCAGAAGAATCAGATTTCTAGGGAATACAGTTCACTATTTCATTGGTGGGCATACCCAGAGTGACAAATATTTTTTTTTCCATGTGATTAGATCCTGAAATACATGAAGGCTTGAAAAGAGGCAGACAGCCCTTTCTTAGTCATCACAAGCTAGGAAAGCAAAGAGTCCACTATTACCAGTCTCCTCAACTATTTAACATTAATAAACTTTTCCTCATGTTAAATTTTCTGTCCAAGGGCCACAGGAAAAAAGATAACTGGATCAATATTACCAGTTGATCCAAACAGACAGACCCGCAAAGTAATACTTGCTTCCTTTACTTAATTTTTTTATTTCTGTGTTTCAAGTGCAGCAAATCCCTTGTAATACCAACCGAATTGCATCAACACTTTTAAATCAAGATTTCATACACCTATAAATTTAGCTAGTTAAATCTTTTTTTGCAATAAGACCATTTTGCAATACTGGTTATTTTGACAGCACTTTTGTTACAAAACATGCTAAGTGGAACTTACATTTTTCCTGGTTCAAAAAAAATAATCAGAGAAAAAGGCGGGGAGTGCTGTCTTCTGTCAAATAAATTAGGTTAGCTCACTAACCATAAGCATACGATCAGTGTCACAAAATTTGCATCTCAGCTGTAACAAGCATGGTATACTGTAAGATGGATCTACCAAACCTCTGAAATGACTGAAAACAAGTCATGAAGCTTCAATTTTAGAAGGCATCCCACACACGCATCACAAAGATAGTGCAGATAATTCATTATTCTTCAAGGTTTTTTACTACCTGATCTTCAATTGACTTATGATCCGTCTCCTGCAGCCACGAGCCAAGAAGAACACTGTCGTCATAATGACAAAGAGACCTTAGGAGTGATGTGGTTGTATTAGCAGTGTTGTCTGTCAAAGTAAATTCTGCTACCAACACTCGAAGAAGTGCATTAAATGATCCTAAAAGGACAGATGTTAAAAAGAATCATTGCTGCTTCTTACCCAAAATACTTCAGCTAGTAATCACAAGTTACAAAATTAAAGCATGTACCATTACCTCAATTTTTAAAGTTGCAAACAAAGAGAAAAGTATATCTCATATGACTAGAATTGATATCAAGGCTTCGGACAGAACCCTGGGCTCCCAATTCCCAAATCACTTGGGGGACTGGACACGATGCCCTTTGAGGGATCCTTTCAACCTACTGCAACCTATGAATCTGTGAATGTTATAAACAACAGATAAGGTCATCCCCTGATGGATGACAAAAAAAATCTGCTCATCTACATGATTACGTGAAAGAATTATAATTGGTATTCTATGAATTAACAAAAACAACAAAAGACTGCTAATCTATCAGACCACATCAGCTCATGTGACAGTGTCTGGCAATTTATAGCATAGATCTGTCTAATACATCTGATAGGGTTTTAGAAAAAAACAAAACGTAAAATACAGAAACCAAAACTAAATCTTCACTCTCACATCTGCCCTTTGAATATACTAAGAAATAATGTTCTCCATTTTTTAAGTAACAATGACATAAAACACCTAAATTTGATTTCAAAATATGATCTCCATACCTCTCAACCATAAAAGTCTCAGCCACCGTTACGGACTTCAAGTGTTACTCTGATAATTTTCAATATTCATACTCTGTAGTTATTCTGTCAAGATGACAGAGAAGATGAGGAATCTCTTAGGAGATTCCTAGTATTCTATTTTGAACCTTCTAAATGCTTCAGAGGCAAGTACCAAAAGCACATCAAAAGGAGTAAGGAGAATTTTTGCTTTAATGAAAATTATTAAAAACTGTACATACCTTCATATGTCTTTGGGGGCAACAAAGCCAATATATCATAAAGTCTTAAACGGACCATAGCCGCACTTGCTTTGAGATGAGTTCCATGGGTTTTAGTTACTGATGGAATGCTGTAGAATTAAACAAGAAAGAGACAAGTACAAATATTGCAGATACTGAAAACAGTATTTTCAGATTTATGTTCCTAAGATGTGTTTCTAGCCAAGACAAGCAACTAGGACAGGGTGAGGGGAAAAAACAGCCCACAAAACCCAACCCAAAACTTAATTTTTTTTTATGTTCTGTAAAACATTTTAAATCTTTTCAATAGTATATTTCATAAGCTGCTTTGCAATTAATATCTAGTATGCAAGTATCTTATCTCAAAAGCTCAACAAACTGGAAATCTAACACAGAATTAACAGAAATTGCCATGGCAGGCTCTTCAGAATAAGCTATGCAAGAATGTACTTTTTAAAACCTAATGTCCATAAATACAATGCTCATAAAACATTTTGTCAAGATGGACAAGCAGCATCAGTGAAGTGCTAAGTCACAATATGAACTAAAACAAATGAATTCTAATATTTTAGGTCTGGGAAACAGACCTATCAATAAAGAGCAAAAAATGCTTACTTACTGGGACATCATCGTCATGGCACATTCTATGGGTGTCATCAATTTCCTGATAACATCCTCAGTAAGGAGCTCAGGGCAATGAGCAACAAAACTTCTCATTGCTAAGAACAAAATAGTTCATGTTTTAGCAAAATAAAACCTCAACAAGTATAAAGCATGAGCAGCATACAGATCCTAAGAGAAGTATCAAAAACTAAAAAAAGTGGCAGTGTGCTGGTTTTGATAGGGTTTTAGATCTGAGTGAGAAATTAGACTATTGGCTGAGTAAGGAAAACACAGTATGACACTTCACCCCAGAGCTTTACTGAGAAAGAAAAAGTATTTTTAAGTATTTAAAAAATATTTTAAGTATTGTACCCAAAACATTAGATATCAGACGGTTTCTGACCACTCTGAATGCAGCTGCTTCTCTTTGCATCGTCTCCAATTCTCAGTATTTCTACTAACTACTTTCCTGCTACTAATTCCCCTGGCCAATCTACCTCAGCTTATCTTCAGCATCAATAGGTGGTGAGATAAGATTGGGGAAGTGGGGAAAGGTGGTAGGGGGTGGTTGGTTACCCTTCTTGGGGATTTTGGTCTCTGGGAGGGGTGTGGTGTTTCTGTATTACCTTTTCATTGTATATATCTGTAAATATCTGTCATATCTTGTAAATACTTGCTTGTATATTGTGCACTGCTGTAAATATAAAGCTTCATTTATCAACTTCCAGTGTTCTGAGTCCTAGCCTGGGTTTACATCAAAGGTGGGGGGGCAGATAACTGCTAAACCACTACAAGCAGTCAACGATGTTTGATTTAAAACTGTGTGATATGTTCACAAAACTAAATGCCAAAACCGGGTCACAATGATGACAACCTAACACATCTTACTCACTCTCAAGGAACACAGGGAACACAAAATTTCCTTCTATTGTACATGGGATAACACATCAATTTACTGCACATCTCTCTTGAGGTTTGAAATTCTTACCACACAATGCTCCAGCACGGCCTTCCAGTGTTACTTGCCAGGTAAAAGAATCTCCTCTTGCCTTCTCTGCTTCCAGCTCTTTCAGAGAACGTGGAAACACATTGCGCCACAGCAGCAACATCTTCGGTAGATGGTATCGAACTACAGAAGGACCTACACAAACCAAAAGTGACAGTATAATAAAAACTTGTATTTCACTAAGTGTGAAAAACCTTCTCTCCACTTGAACACTGAAAAACAGAAGTATTTCTCATATCTAGGTTGAAAGTGTGGCTAATAAATAACATAGGTAAATCTGCTGTTACTGATTACATAACTCATTTCATTGAAGGAAAACTTCTGAAGAATCTCCACAGGATCCAGTGCAAGTGAACTGAAAACAAATTGGAGGACAGCCAAAATAGGGCTGCATTTTTAGAAAAACATGACAATAAGATGACAAAAAACCCAGACAATTTAGAGAAGCAAAATGAGACACAAAATAGTCTTTGCTGAGAGATCAAAATATTGCAGAATGCATCAGAATATTATCATATTTTCCATAATTAAAAAAAAAAGGCAAAATCCCCCCCACACACAAAAAAAACCAAACAAAAAAGCAATACACTATTGCTGCAAAATTCAAGAATATACTTATAACCTCTCAGAAGATAATTTCTTATATTTCTGTGATGGCAGATATGAGTGTTAAGACTAGATTTTTTTAAAGAGAACTGAAAAGCTTTCAAACTGGTAACACTTCTAATCATCACTGTTGCCTGTCTAGAGGCACATTTGTTGGAATGAAAATTTTGTTTTATTTACAGCCCATTTCTTCTGTACCACAGTATTAAAGAAGGAAAACTAAGGTCAATTTTGACCATTTAAGAAAATTACTAAAGACTGTGTTTCTAAAAACAGAGCTATAATTCCCTTTAAGTAGAACATTTTCTACTATCCTTCAGTTTACATAAACATCAATACTTCAGTTCTTCCCAGCAGAAACAACAATGCTGAAATAAACTTATTAAAACTCTGTTTCCCTTGCTATAAACTGTTGCCATAGGTACTGGACTGATTACATGTAGGTACCGGTTGCCACAGTGGATAATCAGGTAGTTGTACAAGCATTAACAACCAAAACAAAAACCAACTGGTTTTGCAAACCTAAAGTCATAAGTGCTCCAAGTAAAAGCCATCCAGCCTGAGTCCGCTGTAAGGAGAGCCTGCTGTTCTGTGCAGCAGTTCGTAACAGATCCTCGGCAATACTAACCACCATCTGCACCAATAACAAAAAACAACGGAGTTTAAAAACAGAAATTACACTGCAAGCTACTGCTACACATTCATCCTTACAAGACTGCATATAAATATGTTCTCATATTTACAAAGAATGAGTGCAGGTTACATTTCACATAGATTATTGTTGTTTTATGTATGACAATACAGGCAGTAATATTCTCTTCAGCAATTAATTATTCATTAACATGCCAAATGAGAAGGCAAATTTTAAAAAGAGGGGAAAAGATGCTGCTAAGTATTGCAACTGAAACGCTACAAACACATTCATTGCTAGTCACAAGTTCAAATTTAGTTTACGTTAATTAATTACCGTGTTACACACTTTGCAAAGCTATTATTTCTAAATTTTAAAAAGGTACTTTTTAGTACATTTATAGAACAAGCACTCATTATCTCACCTTTCCTTTGGCATGAGGAATACCTAAGGGACACTGATGCACACCACCTAACAAAGCAGCCATTGCAAAACTGTATCCACTAACAGCTTCAGGGGAGGTCTTCAGATTGTTGAGTCTTTCTGCACATCTATCTAAAAATGGAGTCAGCTGAAAAGGCAATGCCACAGCTACACATCGCAAGCACCACGCAGCAGCAAGTCGAGCAGCCATGCTGGGATGAAGAAGAACTGAAGTTACTGTCTCCAAGAGACCTACAGAAAAGAGATTTTACCGTCTTACAAGTTATGGTATGCTTTTAAGTACACAAAGACAAGTGAACTGAATCAACACTACGCAGGAAACACATAAGTTAAGAAAGTAAGAATTACAGTACTTGAATTTTGTCACTTTCCCTTTTTCTGTAAGGCAAGACAGAAGTGTTACTAGCATTACGTTGCTCCACATCAGCTCTTACCAGCAAAGGTGGAGCTGATAGAGACTGACTTCTACTACTTGAACAACTGAAAAGAGACAGTAACCCTAGATAGGCAAAGAGGAACTGGAAGTTGTTCACAATCAGGGTAGTGAAAGTTTCACATAGGTTGTGCAGAGATGTGATCACAGGATGTTAGGGGTTGGAAGGGATCTCTGTAGGTCATCAAGTCCAATCCTCCCCTGCCAGAGCAGGACCACATAATCCAGCACAGGACACATTCCTGGAGACGTTCAAGGTCAAACTTGATGAAGCCCTGAGCAACCTGAGGTAGTTAAAGATGTCACTGCTCACTGCAAGGGGCTGGACAAGATGACCTTCAAGGATCTCTTCCAACCTGATGCATTCTGTGATTCTATTCTGTGACTTCTACAACCTGCCCATCTTGTACAGAGATTGCCAGTAACAGAGCAACAGTAAGACTGATCTTTGATTTTGCTTTACGCTGTATACAAGCACATGCTATAACATCACTGACTGACTGCTGTACCATGCTTTTGACACACAGATGTCACCCCTGCACCAAGTTACCATCCTTCTACACTTTCCAAACCTTTGTGTCTACCTAATGCTGCCTTGTAACTGTGACCTCTTCAGTTCAATCTGTCTCCACTGCATCACCTTCCTTATTTCAAATCTCCAACTTTGCAAACTTCGAAGCCCCAACCTCTACTTTATCTCTTGCACTCTCTGTAGCTAGTGAACAACTGCCCACATACTTTGCAGGAGCTAGCAGAAACAGCACTGATACAGTCCCCTCTGGTCCTATGGTGCACAGCAGTAAGGAATAAATGAGCAGTCTTCCACCCTCACAGCCAGAACCAAATCAGTATGAGAAGAATGTCATGTCTATCAAGAAAACAATCTACGTTATGAAATATCTAAATGAGTTTGCACATTTATTGGAAAACATATAGACAGCCATAAACTGGAAAAAAAAAATCAAAACCTGCAATACTATAGTATAAACATGGGTTCACATGTTAAAACAAACAAGAAAATCCTCCACAAACCCCTTGTCAACTTAAGCTATATAACTAGCATTTTAAAATGTGACTATCCACTGCTTCATCTCAACAAAATACTCAAACTCCCAACAGAAATCTGGTATCTAAACACAATACAGCTTTCCATAAGCAAGTATTTCAGACTTTACTTAGTAAGGCAATGTACTTCCTCAAACGTACTTTCCATTATTGGAAACAAATCAGTGCTAAAAATCACAACCTTCCAGCTTTACTCACCGCTTCAGGCAGACTTCGATCAAAGCAGTTGCTTAATACTTTGCCAGATGAATTAAAATAGCATACTAAACACAATGAGCTAGATGGACACAGCTGTCTGGAGTGGCTACAGTGAATGCCAGCTCAATTAATATATTTATTACATATTAATTTAACTAGATTTAATAATATTACATATTAATTGCTCAAATGTGTTTATTTCCATACCAATAGAGGGCTCTTGAATAAGAGGAGATGCAGTGGCATTCAGACTCTGAACCAGACTGCCCAGTTCCTGAAGGGCGCACACCATTACATGCTGGCTTGCAGCTACATCAGCAGCTCCAGATTTATTTTCACTGTTAGTATCATTCACCACTGCTTCTGCAGATAAGAAAACAAAAGTATCTTGCTTAATCACCACGTCAATCACAAATGAACATACACAGGATAGAAAGGTACAGCTCAGTTTTGACCACAACTTTGGCCATAACATGAACTTGCAAAACAAGCACTTTGAGGATAAACAGTTCCAAGCCAAACACAATCACCCAAAGCCCATGAAAAACTGTTGCTCAGCAAGTACTACAGGTAGCAGTGCATTAAGAGTTAAGATTAATAGTGTAACACAGCAAATGCAAGTATACACATACACACCACGTGTGTACTGTACCTACACACAGTTAACTAAGAACAGAACCTTGACATATCTATGTTCTGCTTATAAATGTGTATGTATATACATATAGAATGAAGCAAACACCACAAAAGCCAAAAAACACCCTAGGCCTTTAGTAAATAATCATAGCCTCTAACTACCTTAAAAGCTACCCAATTAAGTTCCTAGATCACACCACAGGTTCTTTCTCCCACACTATCCCAGAAACAGCAACTATCACTTCAAAGAAAAAATACTTCAGTATCAGCTTAATATTTATATGTCAACTGCAGTACAAATTTAAAAATTTGTCCCCCTTAAAGGAAGGGAACTGAACATTGCCAAATAAAAATCCTTCCAGTTTACCAAATTCATCAGAAATGCTCAAAAAAAAAGAAACTATTCTTTTGATCATCCAAATACACAAGGGAATTTCCTGTAACTTTGACAAGGCAGCAGAAGGAGGAGTTTCTGCAAATGTTTTACTCCAGAAGTAGCATTTCCAACATTTTCCCAGAAGTAATACTTAACTGTAATTAGAACCTGTTCAAAGAATAGGTCTGAGAAGAACATGCAGAAGTTTCATAACTGATTCCCTTTCCATATATTAAATCATTACTTCACACTCAGATGTCAAAGGAGAATAGATATTTGCTAAATGAATTGTTGTGCAATTCCAGTTTGCTTTCTCAATCTCCAACTCAAATGAACTTATTTCACAGTAAACAAATGTCAACACAGTTTTGTCAGTCCTCCCAAGTGATTACATATTCTGCAAAGTTATGTAAAGGTGCTACATTTATCTTGTCTAATTCCAGTCTTCATGTTACATCTGTATATGTCACTTTTAAAATTCAGTTAAAAGTACGGCTATCAGGAGAGAATCCACAAGGACCTACAAGAGCCTGACCCACAAGACCTTCAATACTGGTAGTAAAGAACTCTGCACAGCTTTCAATAGAACCTGTCCCAAGACAGACTGCAAATGCACACCTTTTCCCCCACCTCCATTCTAAGCTAATGTAGTGCCAAAAGCCCCCACAGGATAACAAGCCAGTTTTACACAATCCCTCAGCAAGTGGAACTCAACGTTTTGGATATCATAGTTCAAATAGAAAGCAACTCAAGTATCTTTTACCATAACAACAAAATTGCACCTTACAGTAAAGGCAACCAGTGTACTGACAGCAACCTTCAACTGATCATCAATAGGAGAAAAATGGTTCTCACCCACTGCCTTCATTTGTTTACCAATAGCTTGACAAATATCTTTTGCAGCTGCAATCTGTGCTTTCTCCCCAAGTAAGCTGCCCACAGTTGCTCTCAAAATAAAGGACACGCATCTTCGAGAGTAGACTGCCTCCACATGGGTCTGAGTTGCACGAGGATGGGAGACTAGATCAAGCACATGTGACAAAAACGTTGCGAAGTTGCGCTCTAACCATTGACCTCCTAGGGTTGTAACGAAGACAACGTAGGCCTGCAAATTCAGAAGTTACATAACAGATCCAATTAAAAGAGAAGCATAAGACTACATTCAGTTACCACAGAATAAAAAATACAGTTGTACTTATGCATAATGCACTACAGTAGCAGTCCCAGTTAGTAATAAGCAATCTTAATGAAGTTAAGCAGGATAAATCAATTCATTAGCCAGGTCTTTCTTGGTGGAGCTAAACTGTTTCCAGTGCTACAAATTGCATCCAAAATACTGTTGAGATGACAGCAAGAAAACCCAGTCCAACATGTTTCTTTTTTTAAACTTTAACATTATGCCACTAAGCAGCAGCAGTATGAAGGTGGTGTCATTCACAATGAAGACAGGAGATTTTCACCAAGTTCACTTTAAAAACACTGAGAAAAATAAGAGGGTTTCACAAAATACAGATTCAGCCAAGTTATTGCAGCATATTGAAATATATGCCAGAGTGAAAACATCTGAATTGGAAGAGGTGCTGCTGCCACCTTTCTCTATCAGGCAAGTGAAGCTTCCACATTGAGATTTCACCTACTCAAGGCAGACATTAAACACAGTTTTACAAAATCAATGTTGCAAATATTAACCAGTAGCTAATAAAAGAGCCAGCATACACAAAAGGACAGCAGTGTGTCCTGTCTGAAAAGATATAAAGTCTTTAACACACAGTATTCAAATATTTCTACAAGTTAATCCTATGTAATACTCACTGATCAAAAAAGCCTTCCTTAGCACACTATTCATTACTGCGTATTAGTAATAAAAGAAAGTAACTTAGGTGAATGACATCGCACATACACTTTGCAAAATAGGTAATGTCAAACTAGCCTTCGAAGTTGACTTATAAGCAAATAAATAATGGAAGTGTGTACTCCTACTACTAAAAGAGTTACCATTAGGTATAAATGTTAATTCATTTTTTAAAATGTTACAGCTTATGACAAACCTGAGTAACACCAACTCGCACTTCCCTATTGACAGATCCTCCTACTTTTAACATCTCTCCACCACTCTTCAGGAAACCAGATCCCCCTCGCAGAAATCCTGTGGCCATAAGCTCCAAGACCTCCTCAAGCGTGGCTCTCTTCACATTCTGTCGCATCACTTTCACAAAGAGAAAAACAATCATTTAACCCAGAAGCTATAACCAATACAAGGCAATGATACTGAAACCAGACATACTAATTCAAAGTTATCTTGTGAATGTAAATCTAGCCAACAATTCAGGGAACAGTGTGTTTTTATACTTAAAAAATAAGCTACTTTTCCCATGTGATTTTTAGTAATTTGTTCTCACTTTCCATGTATGACTATAGCAGGGATTCTACTTTCTTTCCTCTTTTTATCTTAGAATTTGGAAAACCAAACCATCCACCCACAAGCTTCTACCTACGAGAAAAACAGTGTATCTATACAATACTGTCATGTAACAGTGTATTAAAGGGATACTTTGTCCTCTTGAAAACAGACTACAAGAGGACTTGTACCTGTTGCTTGTTTTGGTATCAGTGCTGTTGCCATGACAGTCCCCAAAAGCTTTGACACGGCAACTCGCACACCATAGTTTGAGTTTTCCAGAGCTTTAAAGCACAGCGTTGCAACATTCTCTAGTTCAGCTGTCCACATAAACACCGCTTCATTCTGTAATTCCAGCAGACACTGTAGGAAAAAAAAAGACTTGCTGAGCACCAATGGAGACCATTCTCACCTTTTATCTAAGTATCAGCACAACTATCAGGTTTATTCAGCAAGTATTTTAATATAAATATTTAAAGAGTTAACACACATACACTTCCACATACCCAGAAAATTAGCGAAGTAAACTACCCAAAATCCCATGGAATTTGTTAATGCATAAATAAAAATTAAGAGGAAAGCACCACAAAAGAACTGTTACCAAATAACTCTCAGAGAAATATTATATTTTATCTCATATTTGTTTACAAAGTGAGGAAGACAGTACTGCAGTACTGCCATTTACATTAAATAAATGTCTGAGACTTCAGCATAAACTATAAGGACTTACCTTGCCCAAATCATTATCAAATTTCCTATCATAAAACACAGGTTTCAGCTCAAATGCAAGTACTTCGCAGTCACAACACGAGAAACTGTAGGACTGGTGAAAAACACCCACCTTAGCCACTGCGCATCGTACAGCCATAGATCTGTCTGTCAGCAGAGATCGAGCGTTCTTATAAATGTCACGATGACAAGAAGCTGCTGCTCCTCCAAGCCCATTTAGGACTTTCTGTAAACTCATCAGAATTTCACTGCGGCCCTGAGACTGCACACACACCAAAAAAAAAAAAGTTTACATAAAAATGTAGACGTATTAGTCATATCAAGAACCAGGTGCCTAATTCTGCATTTTCCTGCTTCCATGTGGAAATATTTTTGGAAACACTGATAATATAGCTCACTAAAGGCATATATGACCAATACCTAGCTAGTTGTAGATAGCACCAAGAACACTACACTTCTACTAAAACTGTCTCAATTGTCACATAAATTTGCTTTAAACAAGATGCCTCTGTCCTTTATCTGCCATGGCCTCAAGAAAACACATTTGATGTAACAGATCCAGAAGACCAGTCAAGAGCTTCCTACTATACCTGCACACAGGCAAGTACTTAAAATTGGAGGGCACCAAATAAAATTCACACAGGTACAACACAAAGGAAACAGCTGCCAGGACAAGATACACACAATCAGTACTCTTTCCAACTTGTCAAGAATTTTAAAAATAACAAAAAACACAACAAAGGAGCAAACAAAACCCCAATGGAGATATCTGTGTCAAATCAGATGCACTAACAGTCCAGGATGCATTTTTTCAACACACACTCTCAAGGCACAATGTATCCTGCAGAGTAATGTCTCTGTTGTTGAACTTATTTATTATTTTATTTTAAAAACTGAAGGTTTATTCAAGGTCCAAGAGCAGAAACCTTAACAGAGCAGCTAGAAATATTACCTGCAACCATTTTACAGTTTTAATTGCTGCTCTGAAGCAATTACTATAGAATTCATATGAAAGAAGTCTAAACTCTGCAATAAAATTACATCCACATGCTTCACTTGACACTACAGAAGTGATTTGCATTTTAATATGTAGAAGGCAAACAATCTAGGCATTTTGGCAAACATCTTTGGAGGAAGCAGGTTTCACTTTAAGCAGAATCAAGACTTTATATACGTAAAGTAATCTGAAACTTACCTCTGCACTTTTCAGAGACTTTAAAAGATTATTTACTGTTTCTGGAAAAGAACTTCCCAGCATTCTGCCCATTTTTTCATAAAATGCTCCAACACATGCCACAGCAGCCCTAGGGGAAAAAAAGTATCTGTATCATCTAAATGAAGATAAATACTTAATTAGAAATGCATGTTTTAATCTAACCATCAATTGGGAATACAAATCCACTTATTACCCACTACTATACTCTGCAGTTTAACACTGTACAGCTAAAGTAATTTTTGTTTACAAAAAGAGGTACAAAAATGTATTAGATTTTAAGAGTACAACTGTACTTGCATGGATATTATGACAAGACCTACACACAGAGTGATTGTAAAAGACAAGTATATGCTGAAACCTCAGCAAAATTAGGGTTTTACATTTCAATAAACTGTCTCTTTTCCAAGGACCCTTTATCATACCTTGACAATTTTTGTAAACACTGAATAATGTGGGGTTTTATCCAAACTTAAGAACTTAACTGTATAGGCACTATAAAAATCACTGGGTGCATAAGCAGTGACATAAATGCTTTCCTTGCCCTGTCATTTGAGATTACAAATATTTTAAGTAATACTACACTGCAATTATATACACAAATTGCTCCAGGATTGCCATGAAAGCAGCTTCTAAAAACTTGCACTTTTTAATCACAAAGGAACAAGGCTGTTTTTTAAAAACTGCAATTCTTGGGTAGATTACTTTTTAGAAAAGCTTTTTATAACAAAGGGTAGGCTGTAATGAGTTTAACAGCCATGTTTCCTATACAGATCTTCTATGAAAACACCTACAAATGGAGTTTGAAATCATATAGTAAAAAACATTCATGACTACCACTGGAGTGGCTGGAATAACTTTCAGGGCACCTTATTGGACGAAACCCTTCCCAAGTATACAAGTTCCTCACAAAGTTCCAACAGCTTTAGATAAAGGGAGGACAGTATCTCAACTAAAGGTGGCCATTTCAGCTCATATTGTTAAAACCTATTTTCATGGTAACGTCTGCAGGAAAAGCCAAATTAGAGTTCACTAGACACAGTGAATGTATGAACTGCACCTGAGAAAGTAGTACAAATAGTTTCAATGGAGACTGTTTGTAGTATTAATTAAATTCCTACTAGTGAGATTGCTCCCATAAGTAACAATGACCTGGATCACACATACATGTGGGACTCTCAGATAACCATGTATGTGTCACCTTTGAGACCTGTCTTCCACAGTTCCAATCCTGCTCTATTTTCTGCTATATCAAGCATATATAAACTCCAAATAAATCAAAGCAAACATAACATGTGCATATACAGGCAAATTCTTCTGACTGTGCCTAAAAATCATTCATCTTTCCCTAGCAATATTAAACATACAGTTTTGTGGGTAGGTAGGCCGCAGTATCATCTTTGCTCTTGATGATGTCATTACACTTGTCAAGTGTCTGAAAAACAGTAAATGTGTCTCCAATGCTGTAGAGAGTGGCAAGGTTTTTCGCTAGTAGTTTTCGTGTAGGTGGCCCAGGAGAACTGCTGATGAGTCCCGTTAGCTGTTCCACAAGTTTCTTCTGCTTCTCCTTGACATCTGTCTGTTAATGGACCAAAGATAAGTACCATTAGAAAAGTCATTGAATTTTGTGTCACCTCCAAAACCCAGAAAAACCTACAAGGGATTGAAGCAAACCTTATACCACTCCCACATATATGTATTTCAGCAAATTGCTCATCTCAGGGACATTTAAGATACACTCAGTAACAGCAGAGACAGATGCCAAATGCTCAGAATTAGCCATTAATCTTTACGTTTTTGGGGTTTTTTTTTAATTCTTACTCAAAATACAGTAATATCTGCCTATAACATCTTTTAATGCTCTTTACCATCATGAATTCCTACTCTGGGAAGGAAAGGTTGCCTTCCAAATATTTGCAACAACGAAGAACTTAAACCAAGCTACACGTTATATACAACAGAGACATACTGACTACTGCAATTTATTTAAAAATACAAATTAATGACTTTTTTCAGGCTAAATCTAAAATCATACAGTTATCATGTGGCCATTACTCGTCAATCTTCTCTAGGATACAAGTATCTTCTCATACAAGTATTTCAGAAATGGGAGGGGAAGTGGAACATTAAATTACCTTGTTAGCAGCTACCAGCACTTTATCCAAAAATCTTAACCACTCAAAGATAAAGACTGGTCTCTTTGCTTCTGTAATTTGAGCTAATGCTTCCTCATTCAGTAACAAACTATGAGCCAGCTCCATGATTGGTTAAATTCTTGTCTTACTGTAAATTTCTGTAGCAACTCTAAAATAAAAATGTAAATATTAGTGTAAAGTGTAGCACAATGGTACAAAGTTTTGAAAATCAAAGGAAAATATGAAAATGGAATCTATAAATTACAGGATCATGGTTCCAGACTACTTAAACTTGTCTTAGCTAAGAAGTCCCTTGTAAAATCTACTTATATTTACAGCTGGGTAAAGCCATTAGCATTTCAGGGAACGGAGTTGTTAACTGTAAAAAGAGCACCTACAGGCACCTTTGGGGTGCTAACTCTTAGCCAAGAAACATATCATGAAATTTTTTTAAAACCCATAACCCACACACAAGGTAAATGAGTCACCCCACTGTTTCCTCTTATACAAAACAGAAAAAGGATTGTCCCTAACCAAGACCCTTGACCACACTGATGAAGTTAGGGCATGATCCTGGCCACTTTCCCAACACCTTCATAGACAAGCCTATCACAAATAGGAATTCATACCCATCACACACTGGAGAGAGGCAGAAACAGTGACGGAATTTAGCGTCACTGACCTGAGATTTCCCAGATTCCACAAGCCTTACCCTATGTTCTGGACAAATAAGCCCTCTGAAACTCAACAAGCCTTATGTGTAACAGCATGAAGTACAAGCAGCAGCCAAATGACTGCAAGTCTTCCCAACAAACAAAACACTAGAAATCCTGCTCAAAAAGTGAATGGGAAGGAGCAACAAAGCACTACCAAAGTATTACCAACATAAGCACTCTGCAGACAACCTTAGCAAACCACACAAAACATAGCTGTTTAATACAGAACAGATAAAAAGCCAATTAATTAAAAACCACAAAAACAAGTAAAGTATTTTAGGAAAAAAAAAAATTAAAAAAGGTAGAAAAAACAACCCAAAACAAAAAACCCCACAGCACCAACAGCCAACCTCAAAACCAGAATTTGATAATACTGAAACTAAGATCTTGGGTGAAAGAAGAAAAAGCAAAACAACTAAGGAGTATTACATATGGCATTATCTTTTGACAGCTGCACCATTCCACTGGTGCTCTCCAGTGCTCACAACACCTTACTCATTCACAGCTGAACTCAACAAATTCTTAAACAAAGTGATTTAAATTAAGTGGTTTTAATTATTTTTGAAACAATTCTCGGATTATAGTAAGAGGTGACGTTAATACTGCAATTGTATTATGATACTAAGTTCACCTTAATGACATATTGCTGATGAAACTAAAGCACCACAGTGTCTATAATATTAAGCTTGTTTTCTTCTCTTTGCTATCTTGCCTTATAATATTTCTCTCTGCATCTCCAGAGATAGATCAGCAAAAGCAGAAAAGCCAAATACAGAAGCACACACACAGTTCTCTCACAATACCTCCAAAGACATTTTTTTTTTTTCCCTGAAGTCATAAGGAATTGGGGAGGTATTGCCTGCCAGTAAGGCCAAGACTTCTTGTCTCAAAATACCTTCACATGAGAGTAGAGAAATGCAGTGAAGTGATGGCACTACGATTTTTTTGGGTATCATCTGATATCTACATTGCTTGGCACACCCCCAGACAGCAGCATTATGTGACAGCACATTACTCCTTTTCCTCCCCAGATAAAACTTTTTCTTTTCCCCTGGCCATTAGAGCCATGAATCTCTCATGCACCTCCTACACACCCACCCTTAGCTTTTCATATAAATTCAGAAAACACAAGCCCTGAACAAACAAATCTGCAGATGCACTCAACTGGCCCCACTGAAGCACGATGGATCAAATTTAAGATCAACTATACGAAAACACCCATCTCACTGAAGACTTACAACACACATCCATGTAGGCAGACAACCCAAAGCTCACCTACAGTGGCAAAGGTTTTACTCCAAAATTCAGAGAGAAATGCCTATTAATAAAGTTGTATTGATTCTGGTGAGGGCTGGGTCTCCTAGTGTATAAGCAATAAATACACTCCCATCTTTTGCAGGATGCACAGCAAAAGCATCGAGTAAATTGTGTTGAAGCATTACATAGTGATTAAAAAACGTTCGGATTTGGGAGAGTTGCAGATGTTTTTCTGTAGCTTAAACGAGCTGATGTCTGGACCATCACCATGCACACACTTCAGCAGAGCAACTCAGGAAACTGAAAAACGGGCAAGTTTAGCAGACAGCTTCCTGAAAAACTCCTATTTTGTGCCTGGGTCCTTCCAGCTGTGCCCGTTACTTCAGTAAGCTGTAACACCTCTTCCAGTGCATCTTGCCTGGTTCAAAACCCCTCAAGCAGTGACGCCTCAGCACCGCTTTACCGTGCCAGCTGTACAACCGTCCCTCAGTATAAGCAATAACGGTAAACACAAATGAGAAGCCCACTGCCTTCCACACGCACCCCCCCCGCCATTCGCGCCTACCTGCGTACCTACGCCAGACACGCACACAAACGCGGCAGCCGGAGCAGACCCCCTGCCCCAGTGCGCCGCAGCCCCCCGCGCCGAGTCGGGCTGGCACCACTCGCCTGCCCCCGCTTAGTCCACGTCACGCTCCTACCGGGCGGCGGCGACCTGCCGGCTCCAGGCTCCCGGCTGCGCGATGCGCTACAACGACGCCGCGAACCCTGGTGGGCAGGACACGCTCACGGACGAGCGTGGGGCCACACACACCCCTTCACTCGCTCCACAGGAAGGAAACCATTACCAGTGGGATAGGCTGCTTCAATCCCCACCGTGCCCCGGTCCGGCTGTCAGGGAAGGAATCTGCGGATCGGGACCATGCAGGAGGATGCGGCTTTGGCCCAACGCCGCTCAGTGGTGCGGGGAGTACCGCGGCCGCACAGCAGGAAGCGGGAGTCGCGCAGGCGCCGGCCGGCGGGGGCGGTCGTGCGCAGGCGCTCGGAGTTCTTCCGCTGCCGTCTCGGCTCCGCTGCGGCTGTGCGGGAGCTGTGGCAGCGGGTGAAGGTGTGTGGATGTCTTGAGGCGCTGCAGTTGCTGGTGGCTCGTCGGGTTCGCGTCCATCAGCTCCTTCAGTCTTCGGCCGCAACCCCGAGTAGCGGGCGTTTCTCCTTTTGACAGCGGGTTCTGCACTACGGATAGCCCGCAGAGAAATAAGTGCGTGAGAAAGCCACTTGAGAGGTTCCTAGGAAAGTGGTCGGAGCAGGGTATGCGTGCTGAACATGGAGGAAGATGAAGAGGAAGACTACATGTCTGATTTATTTATTAAGTAAGTGGCTCCTTTTTTTCCCTCTTAAGTGATTGTAAACATATAACAGTCCTACTTTAAGAAGTGCTAATATTTGCTGGAATTATTACTTGTTAGACAGGATGTCAGGCCAGGCTTGCCCATGGTGAGGCGGATGAAGGAAGCTATTCAGAAAGAGGAAAAGCAAAAAGAAGCTAATGAGAAGAACAGGCAAAAGAGCATAAAAGAAGAAGAAAAAGAGAGACGAGACTTGGTATTGAAAAGTGCATTGGGCAATGAGAACAAAGGCTTTGCTTTGCTGCAGAAGATGGGTTACAAGACTGGCCAGGCCCTTGGCAAAAGTGGTAAGCTAGTCACAGTCTGGAAGTATGTGCTTGTCTTCAGCTGTACCTTTACATTTTACAGACTGTAGCTGCTGCTTCATTTGTAAACAGGGTCAAAAATTTTTATTTCAGAGATCTAATGTTACTGAATTGTGAATGCATTGTAGCTAAAAAAAAAAAAAAGGCTGAGAGCAAATGTCTAAAAACTGCAATAGAATTGGCACTGTTGAGAGATCCTGCAAGGGGAGCAGCATAGAGTCATAGAATTGTTTCCGTGGAAAGAGATCTCTAATATTGAGTCCAGCTGTCAACCTAAGACCACTATGGCCATGAAACCATGTGCCAAAGTGCCATGTTCACACAGTTCTTGAACATCTCAACCACCTTCCTGAGTAACCTATTTCAGTGCTTAATGGCTCTTTCCATAAAAATTTTTTCCTAATATCCAACCTAAACTTCCTCAGCACAATTTCAGGCTGCTTTCTCTCATTCTATCAAGTTAACATTTTATTTCAGTTAATTAGCGTTCTGAAAAAATACAGCAGACAGGCCAAAAGTGAAGTTCCAGTTCAGCTGGGTCATTTGTAATGGCATTAATGGTACATTGGCTTGAGATTTTTTTTCAACTTCCAAGCAACAAAATCACAAGAAGTAGTATGTATGTAATGGAAAACACAGCTTGCCTGTTTGAATACACTGCGCAAATCATAGCTTGAAAAAGACCTAATTTCTTAGATGGACCTTTTGTTTTTTCTTGCAGGAGAAGGCATTGTTGAACCTATTCCTCTGAACATAAAAACAGGTTTGTGATACTTCCTAATTTACTTGGTTGGGAGTCAGCACGTCTCAACTGCTCACATTCCATCTTTTGAACTTATATAGGCAGAAGTGGGCTTGGTCACGAGGAATTAAAAAAGAGAAAAGCTGAAGAGAAGCTGGAAAATTATAGGAAAAAAGTCCATATGAGAAAACAGGCAAATGAACAAGCTGCAGATCAGTTCAGGTAAAACAATGTAACTAACCTTCAACCCAGTCTCTAAACAGCTGTGCTGTTTATGCCTATAGTTCGGTTATTCTTGTAATGTGCTACTGTTCATGTTTTGAGTGAGAGGCAAGAGTCGAAATACAGAGTCATTATATCTCTGCTCTAAAGGGAAAGCAGATGAACACTAATAATGAAGCATGTGCTGCATTATTTTGGTTCTGTTAATAATGTACAAACTGACTTGCTCAAGTAATTTGGATTCTTTAAAGCAGATAACTTTGTCATTTTTTTAAAATATAAAATCCACAAGTAATTCTGAGCAAGGTTACTACAGTGGTTTTAAAAATCTTGATAAATTGTGTAGGTTTTATTAGTTGTATTTTCTCCTGATTTGTTTGTTACATGTAGAGGAGAGCCTAGGGAAGGCTGTATTTTCTGCAGATGTTTAGTGAACCACATTCTTGATGTCTTGGTAAATCCTGATGAAGAAACAGTATTCAGTGTAGTGTGATCATGAAAAGCACAGTTGTGAAGGTACAGTTCTCAAGAAATAAATGTGTGCTTTCATAGAATCTGTGTTAGAAGGGCTTCTTAATTTCAACATTGTCCTGCTCTTAGAGAATTAGCAGGGCTAGAATCTTAGATTTTTCGATTTTTGAAGAGCTGTTTACTGTAATGCATCTCACTGTTTATCCACTTGCTTATTTTGGTTACTTACTTTCTCTTAACAGATTAAGATTCAAAAATAAACAAGAAGAACGTAAAATGGAAGGGGACCTCCGAAAAAGCCAAAGGGCCTGCCAGCAATTAGATATGCAAAAAGTGAGATTTAAATTTTTTTTTTTACTGGAAGGAGTGTTTACAGAGATACAGGCTGCAAGCAAAGCAGTGATCCAGTTCTCGGAGGTTCTCTAAAATTGTAGGGTAACTAATCTGAAGTTTTGATATTTGGCAACACTTAAGTCCTCTTAAAATATTTCAAAGTACACGTTTGCACTAGTAAAATAATGTGAGGTGCACACCAACTCCATAGTAACTTACTTGAGGACTCCTGTTAATTTGAATTATCAGAGCTCACCTGTTACTGCTTCTGCATTCCCATACTTACTTTTGAGCTCTTTGAATATCTTTCAGTAACCAAAGTCAGACTCTCCTGAATGATGGTACTGTTTACCTCAAGTGAGGGAGCAACATCATTGCAGAATGGTTGATGTTGGGAGGAGCTCTCATCTAAACCTTGTGCTCAAGCAGGGTCACACAAAGCACAGTGTCCAGGACCATGTCCTGACAGCCCCTGAATTTCTCCAAAGATGGGGATCATCATTGAGGGCATCAGCAGCTTTGCCAAGGAAGCACTGAAGTAGCAAACCTAAACCACAGTACCTTTTGCCCAAAAGGGATAGCATGGATAGTAGCAGTGAACAAATATAACTTTCTGCTACTTGAAAACTGCAGGGGTTTTTTTTTGGTTTTTTTTTTTCTATTAACCTGTTACAGATTAATGCCACCTCACAAGTACCGCTGAGACTGATACTCCTTAGGCTGCTTCAGATGCAGTCAGCTGGTTTAACTCATATAGTCTCTGTTGACGCTTCTTCCTTTATCTGAGGTGGATTAGAAAGCACTGTGTGATCTCTTGGTAAAATAAAAATAACTTTGGGCAGCATGTCTTCCAGCTGATGACAACAACAAAAAAAGCTGTACCTGTTCAGAATGTTGGTGTGAGATTATGTTGCTGAGTAGTGCTAACACCTACTGAACACAGATGAAGCAGAACTTAATGTTGCCATGCATTTACTTTTTTTTGAGAAATTAATCCTTGTGGACCGCTGCACTTTCCCATTACATCTTTAGTGATTCTTCTTGGTTATACTGTACAGGAATGTCTTAAATTGTGTAATATTTTAAATGCATAATTCTCATTTGAATTTTTCATTATTTAAGGATATTCATGTTCCCAAGGAGCCATGGTATTGGCTAGAACCTGAAGAGGAAGATGAAAAAGATGAGAATGACAAAGAAGATGAATGCACAAGCTCAGACATAAGTGTAAGCTCAGTAAATAAATTAATGGCTTGATTCAGAACTAAATTTAATATTAATTTCTGAAAGCATGTGCGTATGCATGCGTACACATATAAAGGACATATGCATATATGTCATTTTCCAATCTGTAGTGAATGGCCTCTTTGCCAATGACACATAACAAACAGAACCACTGATTTATTGCTTATCTGGTTTGAAGGTGATCTTTGGAAAAAGTAGCCTAGAGATAGAACTCTGAACATTTCTGATTGAATACCTGACCTTGCATGTCTTGGCTAAGATGCAAAGTTACTTGCTTTTCAGTTTTATTTTTTAATGCCTCATCTCTAATATCATTAGGCTGAATTTTAGAATCACTAAGTAATTTCTGAAAACACTCCACAGGTTATCTTGAGACAGATTGAAAATTCACTTTGAGAACTAGATGAGACAGCTGTTGTTGGCCTTACATATTTTATTTGCAGAGATTAGGTATGAAAAGTCCTAAGAAAAGTACCATATACTTGAAATAAGGTAGCTATTTTCAGTGCAGACTTCTTAGCAAGAAAGAAGGATGAGCAAACAAGACCCGTTAACTTTTCAGAGATCCTGAATTCCTGTGCTTCAGTTTGGGAAGCTTCACACCTTGCTGAGCTACAGTAGTATAGGTTTCCCGTAGCAAAAGTTTATGGAATCTATTTTAGCAAAGCTAGTTTCTAAAACTGTTATACATCATGTGAGTCCCAGATCAACGCATACCTACATATGCCTCTAGGTATCAGAAAAGCTACACATCCTGAGTGCATATTTGAGAGAACACCACTTTTATTGCATTTGGTGTGGAACAACCTATGAAGGTAAGAGTAAACCTGTCTTTGTGTTTTACTTACGCAGCTAGACTCAAACATTGCAATTTATCCTTTACTTTTCGCTTATTCCAATCTTTTAAATCTACATAGCAAACTTTCCTTCCAGACTGCTGGTATTTGCACAGAGCTTTGTCTATCTTGGTTGATTGTAAGAAAATGTTTAGGTGTATGTGCATAGGAGGAATTAAAAAGAAACAAATGAAAAAGCCAAGCAACACAAAACCAAATCAAGGAAACTACCAGACCTACAAAACAACAAGCAGAAACCAACCATATTGATATTTATTTGTATTCATATGAATTTTGCTTTGAGAAAACAAAATCCATATATTGAAACTAGTACTATAAAGAGCTACAAAAGCTGGCAGATGTTTCCAAACAGTTAAAATGCTATCCAGTTTCACGGCACCAAAAAGTGTAGAATTTGTGTTCACTTTGCAAATTATTAATTTCAAACTTTGTTTTATAACCTGCGTTGCATGGACTCTTCAAAGATTCTAGCAGTTCTGAGGATTTTTGCCTCCTCTGAGGTGGAATTACTCACTTTTTCTCTGCTCGCCCTGTAGACTCTGAAGATTTATCTTCAAACTGCCCTGGAGACAGTGCTGCAGATCACGACTAAAGCCTTTCTAAAGGAAGGAGCCCTAAATGGCCTCATGAAGCTCATCTCATCAACACTGGTCTATTGATCCAGACTATCCAAGTCCCTCTGTAGAGCCTCCTTACCCTCATAAAGATCAGTACTACCACCTAACTTCATGTCATCTCTGAACTTACTGATGGCACACTCTTGTCTTCATCAAGGTCATCAATAAAGATGTTAAACAGAAATGGTCCCAACACTGAGCCCACACTTGTGACTGGCCACCAGCTGGATTTAACTCCATCGACCACCACCCTTTGGGCCCTTTTGTCCAGCCAGCAGTTTATCCAGCAGAGCTGTACGCATCCAAGCTGTGAGCAGTCAGTTTGTCCATAAGAATTCTGTGGAGAACAGTGTCAAAGGCTTTTTGAAAGTGTAGGTAGACAATATCTACAGCCTTTTACTCATCCAGTAGCCAGGTCATCTGGCTACTGGCGATCCAAAGAGAAGGAGATCAGGTTTGTCAGGCAGGACCTGCCCTTCATGATCCCACGCTGCCTAGGTCTGATCTATATATGGGCTTGTTCTCTATATGGCACATAATAGCCCTCAAGATGACTTACCCCATGGCCTCCCCTGGTACTGAGGTCAGACTGACAGATCTATAGTTTCCTGGATTGTCCTTTCTTCCTTTCTTGTAGATGGGTGTCACATTTGCTACCCTCCAGTCCATTGGCACCTTCCCAGTCAGCCAGAACTGCAGGTAAATAACGGAGAGAGGCTTGGCGAGCACATCTGCCAGCACCTTTAGCACCCTTGGGTGTAGCCTGTACAGCCCCATAGACTTGTGTGGGCCTAAGTGGCATAGCAGATCACTGACCACTTCCTCATTTATTGTGATGACCTCCTTGTGATTGCTTTCCCTGCCTCCTAGTTCCTGAGGCTAGGTCTCCAGGGAACTGCTGGATCCAGTGCTAAAGATTGAGGCAAAGGAGGCATTGAGCACCTCAGGCTTCTCTTCATCCTTAGTCACTATGTTTCCTTCTATATCCAATAAAGAATGGAGATTTTCCCTGGTCCTCCTTTTGTTGTTAATGAATTTACAGAAAGATTTATTATCCTTAATGTCCGTACCTAGGTGTGCCTTGGCTCCTCTAATTTTCTCCCTGCATAGCTTCACTACATCTTTATAGTCCTCATGAGAGGTCTGTCCCCTCTTCCCAAGGTCATAGAGCTTCCTTTTGTTCTTGATGTCCAGCCAAAGGTCCCTATTCAGCCAGCCCAGGTGCCTTCCCTGCCAACTCGGTTTTTGGCACACAGGGACAGCCTGCACCTGTGCCTTTAAGATTTTCCCCTTGAAGTACACCCAGCCTGGACTCCTATATCCTTCAGGGTGGCCTCCCAATGGACTTTGTCAATCAGTTTTCAGAACAGGCCAAAGTTTGTCCTTCGGAAATTCAAGGTGGCAGATGTACTAACCTCTCTCCTTGTTTCCTCAGTGATACATAACTTAATCATCTCAAGATCACTGAGCCCCAGACACTCTCCAACCCTTACTTCCCCCACATGTTGTTCCCTGTTCACAAGCAGGTCCTGGAGGGCACCTTCCCTGGCTGGCTGCCTCACCAGTTCTGCCAGGAAGTTATCCTCTACCTACTCCAGGAACCTCAAGGATTGTTTTTTCCCTGCTGTGTTTTATTTCCAGCATACATCCAGGAAGCTGAAGTCTCCCACGAGAACAAGGGTGAGTGACTGTAAAATCTCTCTCAGTTGCTTATAAAAAATTTTATCTACCTCTTTATCTATAATAGGTTCCCACTATATCACTCTTGCTGGCCTTACTCCTGATTCTTACCCATAAGGACGCAAGCCTTGCATCACCTTCATTAATTTGTATGGTTTCATATGTGTCCCTAACATCAAGGGTCACTCTAACATCTCTTCTTCCTTGCCTATACCTTCTGAAAAGCTGGTACCTATCAATTGCAGCACTCCAACTGAACAACTTCACCTGATAATAAAATTCAGGTTTGAGTAAGGGAATAAATATTGTCTAGTGTACTGTGTTAAACAGGGCTTTTTTTACCTTTACAGAGATGACTAAACATCATACTTTTTATTCCTTACTACCTCTTACTACTGGGGAAAAAAAGTTTGTGAAATACTGCAGTGACATTATTTGAAACAATATTCAGTTATATAAAGGTGCATATTTTGTTTAATAGTAACAGATCTTTATGACTTTTTTTTTAAATAAAAAATACATTTTAATAGACCTTCCAGGGAACAGCACTTGCTACTATAAACAGTCACTAATAAAAAGCTGCTGGTAAAGCAAACAAATACTACTCGTACAAGCTCAGTATTATTTAACAGTAAGAAGGTAACAGTATTGTGTGTGCTCTGTCCAAGAACTGTAAAGTATATTCAGTCCAAGTTTGTCACATATCTGTTTTCATACTGTAGGAGTACTTCTGTGTGAAAGAGAAAGCACACCTAATGCTATTTTGTCGTTTCTCCCTGATCTTGACCACTGCAAATGAATAATTAGTCCAGAATAGCAAAATGCTCAGAATATCAGGTTAGGAAAGGTAAATAGAACAGACAGAATTAAATCTGGCCAGAGACATCAAGGGGAACAAGCTTCTAGAGCTGGATCAGCAGACAAGTATCTGTGTGCTTCCTGGGAAGCAAGACTCAAGGCAGTTGCTCCGGAGGACAAATACCATTAATGAATGCCCCCACTTCCTTCTTTCATGTAGCTTTGATATCTGGTCTGACATCATATGGTATGGAATACCTCTTTAGTCAGTTTGCATTAGCTGGCCAGAAGGTTGAGGGAGGCAGTTCTGCCCCTCTGTTCCACTCTAGTGCCCTTTTTGAGGCACTGTGTTCATCTCTAGGACCCAATATAAGATGAACATGTCCCTGTTTGTGCAGGCTCAGAGGAGAGCCATAAGGCAGCTGGAGCACCTCCCCCATAAAGACAGGCTGAGAGAACTGAGGTTGTTGGGCAGGGAGATCTTCTAGCAGCCTTCCAATACCTAAAGGGGGCCTACAGGAAAGATGGAGAGGGACCTTTTAAAGGAAGACATTCTATCCTGTGAGTGGAGTGAGATGCTGGAACAGGTTGCAGAGAGGTTGTGGATGCCCTATCCCCAAGACTGTTCAAGGCCAGGTTGAATGGGGCTTTGAGCAACCTGATCCAGTGGAAGGTGTCCTTGTTCAGGGAATGAAACTGGATCATCTTTTAAGGTCCCTTCCAAGTCAAACCGTTCTATAATTCTGTATTTGTGACCCATGATTGGTTAGGGGAAAAAAAAGACAACAAGGCAATAAAACAAATGTTAGGCCTTAAAAAAGGATGTAAAATCATATTCTTATTTAGGAACAAATATTTGCAACAAATCACCCATGACTCCCATAAGAATATAAAAATTATTGTGTGTACACTTATATTACTCCTTTTAACCAAGCACCCACTTTTAAGCCATTAAACATTTCAGAAAAAAAGTGTGCCATATATTTTACTACATACAGGCCTATTTTTCTGCTTGGAAATCTCTGCTCCTTTGTCTTCATGCAGTTGCATAGGCTCCACAGTAATGAACACTTTGGCAAGATAGAGCTCAAAAGACAAGCATCTGAAAGAGTAATGTGCCTGTCTTTTACTCATGCTCACAATACACAATTCTTTCAAGCCAGGCCGTCTGAACTCTCTGAAGTATATATAAGGTAAAGAGTAGCAGGCAAACTACTGTTACTTTTTGTGGGGCTGACACTAAGGCCATCACAGGCATTCAATTCATTTGTTAAGGGTTAGGCATACTTTGGTATTAAAATAAGGGATTAAAAACCTAGCATCATTGGATGCTATCCTATGTGTTCCCTTCAGAAAAGAAAACAAAACCAAAACTCAAAACCTAAGGTTTTTCAAGTATAGAACAAATCTAAACTAGATTTCCTAGAAGTTGAATGCTTAACCTTTAAAGTAATCATTCCCTGAAAATATAGAAGTATGCATTTTTAAATTCCTGAGCAACGAAAGTGCTAGGTGTTCAACAAGTATGGAGCAATAAGAAAGTTTAAAGGTTGGACCAGATGATCCTTGGGGTCCCTTCCAACCTGGCATTCTATGACTCAACTGAAATTCATTGAAGAATAACCCACACACCTATTCCTTCTACACCAAAATTAGACTTTGAATCAGTAGGAGTGTTCTAGCAATTACTAAAAACATCACTGAACAAATCTGAAGAGTTTTAGATGCATACCACAAGACACCACTTCTTCCATGGAAAGGAACTCAACTGGTAACATGCAGCAGAGCTGAAAAAGCACGTATACAGGGATTTGCCACAGACAAGTTGGCAGCACATAAGTTTAGTCTTCTAGGACGCAAGAACTAGGTTCCTGTACTTATTGAACCTCTCTTTGCAGATAAGAATCACGAGTGATTGCTTCCAGAAGTACGTTGTCCTGTTCTGAAGCTGGTGGGCATTAACGGTGACCTTTTTGGCTGATGAGCTCCTCAATGGAAGGAGCTTGCTGTTGCTTCTGACATTTACTATTATTTCATCACTTTCAACTGCCATCAAATTCTAGATTTAAGCAGAGTCTGAAAGCCCTTTAAAAAACATTTAATGAGTGTGAGTTTTAAGTGACTTGTCTTTATCAATGTTCTTTAAAAAATTGAGTATTTCAGATACAGAGTATCTTCCTGAAGGGTCTTTTGAAAGCATCTTTTTGATTATTGGTGCCTGCAAGAAGAAATTAGACATCATTACATTGGTTTTTTAGGAGCAAATAAGGTAACTGAAATACTGTATTAAAACCCCATACCACTGCTGGAAATCCATTGTTGAAGCTCTCTGGAAGCTGACCTTCTCTGATGTCAGGCCATACCTGAAATTCATGAAAGAGAACAGTAGGTTTTCAGCAATTGTATTTTGTATCTCACTTTATGACCTATGTAATTCACTGAAGTAATTACAAAAATACAAATTAACAAAAAAGGGTAAAACTTCAGAAGAAAACAACTATAAAGAGTTTGAAAATGTTTCCATTCAGTTGTACTGTGTTCTGGGTTTTTATTGTTTTCGTACACTGTTGTTACTTTTTAAACTTAAAAGATTCACACTCTATAATGCTGAGTTTATTTCAGCAATCTTCTTTGTTTCAGAACCTTTATCCTTCTCTCCATAACTGAGAAGTAGAGGGCACTTAAAAAAAAAAAAAAAGGCAGATTACTACATTTCATACTTTGGATGTTGCTATTTGCAAGCAAAGCATCTGTGCTTCCTCCCTTTTACCTTAGTACCACACATTTATTTCCATGTCGTTGCACTAAATGCTATGTGGGGTTCAAAGCAACTTATATAGAGAAGATTTCCAGTTAGATATATTGAGAAAATAGTTTTGAGTTATAACTATTTCATTCCACATGATACAGCTGTCTGGGTAAAAATGCAGGCCACATTGTTCACTTTGCTGTTGATTAGTATAATTTGCATTTGAAGATGACAGTCATATTCTCACATACTGAGCTATGGATCCTGAAGTATGAGCTAGTTTTATGCATGCTCTAGCTGGACTTAGCAAGCCGCTATAACCAGTGTCCAGCAAAGAAAACAGCTCCCATGAACATCAAACTGTTCAGCAGTAATCTTAGGCCCTGTGACCCTACTGGCTGGTGATCATCAGACAAATCAGTTACTCAGCTCACAATCATCAGCTTTGACTTTGTGTGATGTTCTTTCAGGAGGACTTGCCTGCATGATACAAGTGTATCACGCTTTATCAAGTGAAATTATTTTCTAAGCCTATGGATCATCTGAAGACTCTCATAGGACTTCCCATTCATATGACTTCCCCACCTGCATACAGACAAGATGCTATGGAAACAAGACTAAATAATTGGTGCCCTTTTGACTGTGAACACTGTGGAACTGCTGACATCTGTACAGTCTTGGGAAATACTGCAAAGTAACTAAACAGAGCCAAATTGAACGTGAGAGTCAAGCAGACACATTGGTTTGGCTTTCTTACATTGGCAAAAGGACCAAGCTAGCAGTGTTATAAGCTTCTGGGACCGACCACATACACTGTGTCTTACAGCTATTCCAGACAAGGTATTTGGCAGCTACGTCACTATCCTACAAATATGAAGGCTTAAGTATATGAATATGCAAAATAGCAAGAAAAAGTAAGGGACACATAAAATATACCTTAAAAAAAAAAAAAAAGCTTAAGTAACACTGATTTTCTTTTTGAAATAACAGCTTTTTTTCAATTCAAGGTACACACTACAAATTTTCATTTTGGTAAACTACAAGTTTTTTTACTGCTTAATAGAGGCTTTTTTTTTTTGCTCCACTGTGCACTGTAGACATGGCAGAGACAGAATTCTCACATTCTTTTTTTTTTTTTTCAAAATTTACAGAAGTATTCCTTTCAAAAAAAAGATTTGCCAGAAACTAGACATCCTTTTTGCTAGACACTGTTCTTTAGCACGCTCATGCTTTTAATGGGTATGTCAATAGGACATAAGTAATGCTTCTTCAGCTACTGCATTTCCATCAAGATGTGAAGACTTACAGAAATTTATCGGGGGAAAAATTAAATAGAGACAGTATTTCAGGTATACAGATTCCTTCTGGCATGCAGCCAGTATGCAATACCAGCAGCAAGGCCAAACAGAGTTGTTTCTTTGTTGTTTTTTTTTTTTAATTAAAAAAATTACATACCTCCACTTTCTCATGACGAAATGTGAATGGTGAAAGAATTTCAAACCAAATTAATCCCAATGCATAAATATCTACTTCCTTTCCGTATCTGTCCCCAACCTACAAAGATTAGAACAATGTAGACATCAAATCCAACTGAACAGCATTTAAAGCAAAACTTTAAGTTAATAGAAATTTCTGCCCCAAGGCAATAGGACTGGCTCTACTTAACCATTTCTGCTACAGTGCTGTTAAATAGAGGCTATTATTTCACACTAAACACACCAAAATTAGCACTGATACAGATATGGCATGCCAGTATCTCTCACAAATAATAGAACAAATAGGAGGATTCAAATGTCACAGTTAAAAGAGGTTCTAAAATAAAATTGACAAGGTTTAGCAGCATTCCTTGCAGCATGCATTGTCAGACCCTGAAGTTTCTTTCAGACAGCTTTTTCCAGAATACAGTTAGCATTGTATACAGTCAGCATTGTATACAATCATACCAGGCAACTTAAAGCTTTAGTACTGAGGACTGCAAATACCCAGTGCCAAGTTTATAATACAAAACTAGTTACAGAGCCACTAATATAGCAGTTTAATTACCTGTTCTGGTGCCATATATGATTTTGTTCCTCTGTTCTCAGTGAAGGTCTCATATGCCACAGAAGTCACAAGACCAAAGTCACCTATTTTGACCTTATCTTCACGTGATATCAATATATTTTGAGGCTATATATAAAAAAAATCAAAATCACTGTATTACCACAGTTTATCATCAAGCATAACCAGCCACAGAAATATTCCCCATATTTTTTTTCTAATTTTTCACAGAAATTAACATTAAGAAACTGATGGTTTGGGAAACAAAAAAAAAATTCAATTAATTTTTAAAAACACAAGATAAATTTACGGTACTCTGTGTCACAGTTACTACAATTTCTTTTTTCACACTGGTTCAATCATGACTATCATGCTTTAATACTCTTTATATACATTTCATATCCAGAAGTGCTTTTTAGTCTTCATCCCTAGCCCTGAAAATTGATACACTTAGGCAAAGCATTTAGGCCCACATAGAATTGGAAATGCTTGGATTAAGTTTCCTAAAGAAGATATAGAAACTGCATTTCTGAATGTTATTGAAACAAAACCACATAGCTCATGCTGTTTTTTACTGTGAGGCTAGGAGAGATGTAAATGTGTTTCTGCTTGAACCTAATCTGCAGTTTTGATTCTGGGACATGAAAATCTCAGATGGACAAGCATGTAAGTTGGTTGCAGATCAAAGTAGGAAGAAAAGTCCCTAAATTCACCTAAGTTCAAATGCCAACAGACAAGTTAGCAATAAGACTTGGAAGCAGATTCCATCCAGATGCCATGGATAAGGGACCAGGGCAGCAGACTCAGGAGGAGTGGAAAACAGGAGATTGAGCTGAGAGAAAAATGAAGTAGGACTGAAGGGCCATGAAAATAGCAAATCACAGAGAGTAGGCAAAGCTAAGAATTAATGGCCAAGGAGAGAAGGCTCTTTAAGCATCTAGGGAAAACAATTAATGTATATTTGTGGCTCATTCCAGTATTATACCAATAAGCCTGATATAAAAGCTCTAGGAGATAATAATTCTGCAAGTAGGCACTGATCTGGAACTACACTGCAAATGCAAAGGGCAAGATACCAGTAAGTGGTTCAAGAAGTCCATAAATTTCTTGCTAATTCAAGTCTTGAGAGGAAGGAACTATGGATCAAGGACAGAACCACTGTATTGTCTCTCAGATCTAATGGTCTCTAGGTGGTTTGCATTAGCTACAATGAGAAGAGTGACATAGATCAACATTTAACGTGAGCCACTGTAGCTGTTTCTAGTAACATCACCATGCTATTGACTTTTTCACTACGTGATTTAAAACTCTTGTAAGCAACAAGATACCTGGCATATAAAGCCCTGAAGACTTGCAACTTTGTCCTTTATAATCTTTATAATAAAATAAAATCTTTCTATGATTGTGCATCTGTAGAGACTGAAATTCTATCCAATAAAGTAGCAAACATTTGTATGCATGCATGATACAAGAGCAACTAGAGTATGGTATTGTCAAACAAAGTATGCATTAAGATAGATAAGCTATCCCTTTACAATATGGAATGAGCAAACTTTCTAGACTAAACTTTTCACTTCTTTTATTTATTTAATCAAGTAAAGATAGCATTTCTCTTACAACAGGCAGTCTTGGGACCCAGTAACACACTGGCAATGCCTGTTAGCTGATGACTGCTCATTGTTTGAACTACTGCATTCTGAGATCTTCCAGGTTACCCTCTGATTTTAGGACTAACTCCAGCCACTGGCTGAAAAAACATTAGTGATATCAGAGGAGACATGCTACAAGGGTACATATTCTAGTCTTTTTCAGGTCTATTAATTTACATTTTTCTGCAATTCAATTAAGTACTACTTTTGGTTTGTTTTTTTTTCATAATTACCTATCCTACTTACCTTGAGGTCTCGATGAATTAAGCCTTCAGAATGAATATAGTTCACTCCTTTCAGTATTTGTAAAAATTTGCTTTGTGCCATCTGATAGTATTTTTGGTGGCAACTATTCTTTTCAATCCAGTCTTCCAATGGCCCTTGTTCACAGAATTCCATTTGGATGAAAAGATAGGTATTTGTTTTGTCTGATTTCTGCCTGCAAAAGAAATTGATATACCATATTGAAATTGGCAAGATACAGTTCCTCCTAAACAGTCAGTGATTTTCAAGTTCCTTTTTAGCAAAAAGTTCTTTGTTAATTTTTTTAGTTCCTAAAACAAAGTCTTCAAGTTCCTTAATTTTTAAAGAGATCATAGACCAATTTGTAGTAGATATAAATAAACAGAACTGCAAATAATCTCTGCTCTGTTGCTATGTATTCCTGGAACATTCCAAATGTTTTGCTTGCTTCCTTGTTCACAGAGGAAGTATTCCAAGTGCCCAGATTATGCTCCACTCATATCTAGAGGCATGTCCTATAAAGGAGAGAATAGCACTGCCCTTGGCTCCCATCTTGCACTCCAGAAACTGCTTCAAGTCCCTACAGGTATCCTCTATTCTGGTCAACAAACACAGCGTTAACCTTCTGTTGCAGCAGCTGCCCTGCAGGATAAGAGCTTGCATGTGCAGAGAGCATGGGATTGCAAAGTACTATCTAGTTGACCAATTACACCTTGCAAAGAAAAAACAGTAACATCCCAAAAGAAAACATTCTGCAGAACCAACCTTCTTTACATGCTGTAACAATTCATTGGAAGCATGCTTTAGTTTATATCTTTATATTGTGGCCAAGGCAGCCAATGGGATTCTAGGGTGTATTAGGAAGTGTATCCAGCAGATCAAGGTAGGTTCTTCTCCCCCTCTGCTCTGCCCTGGTGAGACCTCATCTTGAGCACTGTGTTCAGTTTTGGGCTCCCCAGTTTAAGAGGGACAGGGATCTGCTTGACAGGGTCTAGAGGAGGACTATGGGGGTTATTAGGGGACTGGAGGACTGCCTTATGAAGAGAGGCTGAGAAACCTGGGGCTGTTTTGTCTGGAGGAGAGAAGACTGAGAGGGGATTTAATAAATGTTTATAAATATTTTAGGGCTGGGTGTCAGGAGTGGGGGGACAGGCTCTTCTCACTTGCTCCCTGTGATAGGACAAGGAGCAATGCATGTACGTTGCAGCAAAGGAGCTTCCACAGCAACACAAGAGGGAACTTCTTGACTGTTAGAGTCACAGAGCACTGGAACAGGCTCCCCAGAGAGGTTGTGGAGTCTCCTTCTCTGTAGACTTTCAAGACTGATCTGGATGCATTCCTCTGTGACCTGAGCTAGATTATGGTCCTGTTCTAGCAGGGGGGTTGGACTTGATGATCTCTTCCAACCCCTGACATCCTGTGATATGTGGATGAGTCTCACTGGTTAGGGGATTGATAAGAGAATATAAGTCCAAGGGTCCCTAAGGCATGCACCTGCAGGTGCTGAGAGAGCTGGTACAGGTCATTGCCAGACCACTCTCTACCATCTTCAATAAGTCATGGCGGAGAAGAGAGGTGCATGGGGACTGAAAAAGGGGCAGACATCACTCCAATCTTCAAAAAGGGTAAGGAGGACTCCAGCAACTATAGACCAGTCAGCTTCACCTCCATACCTGGAAAGGTAATGGAGCAACTTGAGTGATCTGCTCAGTATGGTGGCTGGGGTTAAGGAGGAAGTCGACAGACTAAGATCTCTATGTGACTTTAAAGGGGAAGTTGACTGGCAGAGACAAACTACACAATCCCTGAAGGAGGGGCAACAGGTGAAGACTGCACAGGTAGGAGAGAATTCAGTTTCCTCTCATTCCCCTGCTAAAACAGGTAAAGGGGGAGATGAGGGGGAGTGGATGCAGATCCCTCCTCACAGGGGCAGGAGAGCCCCCTCCCAATGTTCTTGGTCTTACCAGCTCCCCTTGCATAATAGATACAGGACACTAATAACTGAGGATCAAGCAGAGGAGAATGGAGGGGAATGTCCACATACTGAGTTGCCCAAGGTGTGTCAGCCTCTTCCAAGAATCAAGATTAATACCAGTGGAACAAAGGAAAAATGGAGAGTCGTAGTTGTAGGGGATTCACTTCTGAGAGGAACAGAAGGACTGATATGTTGGGCTGATCCCCCTCATAGGGGGGTGTTCTNCTCATAGGGAGGTGTTCTGTCTACCTGGGGCCTGGGTTAGGGATGTTGTTAAGAAAATTCCTAACCTAGTCCACTCTATGGACTACTATCCGTTATTGATCTTTCAAGTAGGAGGAGAGGAAATAATGACTAGTGGCCCCAGAAAAATTTTAAAAAGACTTCAGAGCCTTGGGACAGGTGATACAGAACTCGGGCACAAATAGTCTTCTCCTCTGCTGATGGCAGAGACACCAGAATAAGTAGCCGAGTGCAGTCTTTCAATACATGGCTGCGTGGATGGTGTCACCACCATAAATTTGGATTCTTTGATAATAATATGACCTTTACAACACCAGGGTTGCTGACACCTAACAGGAGACACCTGTCTCGAAGAGGGAAGAGGGTCCTTGCAGAAGAGATAGCAGGGCTGGTTGACAGGGCTTTAAACGGGCAGGTGGACAAAGTAATCAGACCTTCATGTGGTAAGATGTGGGGGGACAGATCAGTGTGGGATCAACAGGGTTTTAGTGATGGTTCTCAACCTGCTGCCCTGAAGCATGCTGGGGACAGAATAGTGCATCCAGGGTTCTGCAGAGATGGGCCATATCCAATTCTATCTGCCAAGAGGGAAAAATCGACTGGTAATTCACATGGTAGTAATGGCACGAGGGGCAGACATAAGCTAGTAAAGACGTGTTTGAGCATAGACAAGTCGAAATACTGACTGAGGAAAAGCAGGCTCTGCTCGGTGATGCCCAATGACAGGACAAGGGGCAATGGGTGGAAGCTGAGGCATAGGAAGTTTCATGTAAACATGAGGAGGAATTTTTTCACTATGAGGATGACAGAACACTGGAAGTGGCTGCCCAGGGGGGTTGTGGAGTCTCCCTCTCTGGAGATATTCAAGACCCACCTGGACGCATTCCTGTGTGATCTGGCAAAGGGGATCCTGCTCTGGCAGGGACGTTGGACTGGATGATCTTTTGACGTCCCTTCCAGCCCCTGACATTCTATAATTCTATGAGAAACAACCACTCTGACCAATACAGCAGCTTGGGGGATTTTAGGGCTATTCTGCTAGGTACATGCTTGGGACTTCTGCTGCTATTAGCAGCTTCATCTGTTAAGGGATTCTAGAACTTCTTCTGTAAATGGGACTTTAAGTCTTTGTAATGCTGGGAATTCCACAGAGCTGTAACAAAGCACTACTGGGAAGACTTCTGAGATTCTCTTCCCTCTGCATTTCTGGAATTCCATTATGCAATCAGATTCCTACATTTGTCACCCAATGGCTTTCTGTTGCACAGGGGTATTACAGCAACATTCAGCTCTCCCAGAACACGGGAGCAATAACCTTCTCCTGTCCCTTCAAGAGGGCAGTATTGTGACCATCTTTGACATCAGTCTGTGAGTTAGAGAAACTCTTCAGAAATATGAAAAATATTCACTCACCTGACAACCTCACATCAGCCCATAGGACAGGCTGAGGATGGAGATGGTGAGGGGAAAGACAATGTGAATAGGAGGCAGCATCACTTTTCCCTACTTGCGCTGTGTGATCTGAGTGCCTTGGAATAAAATCACTTGTGGCACTGAATGAACCAAGCACTACATGGCTTGGAACTCCATAGCCTTGAGGTCAGAGCACTAAGTGGAATTCCAGGCTGAGACCTCAGCTTTGAGGAATTTTTTTTCTGTTTTACACAATAACTGTTCAATATAAAATGTGTAAGTGATATTGAGACTCCAACATGGGTTAAGTTTTTGTCACAAGATGTTTTTTTCCCACTTTTATTACTCATTTACATATACTACAGATATCACACCAACCATAATTTTGAACCCACAATACTTTATGTCTCAAGCTAAGAGTGTCAGCCTATCCGGAAGCTGTGAATTTACAGCTAGTGAAAAAAAAAAAAAACCTTACCACTGAAGCTTTGAAAAGTTAATGATCTAACTTAAGTGTAAAACTCTCACCACTGTCTTCACAGAAGTCTTAGTATTTAAAGATTACCTCTAAGTGAAAGAGCATTTAATTTTGTATTTCGGATTTCAGCAACCTAAACAGTTTCAGGCACTGTGGTTAAAATGATAACCTAGAGTAAAAAGTTAAATCTATGAGAGCTACTGGCTGACCAGTACTTATTAAAAACAGGAAACTTCTGATTAGGAGTTTGGCAGCAAGCAGCAGACAGGTTTTTAGTTTAGTTTTTGTTAATTCAAGTCCTAAATTCTGAGTTCTGCATTCTTACCTTCCTCTATAGCTTCAGCAAGGAGAAAGATAAAATTACATAATGCATTTTATTCATCAAGGAAGAGAAGATGCAAATTAACAGTACACAACCTGCTGCTAGAATGTACTGTGACTTTTTTTTTTCCCTAAAGTATGTAACTATGGGTATGCTTCTGTATTTGTATAATGATTTATAACCCATCACCAACCTTTCTTTATACAACACAAAATTCATTATTCAAGTTTGAGTGCAAATTATCTTGCAGTTACCTTGAGACTGGAGGAGTTACATGGTCGTTACCTTCCCAGCTATCATAATAGCGCACGATGTTTTCATGTTCAAGTTTTGCAAGTGTTGTTACTTCACGCTCTACATTTCTATTTGGAGGGGAAAAACGAAACAAAAAATTAAAACCAAAACAAGCCAAAACACATCCCAACACCCATTCACTACAAAGAATTTAACACTAAAGGCATGATATCAAGTAGTAGTATACAGATAGTTTTACACTAATTTATCAAAATAACATAATACTCTCTTTCATTCAAGTTCAAAACTCTACTTACAAATTCTGTGGGTTTTATTTCATCTGCTGAGTTATTCAAAGTGCAAAAATGTTTTAATCATATTAGATATGAAAGCCCCAATCAGAAAAAAAAAGCTGAAAAATGCAGACAGTTGCAATGCATTAGGTAGCCAAACACAATGTGGCAAACATTCAGGTGTCCTTTTCAGCTCTCTTTAGTTTTTGTTTACATAGGCAGCAGTCAGTGCAAATACTCATGAAGAACTATTGCTTAGTCTGGCCTACAATTTGAACTAGTGAAGCAAGTTCAAACCCATCAGCAGATCAGCAGTCTCCACTAAAAAACATTCTAGTGATTCTTCAAATATAGTTCTCAAGATTAAAATACAAACGAAAATAACTTTTTGGAAGAACACAGGAATCTGAGGGGTGTTAGACAACATAAGGGACAAGCATCTCAAAACAACTTGAAACTTTCAAAGCAGAAAGAAAGAAGAATATTTTTACCAGCTGCTGATAAAATACTCCATTAGGTACTCACTACAGAAAATTACTTAGAAAAACTACAACTAAGATAACAGAATCAGTCAGGGTTGGAGGGAACCACAAGAATTACCTGGTTCCAACCACCCTGCCATGGACACCTCACACTAGATCAAGCTGTCCAGAAACTCATCCAGCCTGGCCCCAACCACCTCCCTGGGCAACCCATTCCAGGGTCTCACCACCTTCATGGTGAAGAACCTCCTTCTAACATCCAGTCTGAATCTACCCATTTCTAGCTTTCCCCCCTTAAGATACTGAAAGGCCACAATAAGATCACCTCGGAGTCTCCTCCTCTCCAGACTGAACAGCCCCAACTCACTCAGCCTCTCCTCATAGGAGAAGTGCTCAAGGCCTCTGATCATCATTCTCTGATGATGTATATAAAGGCCAAGTAAAACAGTGTGAGAATAATAACTACATGGTTCATATACAAAGCCTTTTCCAATTACAAACCACAAAACGCATTACTTTTTGTCCATTTTCCCTAATTACAATAATTATGCATTACTGCTATGTTAATTTTCCATGCAACCTGTCAGAAGTAACAGTGCTGCTTTCAACATTTTATTAATCAGCAAGTTTTCTTCGAACACATCTTGTAACATTAATAACCAGAGCACTAGTGCATTCAAGGGAAGTAGAACATATACCATGGGCCACCAAGCTAGGAAGAAGCTGACTATGAGGCCTTCTGCAGGCAATTGGAAGTACCCTCAAGATCAAGTGCACTAGTCATGGGTGACTTCAGTCACTCTGGTATTAGCTGGAAAAATCACACACCCAAGCATAACTGATGATGATAGAGCAGTGGATGTGGTTTATCTTGATTTCAGTAAAGCTGACTCCCACAGCATCCTTCTGGCTAAATTGAGGCAGTGTGGTACGAGTGATCAGGCAGTGAGGTGGATTGCGAACCGGTTGAAGGAAAGAAGACAGAGAGTTGTTTGTGTCAATGGGATGGAGTCTAGCTGGAGGCCTGTAAATAGTGGAGTCCCACAGGGGTCAGTATTGGAACCAGTTCTGTTCAATATATTCATCAATGACCTGGATGAGAGCACAGAGTGCGCTGTCAGCAAGTTTGCTGGTGACACTAAACTGGGTGGAGTGGCTGCCACACCAGAAGGCTGTGATGCCATTCAGAGATACTTGGACAGGCTGAAGGGCTGGGCAGGGAGAAACGGAATGAATTTTAACAAGGGCAAGCGTAGAGTCTTGCACCTGGGAAAGAACAACCTCAAGTACCAGTATAGGCTGGGGACTGACCTGTTGGAAGACAGCAAAGGGGAAAAGGATCTGGAGGTCCTAGTGGATGGGAGGTTGACCATGGGCCAGCAGTGTGCTCTTGTGGCCAGGAGGGCCAGTGCCATTCTGGGATGTATTAGAAGGGCTGTGGCTAGTAGGTCGAGAGAGGTTCTCCTGCCCCTCTACTCTGGCCTGGTGAGGCAGCATCTGGAGTACTGTGTCCAGTTCTGGCCCCCCAGTTCAAGAGGGACATAGAACTCCTTGAGACAATCCAGCACAGAGCCACAAAGATGATGAAGGGAATGAAACATCTCTCTTACAAGCAGAGACTGGGGGAGCTGGGGCTCTGCTGCTTGGAGAAGAGGAGACTGAGGGGTGACCTCATCAATGTTTATAAATATGTAAAGAGTGAGTGCCAGGAGGATGGAGCCAGGCTCTGCTCGGTGATGCCCAATGACAGGACAAGGGGCAATGGGTGGAAGCTGAGGCATAGGAAGTTTCATGTAAACATGAGGAGGAATTTTTTCACTATGAGGATGACAGAACACTGGAAGTGGCTGCCCAGGGGGGTTGTGGAGTCTCCCTCTCTGGAGATATTCAAGACCCACCTGGACGCGTTCCTCTGTGATCTGGCATAGGGGATCCTGCTCTGGCAGGGACATTGGACTGGATGATCTTTCAAGGTCCCTTCCAGCCCCTGACATTCTATGATTCTATGAGAAACAGTCCAAAAGGTTCCTGCAGGGCATTGATGACAACTTTCTCCTGCAGGCAGTTGAAGAACCACCAAGGAGAAGTGTGATGCTGGCCACCGTATTAACAAAGAAGGACTCGTTGTAGAGTCCTTGGGAGTGATCTTGGCTGCAGTGACTATGACATGTTAAGAGTTTTGTATCAACAGACAAAGAAGCAGGATGATAACTAAAATTCAAACCCTGGACTTTAAGAAGGCTAGCTTTGCCTTCTCTAAAACTCTACTCAGAAGTATCCAGTGGGCTAGGGCTCTAGCAGGAAGTGGGGTTCAAGAGAGCTGGTTAATATTCAAATATTACCTCCTCCAAGCTCAGGAAAAATATATTCCCTGGGAAAAAAAAAAAAAAATCAAGTAAAGGAGGCAGGAGATCTGCACTGATAAGGAGCAAAATTTGGATAAAGTCAAAAAAGAAAAAGGAGGTTTACAGTATGTGGAAAAAAGGTCTGGTCAATTGTGTTATAGAAATATTGCCAGAGAATGCAGAGATGTAACAAGAAAGGCTCTTGGAACTGAGTCTTGACAGGGAAGTGAAGGAAAACAAGAACTTTTTAAAATACTTCAATAACAAAAGGAAAAGCAGGGAAAAGGTGGGTCCACTACTGTATGATATGGGAGATATGATAATAAAAAATGCAGAGATGGCAGAGTTGCTGAATGCCTTCTTTGCCTCAGTCTTTCCTCCTAGGACCAGCCCTAAAGAACCTCAGTCTCTGGAAGCAAGGGAGCAGAACTGGACACTCCACTACCCAGTCAGGACTGGCTTAGAGGCACACAAATCCACATGCCCTGATGGGTTGCATCCACAAGTGCTGCCAGAACTGGCTGGTACTGTGGCTGACCCTCACTCCAGGAGAGGTGCCTGATGACTGGAAGAAAGGCAGTGTCACTCCAGTCTTCAAAAAAAAAGGCAAGAAGGAAGACCCAGGCAACTACAGATGAGTCAGCCTCACCTCCATCTCTGGAAAGATGTCTCTGGAGGACATATCTAACCATATTAAAGAAAAGAGACTGATTCTCTGATTCTGTTATCAGGATCAGCCAGTGTGGATTTACCAAGGGGAGATCTTGCTTGACTAACCTGATAGCCATGTATGAAACCAGGACCAAATGGGCAGACAAAGGAAGAGCTGTGGATGTCATATACCTTGGCTTCAGCAAGGCTTTTGATACTGTCTCCACAACATCCTCATAAACAAGCTCAGGAAATGTGGCATAGACAGGTAGATTGAAAACTGGCTTGACAACAGAGTTTAGAGGGTTGTGATTGGTAGCACAGAGTCAACTTTGAGGCCTGTGGCCAGTGGTTTTCCCTTGAGATTAGTACTTGGTCCAGTTTTGTTCAGTATCTTTATCAACAACCTGAATGAGGGCTTTGGGTGCACTCTCAGCAAGTTCACTGATGATACCAAACTCAAGAGGGGTGGCTGACACCCCATTAGGCTGTGCTACCACCCAATGAGATCTGGATAGGCTGGAGAGCTGGAAGAAGGCAAACCTCATGAAGGTCAGTAAGGACAAGTGGAGGGTCCTGCATGTGGGTAGAAGTAACAACAGGCACCAGTACAGGCTGGGGGCTGCCCTGCTGGAAAGCAGTATCAGGGAGAAAGACCTTGGAGTCCTGGTGGACAGCAAGTTCTACATGAGACAGCAAGGTGCCCTTGTGGCTAAGAGGGCCAGTGGCATCCTGGGGTGAATCAAGAAAAGTGTGTCCAGCAGGTCTAGAAAGGTTCTTCTCTCCTTTTACTCTGCCCTGGTTAGACCACACCTGGAGCATTATGTCCAGTTTTGGGGTCTCCACTTCAAGAAACAGGGACTTGCTGGAGAGAGTCCAACAGAGAGCCACAAGCATGGTTAGGGAACTTGACCATCACCCCTATGAAGAGAGATGGAGAGACCTGGGGCTGTTTAGTCTGGAGAGGACTGAGAGGGGATCTCATCAAGATCTATAAATACCTGAGGGTGGATCCACGTGAGGGGTGGATGTCAAGTGGATGGGGCCAATCTCTTTTCAGTGGCATGCAGTAATGAGACAAGGAACAATGGATACAAACTTGAACATAGAAGGTTTCACCTCAACCTTCTTCTCACTGTAAAGGAGAAACTTCTTTACAGAGAGGGTGATGCAGCACCTGGAAACTACCATAGATGATCTTGCTTTTGGCAGGGGGGGTTGGACCCAATAATGTCTGGAAGTTCCTTTCAGCCTCTAACATTCTGTGATTCTGTGATACCAAATCTACTTTTTTTACAACTGATTCTGAAATTATTCCAAGGCATGCCATTTTCAGCTTCACCTGGAAATCAAGAAAACAGTTTACCAGAAAGAATGGACAATTAGTAATGAAAATTTCTAAAATGCTTCTAGGATTACTAAAGATATCAAACAAAGTACTAAAGCTTTGATTAAGGTTGTCCTAAAATTAAAAGCAGGAGCAAATATACAGTACATACTTTGTGAATCGAACCCGTTTGATCGCATAGGTTCTCTTATCAAGCTTTGCTGTTGCTTTGAAAACATTCCCAAAACCACCTTCACCAATAGGTTCTATATTTTCAAAACTCTTAAGGAATCTTAAAAAAAAAAAAAAACACAAAAAAATTAGTTAGATATATAACTTAAGTGTACTGTATACTTTACATTAAATTTACGAGATATAAAGTGATCCCAAAAGATCTAATACCTCTGCTGAAATATCATTCTACAGGGATCACTCAACACATGTAGAGGTCTACACCATAATCTTGACAATGAAAAGAAATAAGGGAAACTAACCATGAAAGCACATAGGGCACTCACCCTCATATCTTCACACAAATTACTTTTCGTTATAAGCATTAAATACCATCATACGTCAGTTACTACTATATTTAAAATTTTCAAAAAGAAAAATAATATCTCAAATACCTATTTTTCTTTCACACTAATTTACTTAGGCATAATTTCCCATGTTCTATAATATATAAGCAAACACACTGTAATCACTGCATACTGTAATTGCCATACAGATTTTATTCAAAAACAAACAAACAAAAAACTCCTTTTTACCTTTCATTCACAGTGAATAGACTTTTATTCTCCTCACAGGTATTTGTGTGCAAATCTGGCAATTTTTTAGCTGCACCTGACATCCTTTTCTCTTCCTTGTTTCTTGCATTATCAAAATTAGCTGCCAATTTTCTTAGAGAGGGATAAAAGCAAAACTTGTAACAAACTGCTTTTCTAATACATTACAAGAGAAAATAAATGTGTTTGCATTCCTCTACTAGACAGAGAAACACTGAAGTGGTTTGCAATGTAGTTTATGTGAGATAGCAACCTAGAAACAAACACATACCTTCTGGATTTTAGGGCAGAACTTTGTGCATCCATCTACATGAATAAGTTAAAAAAAAAACAACTTATTGAATTATCCTGGATATTGTCATTATACAAAGTTTAAAATATGCCTGAGAATATATCTAGAAATTATCTATAAACATGTTTTTAACTTATATAAAAATATAGTAAGAACAGAACCATAACTTGGCTTTTTTTCCACATAGGCTATGTATGGCATTATCGTTCTTCCCACAGAAAACTGTGAGCTTAGTTTGATCCACTTTCTTGGGAATACTGTCAATTTGGTCATCAGGACATAAGTTTGGTCCACAGTAAATTACTAATGGTTAACACTAAGAAATCACTGAATATTCTTAGGAATTAATATCCTTACAAATATGCCCATGTGTTTTCTAGTGATTAGTGGATAAGGGCACAAACTAATGCTCTGTCAAGAAGCTTGCTCTATTCAGAGTCTAAAATGTACTTATGAGAGAAATTAATTTCATACTATACCTGAGAAGGTGAAGGACATATTGCCAGGTCTTTCATTTTTTCTACCAAATTTGCAGATGAGTCTTCAAAGTAAATACCACTGTTATTTAAAAAAGAGTAGTTTCAGGTGAAAGTTAGCACAATAATAATGAAAATGATTGCCACAAGAAAATATTTTTTAAAAGGCATTGAAAGAAACCATAATTTTAAAAGCAAAACCTGAAAAAGCATTAACTGATGTAAACCACAAACCTTTATGTTGGAAAGCTCATAAAAATAAAACATTTTATCATATGCTCCTTTATTTCTATTATATGGTATCATGACATCTAGATATATATTCTTCTACTCTTTAATTAAGTTAAATACAGATGTTTACTTCAAGGCAACACAACTGCCTCTAGTATCAGCTTCCTTTATAGTTGCACAGAGAATGTAAAATAAGTGGTAGAGGAACTATAGTCAAATTAACTGTTGGACACCAAAGACTTGACCTAGGGTTCCCAAGTTACAAATGAAGGTTTATATACATTCATTTTATTTTGTTAAATAAATTTCCCCTTTGGTGAAAATGAAGGTTTATGGAAAGTGAAAACTTTTTTTTTTTTTTTTTAATAGAGAAGACAGAAGAATGTGTAGCACAGGCAAGCATCAAAACGGTATTATTCAGAATTCACAAGTGTCACAACAGGAAGTTAGGTGTTTAAAATAGCATGAAATAACATTGCTGAATGGGGCGTTATTCTGCTTACATCACAGGCTTCTGAAAGAACTATGCAGCAAAATACATCAGAAAGCTCTAAAATTATTGTAAGCTTTATTGCATTTGGCTGACCTGGGGTTAATTCTCCCCAGAGCATCTTTCTAATGCTGTGTTTTGCAGTTGTGCTGGTTTGAACTAACTGGAGGATTTGAATGAGAAAATAGACTATAGGCTGAGAGAGGACACTCCCCAACCACCACAGCAATACTACAGCTGTGTGTTGATAACACACCTGTATTTTTGATACTTGCTGAACCGAGCACCAGGACTGTACTTTGCCAACATTTTCCCGCCCCAAGAGTACCAAAGAGGTGTTCCATGCCATGATATCAGCTCACGTATATAAGCTAAGTGAAAGAAGGAAGTGTGGGGAGATTCATTGATGGTGTCTGTCCTCTGGTACAATAGCTATGCGTATTGGAGCCCTGTGTCCCAGGAGTTACAGAAACACCATCCTGAATTAAATAGTAACATCTTTGTTTGCAATTGCTTCCACATGAAGCCGTTGTTTTGCTTTGTATTATTAAAATTGCTTCTACGCTATTCTGTGCATTTTGTTTTATTTTCCCCTCTTCCCTGTGATAGGGGAGTGATAGAGTGGCTCTGGTGGGAATCTGGCCCTTTTCCAGTCAGCAGGAACTTCACCAGTCTGCCATGACCTTTCAAATACAATGGACAACGGTTTGGCAACTTCATCTGCCAGTTCCCTCAGGACTCGTGGGTGGATCTCATCAGGCCCCATGGACTTGTGCATGTTCAGATTCCTTAGTTGCTCACAAACATGATCTTCAATTCTAGTGGGCAGATCTTCCTTCCCCCAGTCCTTACTTTTGCCCTCTGGAATTTGGACATTGTAGTAGAAGCACTTACTGCTGAAGACTGAGGCAAAGAAGTCATTGAGCACCTCAGCCTTATCCATGTCTCCTGTCACCAGCTCTCCATTTCCCTTCTGGAAGGGTCCCACATTCTCCCCTAGTCCTTCTTTTCTCACTGATATACTTGAAGAAATTCTTCTTGTTCCCCTTAATGTCCCCAGCCAGATTCAACTCCAGCTGTGCTTTAGCTTTCCTAACCTGATCTCTGCTTGCACGAACAATGTCTTTGTATTTGTCCCAGGTTACCTGTCCTTGCTTCCACTCTTTGTAGACTTTTGTCTTGCATCTAAGTGTGTCCAGAAGTTCTCCATTCATCCATGCAGGCCTCCTGGCGTTCTTATCTGCCTTCCTCTTTTTTGGGATGCATTGCTTCTGGGCCTGGAGGAGGTGACCCTTGAGCATTGACTAGCTTTCCTGGGTCCCCCTTCCTTCAAGAGTTTTTTTCCCATGGCACCCTGCCAAGGACATTCCTGAAGAGATTAAAGTCTGCTCTTCTGAAGTCCAGAGCAGTGAGTTTGCTGTGAATCCTCCTTGATGCCTTGAGGATCTTAAACTACCATTTCATGGTCACTGCATCCTAGGCTACCCTTCAGCTTCACTTCACTCACCATCCCCTCCTTGTTGTTGAGGACTAGGTCCAGCACAGTTCCTGTTCTTGTGGGTTTCTGTACCACTTGGAGGAGGAGGTTATCACCAATGCATTCCAGGAACCTTGTATTGTCCTTCCAACAGATGTCATGGTGGTTGAAATCCCCCATGAGTACCAGGGCCTGTGAGCGTGAAGCTTCTCCTATTTGTTTGTTTGTTTGTTTGTAGCTGACTTACCCACTGATTTTCCTTTATCCTGTTCTTTGAACATGCTTTTCTCAGTCAGTACTTGGACCTGTCCACGCTCAGACACCTCTGCAACTACTAGCCTATCTTTACCCCTCATGTCATTACTACCACATTGATTACCACTTGTTGTTTCCTTGTTGGCAGGTACTACCTGAAGTGGGTATGGCTCATCTCTGCAGAACTTTGACTGCATTATTCTGTCCCCAGGATGCTTCTGGGCAGCAGGTTGAGAACCCTTACTAATCCCCCATTGCTCCTACACTGATCTGTCCTTCCACGCCTTGCCACACAGAAGCCTTCATTTATAACTAGATCACACAACCCTCTAAGATTAGTAAAACCATTTTGTTTGTTATCACATTATCAGTGAGCACAACTTACTCTGAATCAGACTGAGTTGACACTTGAGAGAAATTACTGTGTTCACTACATGTAGAATTGTTGTCAGATTTTTCAGTTGTCATCTANCTTTTTTTATGTTAAACTAAAAAAAAAAAAAAAAAAAAAGAAGGAAAACAAGAGTGGTAAGAAAACCATGTGAAAAAATGCCTAATGCAAAAGATGACATTCAAATAAGGTGGAGGAAAGATTTTAAAATCCTAAGTGAAAGTTGTTAACTACAATAAACATTCAAAGTCCTGCAGAAGGAAGGCATCTGCCTGACTTCCACTCACAGGAGTAAAGCAAGGCCCTGTCGCAGTGGGTGTTTTTCCACTCATATTGAGACATATTTTCAGAAGCAGAAAATCAGGATAAGAGTACCAGTTACTAATAGCTAATATTTTCTTTTTTCACTGCATATGCAGTTTGTCCATGTAAAGAACAAGATACATACAGACTTTGGTATATGTAATCAGCAGAACTTAAAATCTGAGTCTGTACAAAAAGTCATTCAAAGTTTTCAGTGTGAAAACCCTGCAAATTCTGCATTACTAAACTAGCATCAACTAAAAAAAATCATCTTAAACACCTAGTAGAGGTTATTCCTCTTCCCCATTTCATAAGAGCATAAATGTAACATTAAAAGTAACACCTACAATTGTTACAGACCATAATCTGACAAAAAATTTTTAAACTTCCAGGTTTATATTTCAGTGATAGCAAACAAGTGAAATCTTTTTTGTTTGTTTGCACTGACCCTTTACTATTTTTTGCTAATTACACTTTGTTTGGAACACAGACATCACTGGGAATTAGTAAAAATTAAACCCAAAACTACAACGACCCACCCCAAATTTAGAATAATTCATAGAATTGTTTTGGTTGGAAAAGACCTCTTAGATGATTGAGTCCAACCATCAACACGACACCACCATGGCCATTAAACCATGTCCCAAAGTGCCATGTCCACATATTTCTTGGACCACTCCAAGAACAGTGACTCCACCACCTCCCTGGAGAACCTGTTCCAATGCCTGACCACTCTTTCAGTAAAAAAAAAAAATTCTTAATAGCCAATGAATCTGCTCTAATATAGTTTCAGGCAATTTCCTCTCATCCTATCACTTGATAATAGAGACCAACCCCCACCTCACTACAACCTCCTTTCAGGTAGTTGTAGATAGTAACGAGGTCTCCCCTCACCCTCCTCCACACTAAAAAATCCCAGTTCCTTCAGCTGCTCCTCATAAGACTCATTCTCTAGACCCTTCACCAGCTTCATTGCCCTTCCTTGGACACACTCCAGGATCTCAATGTCTTTCTTGTAGTGAGGGGCCCAAAACTGAAAACAATATTTGAGGTGTAGTCTCATCAGTGCTGAGTACATTGACACAACCACTTCCATACTCCTGCTGGCCACCCTATTCCTGACACAGAGGAATGATATGGCCAGAGGTTCTGCTTGAGGTAATAAATTTCATACATTGATAAAACTGCAAAGAGCAACATGCTGATTACACAGGAAAATATAAAGGAAGGATCCCAGAGCTATAATATGCTGCTAATTAAATGGTTACTTAAAAACAATAAAAGAAGCATTGAAAAGTCACTGCCAATAGCGAAACAACAAAATAAGTACTTAAAAGTTAAAAAAATACTTCTTTCTTCCACCATACTACCTTCCTTCCCTTCAAACTACACTTCATTTAAGTTAGCATGTATATACTGTTCTGTGCATTTCAGAAGTGAGTTTGGATCTCTGATAGAACTCTGATCATTTTTCACATGTATGAAAATACAATTGCCAACATCACAGCTCTGCTCTCCAGAGGATGGTGTTAACAACCTCTTCACTAGACTGCCTTGAACACTACAGAAGGCAAGTCCCATTGATTCTCAATCCAGCTTTTGCCTCTCTCAACAGATTTTTGATCCAACAAAAGAGAATAAGAGATTTATGTTCATAGCCAGTCAGCTTGACAGCATTTCACACAAGATGACCAGTATATTAGTCAGGATTCAGAAATCTTTAACGTATATGCATCCCTTAACAACAACATATCAGACCACATTCTGAAATACACAGAGATACCAACTGTGAGATTTTTTTTACAACCCATCATTCAAATATAGAAACACAACATAATTTTACCAGCAGAACCCTGCAGCCCAGCCAACCCCCAAAATATGAACTGTTTCCCTCTTTAAGTGGAATCCCTGGAATACGCTTTTAAATACAATAAGGAAATCTATTAAAAGATTAAATCTACAAGAATTAAACTTCTGTCTTAAAGCAGAATACAGCACATACTGTTACATAGCCTTGCTTATTCAGCTTCTCCAGTGCTTCTTTTGCAGCAGCTTTTCTTGCAGCACTTCGATTAGGCCCAGTGCCAGTTCCATACAGTACACCACTAATTGTACAGCTGCAAGAAAACCTGTAAAACAGAACAGAAAATGAATTCTTACATACATATGACAAGTCTTCATCTAATGATCTACACACTACAGTCAACTGGCATTATAGAATGGAAATCTGAAATAAACATCTTCTACACAGTACTTCAAAGATACATCTAATTAATAATGGTAGATAAGAAATTTAACACCCCTTCAAGATAACCAATTTTCAGACAGTGAATATTTAACAGTTTTAAAGGTTGAACCCCTTGAAGCATCATATCACATGCACCCACAATCACAAACTATCTGCAGGTTAGGTTTCAAAACGGTTGATCTGGCATGGGAAGAGAGGTTTGCCAGCAGATGTTGTAAAGAGCGTTAAAAGATATTATTTATCGCCACTTGGCTGTCTTTAACTGGAACATTTCTACAATTCACTGATGGCAGCACATGCAGAAGGACACACACATAGGCTCTCCTTGGTTCCTAGGGGGTCTCCAAAATACATCGAGAGGTCCACAAAGGTGCCAGAGCTATGACCTAGGTAACTGACAATTTGTCAGCATTGACTGCCTTTTTATCATCATGCCATTTCCCCTCCCAGCTAAACAAACTCAGTCCTCTAAGTCTCTCCTCCTATGTCATCCTCCAACTCCTTAACCACCTTAATGGCCCTCCACTGGATTCTCTTGAGTATCTCAAAATATTTATTGTATTGCTAAAGATCCACTCTAGGTATCTAAATAGTGTTAGAATCAGAGAATCACTGAATCATAGAATTGCCACAGCTGGAAGGAACCTTAAGGATCATCTAGCTTCAACTCCACTGCCATGGGCAGGGACATCTCACACTGCATCAGGTTACTCAGAGCCGCACCCAACCTGGCCTTAAAAGCATCCAGGGATGGGGCTTGTACCACCTCCCTGTGCAACATGTTCCAGTGTCTCACCACCCTCATGGTGAAGAACTTCTTCCTAACATCCAATCTGAATCTACCCACTTCCAGTTTTATTCCACTCCACTGCAGTCCTATCACTACTCAACATCCTAAAAAGTCCCTTAACAGCTTTCTTGTAGGCCCCCTTCAGATACTGGGAGGCCACAATAATGCCTTCTCAGAGCCTTCTCCTCTCTAGTCTGAACTCTCTCAGTCTGTCTCCAGAGAGGTGCTCTGGCCCACTGATCATCCTCATGGCCCTTCTACGGGGACACTCCAGCATGTCCATATCCTTCTTGAAACTGGGGCTCCAGAACTCAAGTAAGCAAAGAAATATTAAAAGGTAGTACTAAGACAAAGTACAACTTACATGGGATTATGGGCTTCTCCAACACGTTCGCTGTTATGATATGAAACCAGTTGTAATGTTCTTTGTGCATATCTATTTAGTAGGCTGACATAGTCAATAACTGGTACAGGTTCTTGAGCTGTCATTACTTCTGCACTTCGTCTATTTGAAAGACTCTCCAGCTGTAAACCAAACGCAACAGGTAACTTATAAACTTAAGGTTAATAAATAGATTAAGATAAACACTGCACAAGATGTAATATAGTTGCATTTCAAAATATTTTTAAGAAATCCCACATTTGCATTCATGGAGTTACTTGTGGCAAAGGACAGCTATCCCAGCTCAGAATTATTACATTCTGAATTTCCAAATAAATGTAAATCCAGTTTTCTAAGTGTTGTTGCATCAATGTCTTTAAGAATCTATCACTATGCCTCCTCCCATCTCTTTTAAGATAAGGCAGGAAACAGCTGGGAAAAATGTCATAGAAAAAAAAAAGTCCTGAATGCTGCCTTCTCAATTTTTTCACAGCCAGACCAAGGTCAAGAAAAAGGATGGCAGCAGAATGCCTTTCACGCTGCCATTACCAAAGGCTGCAAAGTAATTCTATCCAATTAACTGTGGAGAAATAGTAAAAAGCTATGGAAACAGATAAGGAAAGATTTCACTGTGAAGGTGTTAAGCATTCAGAATCAAGACAAAAAATAAAGAAAATAGAGGGGCAAAATTCAAAACTAAAAATCAAGGAAGCACTTAACCTACCTTCTTTAGAGTATAGGACCAGCTATATTATAAAGAACACAGAAACAAAGTTGAATCGGATCAAGTGAAAGTAAGAATCTTTATGAGAACAGTGGTAGACAACACACCAAGCAATGCCTTAGAAATGTTTCAAAGTTATCAAATTACTGAAAATTTATCAAGATGAAAAAGTAACACTGCCCATTGGATATACCAAGAGAACTTGACAAAGGCAAATACATTTCCCTATCATCTTCTAAGAGCAGAGGAAGAAGCACTATTAATGTTACATACCAACCCTGCAGTAAAACAGGGAAAATAATTCAGAGGTGAAAAAGTAGAAAGGCACTGATCAAGAGAGAACGAATATAAATTAAATAAGTACTTTTATACTCTTTCAAATTAGAGAAAGCAATTGCATTTTACTGGCTACTTTTAGAAATTAATCTTCAACCTTTACTAGAAAAAAAAAAAAAAAATCAAATCTTACAGTTTACTCACCTGTTTCTCAATCATTTCCCAGGTTTGTTTTGCTGCTGCTGCTCTTGCATCCTTCTTATTTTTACCAGTGCCTCTACCATATTCCACATTGTCTATTTTAACCACAACTGTGAACCTGCAAATGAAGGATTTTTTTTTTTAAAAACATGCTTACATTTTGTCTTATACACACTTTACTTTCTCAGATTCAATTTTTTTTACCTACAAAGCACTAAGTTAACTGTGAAGGTATTTAACTATTCATATGGTTTTGCCATATCTAACCTGATTATCACAATTCTTTGGCAAAATTGTTTTTCAATGTTTCCTTCCTAGTCACAAATGCATGTACTTTATTAGTCCTAACAATATCGTACAAATCTTAACTGCTTTTTAAAAGCAAATTTTTTATCCAAAGGAAAGCAATGTGTAAGGTCAGCATTGTTACAAGCAAAGATATGAAGCCCTAATACCAGGATACATCTCATCACTGCCAACCTATGTGGAGAGGAAAGATCAACTATCTTGATTTCACAAACCTAGACATGACACAACACTTGCCTTCATATGCTGGTACCTATGCTATTTAGTAAGTGTGAAAGAAGCACCCAGTGCTTCATGAGTCATGAATTCAAAGGCAATCCTCTCAGGAAACAAACAAGCCCGTCCAATCCTTCCAGCCTCAATCACTGATCCTTTCCTCCTCTGTTGCACAACTGTGCACACACTGCTTCATATAGAGCAGCTCCGTGAAACGGGACCTGATGCAGTCCAGGACTCAATCTGCCTGAGGTGGAGTTAACTTTCTCCACTCCAGCTCATATGGTGCTGTGTGGAGGATCCAGGACTAAACCAACTTTGATAACTGTAATGCTTTACCTATTGCTGAGCAGTATTTGCACAGCATCAAAGCCTTTTCTTTTTCCACTCTAGCCACCCAGCAGGTAGGATAGGGATATATGAGAAGCTGGGATCAGGCCAGGGGGATACTCCATATCACACGGCATCACGCACAGCAATGGAAAGAGAAGAATCACAGAATCATTTTGGTTGGAAAAGACTTGAAGATCATGAAGTCTAACCATTCTCAACCAAGTCTGGTACTAAACCATGTCCCTGAAGGAGGAAGAGAGACACTAGTAGTTATACTATTTGTTTTCCCAAGTAACCATGGCACATGATGAAGCTCAGCTTTCCTAGAAATAGCTAAACATCTCCCTGATGATGGCAAATAGTGAGCAAATTCCTTATTTTGTTTTCATTGCACATATAGCTTTGCTTCACTATCATTATCTCAATGTACAAGTTTTTCTCCCTTTCACCCTTCTGATTCCAGCGCTTACTGATGCCTGGGATCAACCCACCAAGATGACCTGATAATAAATGATTGGTTTTTAGCCATATCAATTAATACCAGATATGACTTGTCCTGCAGCTGCAAAATCCCTAATTCTGCTACTGCCTAAGCACAAAAGGCAACAAAGGAGAAAACAACAAGATTTCTGCTTTTGGCAGCAGCATAGACTTGCATCAAGTTCAAGTGACCACTATTACAACCTTGAGGTACATTTATACTTTGGTCAGTTTGCAGCACAGGATACAGATAAGCAAGCTCACATCAATAAAATAGAGTCACACAAATAAATACTCTAGGTATAACACCATCAGTTTCCCTGTGGGACAAATTGTTTCAAGTAGTGGAATGACTTCAGAAAAACACTTTTAAAAATAATTTTGTATGTCCTTTTAATAAATGCTGGGGTGAAAAAAATATGCAGATACTGTCTGCAGTCACTGCATAAGCAAGCCTTAATGAGAGATCTTAAAGAGGTAAATAGTAGGACAAGGTACACCACAGTGTGCCACATACTCTACACATAGGAAACAGCATACTAAAGAAGAAAAAAAAGCATGAAAGAAAGATCATTCCTAGGGAAATAGTTAACCAGCCCCTATCTACATGCTGACCACTACCCATGCTGTGACTTTGTATCCAAAACTCACCACTTTATTTAAGCATCCTGTGGAAATCTGCAGTTTGAGTCCAAATGACCCATGAATTAATTATCTGAACTGAGGATTATCTGAATTAGTCTAACGTAAGCTGGTCTCACATATACAGTCATGTCTACCATGGACCCCAAGTTAGCAAGCATTGCCCAGACTTGATGGGTTTAGGCAGGACTGGCCCAGTTGTTCACACATTGCGTTCCTAACGCAAAAAAAACCAAACTCACAGCTCCTCTGGACTGGGACATCCTGGGCTCTCTTAACCTTTTTATAATGTGTTCAGCACTGACCCTGCCAGACATCGCAGTGGAAGGAGCTACAGCACTAAAATCAGAATAGCACAGGTGAGACGACAGGAGGGGTCACTGCATCATTCTTCAAGACAGCTGCAGAAGGATTTGTGCAATGGGACAGAAGAGTAAGGAAGCCAGCTCAGAACCAGCAGGGCCTGATGCATCCCACCAGCAGGCAGAGCATCAAGGAAGAGCACCACAACAGAACTGAAGGAGGTTTGCAACATTTGTTATTGCAGCCAGACATTGTACATTGTTGTCCTTGTAGCAGCCTAAGTTATTCAAGATTTTCCTAGATAGCACTGTCACATCTCACATCACCTACAGATACAAGACAATGGGTTGAATCGTATTGGTGAATGCATTAGGCCACACAGAAAGAAATAAAAAGGAGTAAAGAAATAAATTAGAAATACATGCAACTTGTCAGTCCCATGTCTTCCCTTTTGAAGCATAAAGATGTAGCTCTGTGTGTGTAACGATGTGACCGTAACTACATCTGTGGTAAGGCCAGTAAGACCACAGGCCATTACCATGGTAAGGGTTACTGGTTTGAATTACATAAACCACATGGAGAAAAAAAATAACTAATTAATACTGGAAAAACAGGTAACACTTACTAATTTATTCTGAGACTGTGGCCATATCTACACAGACAGGGCTGGCTGGCAAAATGGAAGGCATTAAAAATATCATAGTATTTATTAGCATACAAATTGTTTTCATACAAACTACTGAAAATCACATATCACACAAGGAAACATCATAGTTCTATGGTTTACCACAAAAGCGTTGAAACTAATACATATTCTATCACCTGTAATTGAAAGGAAAACAGCTCAAGCAAAAGACCCTTTTCTTGTAACAGATATCAAAATACGACATAAAACATGTTGCTACTCAGTCTGTACATAGCTTTTATGGTTGGAAATTAACAACATAAATCACTACTATTTTCCATGCTCTACAAAACTAAATAAAAATCAAAGCATTTAATTTAGCTTTGATCATAAACTGAAATACTTGCCACAACGCACCCTATCTCCCAAGATGTCTCATGGCAGATGCATAGCATACGTACAACTGCCAGGAACTGGTGCACTGTTGTTGCTTTCAAAAAAAAAGGGACACCTACTCTGAAATTAGTTTTCTCTTCAAACTCTGTCATGTGACAGCTTCCCCATCTACTACTCAGTTTATGGTTCCAGCCAGCTCTCCTACCACATACACACTTTCAGCAAATTAACTCCTAGGACTGCAAGATTTACACAGTTCAGTAAGTGAAAGAAGAGTCCTGAAGTTTACTGACATGCATAGTTAACTTACTCAGGATCGTGAGATGGACCAGTCTGCCCGCAGTCCTCATAAAGCAGTGTAAATTTATTCCTTTGGCAGTAACTGTTGAGTTTCCCCATACATTCACGTTCCATTTTTACACAGTCTCAAGAAGGTTCTGCAAAGCAATATTCAAAGACCGGTCTGTGCCTCCAGGCATAGTGTACACACAGCCCCTAATACTGGGAGATCACTGCTGTGACAGCAAATAGAAAATTAGTGCCAGTAACATAAAGTTCACAGAAAGCTAATTCTAATCGCTATGTCAAGCGTTTGGTCTGAAACTGGTTTTGAAGACTTACTGCAGAGAATAACAGATTCAGAGAGCACTAACTCTATAAAATTATTAGAAAGGATTTCTGAGCAGGAAAGGCTGAATCATTCACCGAATCCAGTGGGGGGAGGGGGAGGCGGAAATCAGTAACGTTTCTCTCACGAAGTTAGAATCGATTCCTTCAGAGGAGCCGAGGCATGTGAATGCTCGCGTTCATGTTCAGTGGCACGTACCGAAGACGAATCCAAGCTTCTCGCCGCGGAGCAGCCGGCAGGCAGCCGCTGAACGCCACTCGGGACGAAGCGCGGGCAGCCGGCCTTAGGGGAAACAGACGCTGGCGACCAGTCAGGGGAACCAGATGGACCCCCCTGCCCTCCCCGTTATTACCTCCGGGCTTCGGTAGACGCCCCGAGCACCCAGGAGCTCCTGCAGCCGGCGCAGCACAGCACCGCAAGGTGTAAGGGCATTTGGAGGCTCGCCGGTGCCCATCGAGTTTCGTTTCCCGCAGCACCACCCACCTCGACTAGAAGCGAAACCGAAAGTGCAGGAGGCAGCCATGGAAGCAGTACGGCGGGCGGGTGGTGTGGTGCTGCGGCCGCAGTGCGGGCCACGGGCGAGGTCAGGACCTCGCAGAGAGGCGGGCAGCCCCGTTATAAGCTCTATAGCAGCCGGGGCTCTGCCGCCTCAGCTCCGCTCACTGCCCTGTACCGTGTTGGAAATGAGGGCTGCAAAGCACATGGGCCGCTTCCCAAAGGCGTCTCAGGCACCAGCACTATTTACCCCACTCGCCTTTTTCTCCCGACTAGCCGTTACCCTTTTCTGCTACAAAGGATGAAAAGCAGCTGCTGTAAGCCACATCGTATAGTTCATCCATATAGAGAGAATAGAGCCTCCACGAACCCAGCTTTTCCCAAGTACATTTTCTTCAGCAGCCCTTTTCCCTCTCTAACGAGCCTGTCAACACTCATATCCATTATGAAGTGTGACAGAGTAAACTACAATTCCGAATGTTCTTAGTGTCCACACCTGTGTTCCTACACTGCCATACTACAGTGGGCTCAACTGCACTAGCTTCCCAAAAAAGATTTTTAAAATTCCAAAGCACAGTTGAAGCATGTTACAAAACGTATTTAGTTTTACACAATATGAATTTTTAATTCAGTTGCTACTGGTTTGGTTGGAATTTGCATGTATTGCACTATATTGTTTTGCTACATCCCATTTTACTGCAGTCTCAAAATTTTAAGTTTTTCCTCAGCCCCTAAATACTTTCTCTAGCCTTCCAATTCTACATCTGTGGGAACTCTTTAATGAGGTGATCAGTAAGCGCACGTCTCTCCAGATGAAGCTGAACAAATGTTGGAGCATGGTGATTCATCACATCCCTCCTGTATTGATAATGGCTGATTTTACAAAGGTAGTCTTCAGCATCCTAGAGACCACACCAAAGTGCCCATATTTAATGTAAATACTCCAAGTAAGCATCACTGAACATTAAGGTACTTCATAGTAAATATCTTACTGGTATTAAAAAAAGAAAACAAACACAGCGACCAAATTACTAACATATTCTAGAGAGGCACTAAAGAAACAAAAGAAATAAAATAAATCTCCAAGGTTAATTTCCAGAGTAAGTATGGAACAAATGTGTTTCACTGTGTGCTACCAACATCTACCCCTGATGACTGAGATACAAAACCTATTGGATTTTGATTCTCACTCCCTGCAAAATCCCTCTCCCATAGAAACCAGACGGCTGTAAAAAATGGAAAAGAGCAGTAAGCTACAGGGTCTGTCCTTAGTATGAGCACTTTACTTGTGCTTCTTGGGTGCTCTCACAGTACCAACAAAACCAACAAGGAGACCATACAGAAGCAGACAAAATCATGGGAAAGCTCAAAAGGTCAAACTTCTAAGTATATTCATCTTGTGGGAAAAAAAAATACAAACCATGATGTGTCACAATTTGCAAATTTTTTTTTTTGTCCAAGTGTATGGACAAAACGTTCTCTTTGAGAACGTTCATTACATTCTTCCCTGTTAAAACCCACCTAAAGCCAATTCCATCATTCAATATATGACCACCAAATGGCATTCTTAATTACTTCTAGAATGAGTACTACACTTCCCACATGTCAACTCATCTCCTAGATATGTTTATCACTGTTCTCTTCCTGACTCTGAGCTACNAAAAAAAAAAGTACTGCATACTTTTGAAAGCATAAGATTGCACAAAGAACACACATGCTGAAACACTGATAGAAACTGCTGTCAGAAGTGGTTTTATTTGCCATCCATGGGGTTCATAAAAATACGACATGGTAAATGGCTGGCTGAAATTAAATAATCTTGCAGTCACTTCTACATGAATACACAAAAGCACATTCTACAATTCCATTGTTACTCTGAACACAAGCTTTCTATGCACAAATAGCTGACAATAAAAAGTGGAAACAAATTTTAAATATAACCACTGGTTACTGTATCTGAAAGCTCCTAGTAATATATTATAAACGTTCTAAGACATTTATTTTTCCAGTTATGATGTATTTAGCCAACTGTCAAAGCAAACACTAAGACTGTTTTCATGTAAATGTTCCTTTTCTGAAAGGTACAAATTTCACAAGATCCCCTATTCATCAACTGAAACACAGGGCTGTAGTAAACACGTGCCATCTTCTTAAATGTAAAGAATCCTAGAACTCCATCTAGTTTTAATCACTTCTGTGTATAAATGCTGAAACCAAATAATAGTCAGGCATGACTGAAATTTGCACATCTAACACTTTTTCCATTTTATCAAATGACAGTAGCACATGCTGTTTCAAGTCAACTAGAGTAATTCTATCAAAACTTCTATTTCCTTAACTACAGGATTCTTATCCATGCACTTCTCAGAATCCCTTCCTCTGCTTAAAAGTCCACTTCTTCGTTTTACTTGCCATACTCCAAGCTCTTCATCACGAGTTGTTTGGAGTTTTTTCCGTTGTTTTTTTGTCTTATGTGTGATCCAACATACATTATTAGAAAGAGACTGCTATCAAAGGTGTAGTTTTCAGAACTGAAAATGGTTCAAAGTGAAATTCCATGTTCTGTGGTAAGATAAAGTTTCCTGCAGCTTTGTGAATTGCATTTCCAGTATCTGATCAACACTAGCAGCAATAACAGAAACCAACAACATTTGCTTGCTGGCTGATAAAAAAAAAATATGCTGTGTTTATCAAAGCATGTGGTCAAAGAACAGGAACAGTACTTGAGGCATCAAGCCTGATGTTAAATTTCGCAGAGGAAAATGACACGTTCTGAAACAGCATACACGTGTAAAACTCTTCTGTCACGCCTTTCAGACCCTAATGCCTTTTGGATTCATTTGTTCTCGATTGTACTGACCTTTGGAATTTACAACATTCAAATATCACTTCCCCAAATATAAAAGTATTTATAGTCGTTTATTAGCTTGGACATGTATTACTTTATCATACAGAAATTATCCAGGTGAGAATAGACTGTGGCTCGCCTTGCCCGCAAGTGACTCTGCAGGACACACTCCACAAGGCAACAGGAGCGTGTGGCGCAGGCCGTCGCGCCGATGCCTAACTGAACCGCTTTTCTTGCGCGCATGTTTTCCTCCGCCTCTGCCGTGCAGGCCTCCTTTCAAGAAAGCCGAGCACCGCTCCGGTGTACAAACCTACTAAATTCGCAGCCTCTGGGGGCCACGTAGCGACACCGTAAAAAGACAGGCAGCGTATTTTGAGGGTTAGTAAGGGCTCACTAGCTACAGCAGCCTTGGTCATGACAGCGACGAAACAGCCAGCCCCAGGAATGGCACCAGGAGGAGACAGCGGAAGCGGCGACGGACTCGGGAACGAAGTTGCCGGCCAGGAGCGGGCTGGAAGGCCACGGAGCCCGCCACAACTCCTGCTCAAGGTTGAAAATGCTGTGGGGGCGGAGGGAAACCCTGTCACGCTAAACCTACTCCCTGGCAGCCTGTCAACAGGTTATTTTTAAAGCAGAAGCTACCGCTCGTTTGTCTCGCTCACAAAGTATTCAATAGAGAAAGGGGAAGGGGGAAACAACCACAACCACAAA
>VWZI01023915.1:80683-171730 GCA_013396835.1 Psilopogon haemacephalus | reverse complement strand
GAAGGGGGAAAAAACCCCACCCAAAAAAAAAAAAAAAAAAAAAAAAAAAAAAAGCACCCGAAACCCACAGGAGCGGCCACACCCACCGCCACTTTCGGTACCTTGTACGGCCATTTTTCACACACTTCACTCCTGCCCACCCCTCCCTTCTCAGACAGCTGCCGCCTTCTTTCCGGCTCGGCTGCAGTTGCTGCCGCCACACCTTCCTCTGCCGCACCGCGCCCCATAGCGAGCATGGCGAGAGTCACACCGATGCACTTGAGACAGCCGGGACAGGAGAGCACCTGCCGCTAGCCCTCCTCTCCAGCCCAGCACAAGTCCCGCCAACACTCCCCCAGAGCCCTAAGAGCCTCCAACCCTCCTCTTCCGGCAGGGTGAGCCAGCCTCNCTTAACTACAGGATTCTTATCCATGCACTTCTCAGAATCCCTTCCTCTGCTTAAAAGTCCACTTCTTCGTTTTACTTGCCATACTCCAAGCTCTTCATCACGAGTTGTTTGGAGTTTTTTCCGTTGTTTTTTTGTCTTATGTGTGATCCAACATACATTATTAGAAAGAGACTGCTATCAAAGGTGTAGTTTTCAGAACTGAAAATGGTTCAAAGTGAAATTCCATGTTCTGTGGTAAGATAAAGTTTCCTGCAGCTTTGTGAATTGCATTTCCAGTATCTGATCAACACTAGCAGCAATAACAGAAACCAACAACATTTGCTTGCTGGCTGATAAAAAAAAAATATGCTGTGTTTATCAAAGCATGTGGTCAAAGAACAGGAACAGTACTTGAGGCATCAAGCCTGATGTTAAATTTCGCAGAGGAAAATGACACGTTCTGAAACAGCATACACGTGTAAAACTCTTCTGTCACGCCTTTCAGACCCTAATGCCTTTTGGATTCATTTGTTCTCGATTGTACTGACCTTTGGAATTTACAACATTCAAATATCACTTCCCCAAATATAAAAGTATTTATAGTCGTTTATTAGCTTGGACATGTATTACTTTATCATACAGAAATTATCCAGGTGAGAATAGACTGTGGCTCGCCTTGCCCGCAAGTGACTCTGCAGGACACACTCCACAAGGCAACAGGAGCGTGTGGCGCAGGCCGTCGCGCCGATGCCTAACTGAACCGCTTTTCTTGCGCGCATGTTTTCCTCCGCCTCTGCCGTGCAGGCCTCCTTTCAAGAAAGCCGAGCACCGCTCCGGTGTACAAACCTACTAAATTCGCAGCCTCTGGGGGCCACGTAGCGACACCGTAAAAAGACAGGCAGCGTATTTTGAGGGTTAGTAAGGGCTCACTAGCTACAGCAGCCTTGGTCATGACAGCGACGAAACAGCCAGCCCCAGGAATGGCACCAGGAGGAGACAGCGGAAGCGGCGACGGACTCGGGAACGAAGTTGCCGGCCAGGAGCGGGCTGGAAGGCCACGGAGCCCGCCACAACTCCTGCTCAAGGTTGAAAATGCTGTGGGGGCGGAGGGAAACCCTGTCACGCTAAACCTACTCCCTGGCAGCCTGTCAACAGGTTATTTTTAAAGCAGAAGCTACCGCTCGTTTGTCTCGNGCACCCGAAACCCACAGGAGCGGCCACACCCACCGCCACTTTCGGTACCTTGTACGGCCATTTTTCACACACTTCACTCCTGCCCACCCCTCCCTTCTCAGACAGCTGCCGCCTTCTTTCCGGCTCGGCTGCAGTTGCTGCCGCCACACCTTCCTCTGCCGCACCGCGCCCCATAGCGAGCATGGCGAGAGTCACACCGATGCACTTGAGACAGCCGGGACAGGAGAGCACCTGCCGCTAGCCCTCCTCTCCAGCCCAGCACAAGTCCCGCCAACACTCCCCCAGAGCCCTAAGAGCCCCCAACCCTCCTCTTCCGGCAGGGTGAGCCAGCCTCGCACGCCCGCGCAGTGCGCTTTACGGCAGAAGGACAGGCAGCCACACGGCCGCCTGCCTCAGGGGCGTGCCTCAGGCACCCCGCGGCCCAGTGAAGCTCCGCCCAGCACCGGCGAAAGGCGGAGTTTTGCTGCACCCTGATCGGGTGCTCCAGCGGTGGCCGGGGTGTTCCCTTCCGCCCGCCCGGCTGGGCCGTTAGAACGGGGCGGCTCTCGCGAGAGGCGGCGCCATGGGGGTGCACGGTGTCAAGGCGGTGTTCTTCGACTTGGACAACACGCTGGTCGACACGGCGGCGGCCGGGCGGCGCGCCATCGAGGAGGTACTGCCCGTGTCTCCTTGCGGCCCTGAGGCCATAGCCTCTCACGGACTTACGCCCGTGGTGGCGCGCGTCCCCCCTTCCCCTCCTCGTAGGTACTGGTGTCACCTGGCCGGCCCTGACACGCAGCCGGAGGCTCCTCGGGGGTCCTTGACGGACGAGGCGTGCTGCTGGGAGCGAGGGGGTGGGGTGGTGCGGCGGCGGGACCCGTGGGTGTAGCGCGCTGATTTAGGGGCCCTTATCTGTTTAAGGTGGTCAGTACCCTGCAGTCAAAGCACCATTATGCGGAGGGACAAGCGCGTATCATTTGCGATAAGGTCCAGGCCAAGCTTCTCAAGGAGTGTCACGATCCCGCCAAGATGTGCATCACCGACCTCCGGATTTCTCACTGGGAGGAAGCGATCCAAGAGACGATCGGGGGGGAAGTGAACCGAAACCTGGCTGCCGAGTGCTATTTCCTGTGGAAAACTACCAGGCTCCAGCACCTCACTCTGGCCGAGGACACGCGGGGTATGCTCACCGAGCTACGGAAAGGGGTCCGTTTGCTGCTCCTAACTAACGGCGACAAACAGACACAGAGAGAAAAGATCGAAGCGTGCGCCTGTCAGCCTTACTTCGATGCCATCGTTGTGGGAGGAGAGCAGAAAGAGGAGAAGCCTGCACCATCCATATTTCATTACTGTTGCGATCTCCTGGGGGTGCAGCCCGCAGAGTGTGTTATGGTTGGTGACTCTTTAGATACAGATATTCAAGGAGGCCTTAATGCTGGTTTAAAAGCAACTGTCTGGTTAAACAAAACAATGACTACCCCAGTAGAGACCTCCCCAGTACCTCATTATATTATTTCTTCTGTTCTGGATCTTCCAGCAATTTTACAGAAGATGGGGCACAAAATGAATGCTAACTTAGGAACTGACCATATGGCTGGTAGTAATGAAGCACATTGATGGTTCCAGCATACAGAGACATGCTGAGCTGTTAGGTGACTCACACTCTTTTAAAAAAATAGACTATAAGGTTTTGAGCTTCTGTAAAGCATGCTTTCTGAAACATCAGATGGGTGAATGAGAGCACAGTTGTGAGAGTAGGATATAAAAAACGAATTAGACTAATTTCAAAGATGCAAGTGCAGTTACTTTGAAACAACTGCTTCTGGAATTACTTTGACAGACTGTGGCTGAAGTCTAACTGTCTCTGACCTAAGTTACCAATCTCTTGTTTTTCTAGTGCAAAAGAAAATTTGAATGTTTTTATCTTTCACATGCTTTGCTGATTTGTAAGCTTAGCAGAACGTTCAGTTCAGGCATTGTTTGCAGTGTGTAAAAGAAGGTGAGAAAGTGTGGCACAACCTTGTAAATCTTCACAGTTGATCTGCAGTTTATCTCAGGAACTGGAGTGAATTTTGCTGTTTTTAAAACCAGAATTTATTGACAATATTTATTATGTATCAGGCCATTAGAAAATGCCCTACCTTCAATCTTTTTTTTCATACTTTCAAGTTTTCAGGTTTTAGATTTTTTTTTTCTCAGACTTTGCAGTGACTTTTATGAAATCTGTACCTCATACCAAAAGTATTTAAATGTACATCAGAAACTGGCAATTGTATAGGGGACCATTTATCTGACAGACTTGATGGTTGCATTTTGACTTGGTGCTTATGCAAATATACAGTTATACTTCAAATTACAATTTTCCTTGGAATGTAACTGATAAAACGTGTATTTTCAGTGGGCTTCTTACTGTAGTGTCAGACTTTAAAAGCTCATATTATTGTTCTGTCTGATTTTACTAGGGAGTTTCGATCATACTTTTTGGAGAAACTGTTCTTAGTCTTGCTCAGGTGTATGGCTGCTCAGAGTCAATTACATGATCAGTGGAGTGGTTTTGTTTTTTGGTTTTTTTAACTGTTCTACTGGCACTGCTATAAAGTTCCTCTCTGCTCTAGTTCCTACATGTGTTTCATGTGATCTACTGTGGAAAAAAATCGGAGTTAGCTGTTTGTAAATGGCTTTCATGACTCTTCCAGGAAATCAGAAATTTATGTCATATGTATTATAGTAGTGTGTTCAACTTTAAAATGTGTATGTACTATTTCCTGTGTCATCTCCTGTGCTAAATGCAGGACATGACTCTTTAAAACACTAAGATGTCTCTTTCTCAGATCATTATCCTAATAATTTATTTTTTCTGAACATCCTATTTTTACTGCATAGTGGAGAAGTATTGACATCTTAAATGGAAATGTAAACACTTGTTGGAAAAAAAAAAGTGATTTTCAAAATCTATTTGCTATATATATTGAACTGAACGTCTGACCATATGTGGCCACTCAACTTTTTGTATTTTAGAATAAATTACTGACAAGTCTTTTGAGAACAGAGCTAGCACAAGAATGTCTAGAATGTAGGCAGCAATAAAAGACCAGCAAAAAATACAGAAACCTACCAGGAAATGGTTGTGTAGAATGAGTCCTATATACAAGACATGAATGAGTTAATGTTATTAAGTCCTATATAGGATGACAGGTTTAGAGGAACCTATTACTGATGTGGCTTAAATTTGGCAAGGGGTTTATAAGGTTGCATCAGAACATTGAGGAGGGGGAAAAAAAATGCTCTTTGACATTTGAACCTCCTTTTATCCAGTTGTCCCTTAAAAGCAAAGCAGCTCAGGTTCTTCATACTATCTAGCCAAGACCTTTGAGGCATCAGGCTTAATAAAGAGAACACAGATAGACAATACATACTTTGAGGAAAAGGACATATGCTAAAAATGTTCAGATTACAGTGGTATACTAAATTGCCATGTGCCATGAGCTAGTGGGACTGACTTGGCACACCTTTGCTGCTGAATTAAAAGACCCAAATTAAGGTTTTATTTTGTAGTTGGAAGAGCATGAAAACAGTCACTGGTTTAGCTGATGAGGAAATCATTGCTAATAGTATTCCTTATAAGCAAGGATTGACAGAAAAGCAATAAAGGACATTATGCCTGTGAAGAATACTGTGTAAACATAGAAATATATCCAAAAGGTTTGATGGGTCCCTGAAAAGGTGATGAATTTGAAGTACTCAGTTTTAACCATATTGTCTGATACAAAAGCAACAACTTTGCATAGAACAGCATCCCAAAGGAGCTGCAGTATAACTGGGTTTTTGCACAGCATCAGCATAGTAAAACTTGGAAGTCAGAATGAGGTTTCTGACACAGCTGAGCTTTAAAATAACAAATAGCAATAATTCACAACTCTGTCAATGTGTTTGAAAGACGCATACACACCAGGTTGCCATTTTTTAAGTTTAGGCACGTATTCTTTTGCTACTGCATCGTTGTGAAGTGGGATGCTGAGCCTGCTTATTTTATAAAGGATCTCTTGTTTTAGAAGAGACCACTCTTTGTTTTGCATGTGGCCAGCTGTTTTAAATCTATGAATCTATGAAAAACCTATTAAATATATGAAAAACTGAATGCTCAGGTGATGGCGTGGTCAGTTGAGGCCACACCAAGTGTATTCTTTCCATTGCTGAGTACTGTACCAAGTGGGATGTGACTACCAGTGTTCAGTCAGGCCAACAGCGTTATGATGCTTCTATAAAACAGGAAACAGTAGAAGGGATTTCTCTGTCTTGTGGTCTTTGAAGCAGTGACCCAGTAACATGGATTAGGTATCTACAGTATCTAAATAGATGTTTTTCTTGGATGGAGCTCTTGCAGAAAGCCTATTGAAAAATAATTAAATAGAAACGTAAGTGTAGCAATGGAGTAATTTTCACAGGAGCAGATCAGTAAAACAGTCTATACTCAGCTCCAGTTAAGTTCTGGTTTTGCTTAGTGTTATGCTTTATTAGCTAAGTTGTCTAGTTTATATTGCCAAAACACACTACATAAAAAGAAAATAAATTACCATTATATATTTTTTTCCAGGTTACCTCCTGATGTTAATCTACAATAATTTTGACTTTAGTGAAATTAACTGAAGCAATAATACAAGCTGTATTTTAATTCTTGGTTTAAAAGTACCTGTGTACTAGTTTAATAAAAGTATTTTGTTTATAAAACATTCAGCACTCTGTATTACTGTGGATAGCTATGTTTGTGTCCAGATTTAAAATAAAGGTCAAGAGTTCTGTTTGTTTTATAAAATAGCACAGAATTAGGCTTCAGAATATGACCTCACATTTAGATGTGGTGACTGAGTGTTGTTTCTATCATTTCAAACAGAAGATGGAATGTAATTACGTGTTTTTGTAGCTTCTTGGCCAGGCTGTACATAGCTATTCCTATCTTGGCAAGATGAATGCCAGCTCAGAGATGCCTAAGTGTCCTGATGTCATGACACACGCTGTGACTGCTGCAGCAGCATAAGAACAGACTGCAAAGCAAATAAGATAAAATACAGCATCTCAAGTCCAGGGGACCTGCATCAGCAAGTCCCGGGTGCACAAAGCCTTATCTGAGTTACATTGCTACACTACATTGTGAGAGGGTAGAATGAGAGGCTGCTCACCTTGTGGCACTCCTGGCTGCTGAAAAACAAGCTGTAGTTTTCCACTGGGCAGTGGATCAGATTGTCCGTCTACTTGACCTGAGGCAATAGATGGAGAGAAATGGAAAGGTACTTTAAAAAGAGGCTCTAGATGACAGCACATTGTTAAGAACTCAGTGTCCATTATGGGGTGCTAACTTGCTGTCTGAAGCTGGACAGTGACATCCTCAGAAACGAGGACATTTTCTTACACACTTGAAAAGCTTTAGCACAAAGTTGGAGTCTAGAAGGTCACCCAAATGTTTTATACAGCAGATAACTATCTTTCATTACAATACTAAGTTAATGCATAAAGATGTTTGGATGGGGTAACAAGTAGAGGTTTTCATATTTCCTGAATTACAGACAGCAATTTCCTGTGCCTCAGCTAACCTGAACCACTTCTGTTTTGTCTTTTCCTCTGAAGCTTCTGTTGACTACACCAGCAATAGGACTTTGAAGTAATCTGATCCATCACACCAATTTATTCTATTCACATATGTAGTGTTTCTTTTTTCAACTTCTGCTCTAAACCTGAAGATTTTTAATTCCAAGTTATCTCGAGACCTTTACATTAATTTTAAATCCTACTTCAACAAAATACTAACAAAACCCATCATCTGGAAATAATTTAAAACACATTGAGAAGTACAACAAATAGAAACACAATGTATCTCTGCTGTATGTAGGGGCATACTGTTCTTTTGTTCACAGCTTTTACTATCAGCCTTGCAGTGGGATTGTCTCCATTATAACTCTCTTTCTAGATCGCACTGTGCACATACAAGAGACATAACAATGCAGAAATGATGTCAGCTGTGACTAAAGCAAAAACTGCAACTTTCTGCCTGTGTTGCAAGGGACCTAGATACAGGATCACATTACCCACTCTATATAGCATATTTTCACCTTTTATTCCATCTACTAAAAACAAGTTTGCATGAGAGCCATTTGCTGAACAGCCCTCAAATGCTAGGAAAAAGATGTACTTTTAAAAATATTAAATTAAATTAAGATGATAATATATGACATTTTGGTCCCTAAGAAGTGCAAGCTATGTTTCTCAAGGCAACACCTGGCCAAAGACAAGATACTACCATTTATATCAGTGGAACTTTACTAATTTAAGTAAGATTTTTATGCTCATTTTCGTAAAATCGTCTGCAAATGACTTCTGCCTTCCACCTCTCCTCCCTTGGTTAACTGATCTCTGACTTGTCAGTTGTATTTCTGTATTTTTCTGAATCACAACTGTATTTAGGACGAAGTGTCATAAAAAGTAATGGAAGAGAACCAGCTTTTGTAGCAAGATCGCATTAAGTACATACATTTAGTACCAGCTCCTTGGCAGCTGTGTGCTTCAAGCATATGATTAGGTTGTATTTATTTTCTTCAAAGCAACTTCTACTGATACGCATACTAGCAAAAGAAAGAAATTTGTTTAAAAAAAAAAGTAAAAAGCGGGGCGGGGGGGTGAGGGGAAAGCCTGCAAACAAAACTCTTTCCTAGTCCTCTATAGATGTCAAGGTTTGTAAGGCAGGCTTGAAAAATCACATCTGAAATGCTTTTCTTCAAGTTTCAAAATTAATGGTTATGATTAGTTGACTTAAGAAGTGAAAGTTACGAGAAAAAACAAAACACTACTCATCATTTCAGCAGTTTTCCAGTGTCTATCCAGTCCATTCATCACTGGCTGTCATAATTTTTCTGTTAATTGTATTCGAGAACTTTATGACACTCAGGAATTCCGCGTTTTTCATATTCAGGCAACCATGCCTTACTAGACAACATGGAAGAAACTGTCTGAAGCTTCAGTTACATTTTAATATACATTTTATTTAAAATATGTGCTGTATTAGTACATAGTATTTTTTTTCTGTTGGTTTGGTTTTGTTTTATTTTTTTCCCCTTGGAAATTTTTATTTTGCAAGAAAATACAGGGCCAATGAGATGTACCTGTGTATATGTGACTGCGGTCATCTAAAAGCTATGCTTTGGGCCAAGGATTTAGGAAATTTTTTTGTTATTCTCAGTGATTCTAGGAAGTTACTTAGAATAGTTATGGCTTGATTTCCAGACAAAATCCACCCTGGTGTGCATCAGCTAAGCAAAATTTTAATGTGTTGTTGCTGAGTCTGCTTAACGGTAGTAATGCATTCAGGCAGATGTGGCAAGAACATTTTTCTGAGGCAGTGACAAGTGTAACAGGTCCCGTGGAAGTGAAATCATTACATGTCAAAATGCAACTATTCAAATACACATTTTATCAGTTCTTCTGCTACACATGTATTAAGAATCTCAGTAAATTCCTCTCTTTTATTCTTTTCACAAATTAGACCAACAAGTAATCTCAAAGTTACTGTGCTGTTTTCATCAGAACACTGATGTGTTGTATATCTGCTTGTCTGATCAAGCCAGGCTTAACCGTTTTAATTTGTGCTACTGGTTGGGTGGTCTTTGCTGCTAATGATGTGGCCTGTTAAATCTCACTGGGGTTAGGATTTATCAGGAAGTCTGCTGTGGATGGACTGACAGCCTTTGTTTTCCAAACTATTGATGCTTTCCATTGTGTTTTGTTTCAGACATTTAAATGAGAAGGGTCCTGAATGTTCTAAGTGCTTTTTTTCTTTCATGAAGAAAATGCATAAACAACACAAACAGCTTGTTTATTTTACTTTCACTAAATGTATCTGGGAAAAAAAATACTTTTTTTGCTCCCATCTCTCTTATCTGAAAGAATTTTAAAAGGTACCTAATAACTTAATGTCTAACCTACTTCAGTATTTTCTATTTATCCTGTTAGTTTGTCAAACATTATATGTAAATTTTAAAAACTGTTACTACTGTAGTAGCGGTATTCATCTCAATATATTGTATTAGTACAGTTTTCCACCGTATTTCTCAAAAATAAAAGTTTAGAGATATTTTACTTTGAGATAAATCTACCTAGTTAATAATTTTTTAATTTTTTTTTTATTATTTTAATTTTTTACGTTAACAGTACAAGGGTCCATGTTACATCCACCCAAATCGCTTTTCTGCAGCTCAGTGGTGTTTGTGCATATTTTCAGAGTGGGCAGCATGCAACAGATACACACAAAATGCAGAGAAAAAACCCTTTTGCTTCTCATAGCCTATTTGTTAGTATTTGCATTCCCAACATTTTACTAGAACTTGTCAGGTTTTTTGTTGACTTAATAGCCTTCTCTGCAGTGTAAGTTCTGTTGCTGGTGAATGACAAGCAAAGGAGTTGCTTTTGAATACTGCGTAATGATTTTATAGTATGTTGCCAGAAAGCACTGTACTTGGCCTGGATTCACTATTCTTGTCACAGTACAACTAACTGTTCAGGAATCAGGAGGTTTATGTTGGCATAAAACTTTTTAAAGGATATTAGAAAATAGGCCTTCACAGTTTTTCTATTTCTATTTTCCATTATGAAGGATTGGCGCTGTATTTGGGATTGTACGCACTTGCTCTATACCTGGGGTTTAATTAAGTAACTGGCACTGTTTTCTACATTGCCAAGTGCTAAAGTGGTGTGTGTCCTTAAGGACTCAGAGTGCTGCTAATAAACTATCCCTTCCAGGTGGAAAGAGTCAAATGTATTTTCAGATAATTTTTGAGTGACTAATTTAGGAGTGAAGAAATTAAAACTAAAGTTGAGTAATGGGGCCATTTCTTTATTACATGCAGTTAGTGTCTGGAATAGAGTTGAAAGCAAACTGCTGCTATTTGGGTATTTAAAAATAACCAGTTTATCACACTCGCAGTTGCTCATTGAAGTTTCTTTAAATCTTTTTAGTATTTTTATGTACTATAAATTTTTTAAAATAGTAACAAGAATAATGCAAGTAGCAATTTGCTGGAATGTTCACTCTCAATTTCAGTGTTTCCTCAGCAGGTGGCATTAGAGGTTTATTCTATATGTAGATGCAAACACAGGTTTTGGTTGTTTACTTTTGGGTTTTGTTTTGGGTTGGGTTTTTTGTTTGATTGATTGTTCTTTGTTCATTTTATGTTGTTGTTTGGTTTTCCTATTTTTTTTCCCCCATCACTCTTTTAAAATAGAACATATCTAGTGCCATAAATTATGATGAGATCTTATTTTACTAAGTGTTGTAAACATGCATCACAAAACAGCCCTGCTTGGAAGATGTTTTGGTCTTTATAAGCAAGTATGATGATCTGTGGTGTATTTGGCAACAGTCAGTTAAAAAGAACACAACTGAGTGTATCGACAACCAGTTTGCCATAGTATCATGGTGCCAAACAAAATCCAGTCTCCTAAGGTACTGGTGCACTATGCTTGAGCTGAATTTTATTTCTATCATGTAGATACCAGATTTATTTTTTTGAAAAGACTTGTTCTGTTTATTTTTTTCCCTGCACCTGATGCTGCAGTGGCATCTTTATGATTTCAAAGTTCTTCTGAGGATCAACTCTTCCTCAAGCACCAGCACTTCATTTCTATGATCTCATTTAAAGGATTGTTAATTAAGCTACTATATTGTATTTTTCTCACTCTGTGGAATTCTTGACTGCATCACCAGGCCAGCAATTCAGACTGTGGTTCTAAAATCAGTACCCCATTTCCTATTCATGAGCCTGAAAATGTGGGCTGATTTTCATTCACGAAGCCAGTGACACTGTGTTTAGCATCCCTCTCTGGCTACTTACTTAAGTTTTGGTGCTCAGTGACAGCTTTAGGTCACCGCATGAGGAAGCCTTGAACCCAAGCAGGAATTTCTACTGCATTTTTCCTCAACACTCAGCAGGTGGCAATTGAGGATCAGTTTTCAGCAGCATCACCCCATCGGCTACAACACCCCAGTAACGCTGCATAAGCCCAACAAAAGCTAATCACGTTGAACCTAAGAGCATATAAAAAGTGATCAACGCCTGTGATAGGCTTCTTTATTTCAGAAACGTGTACTACAATGTGTAGAGCTTGCCTTGTACATCTCATACCATATATACTTGGCTGTCATCAGATGTACGTTGTGTATGTAGCATGACTGCACAACCTGTGCTCTGTGGGCCTGTCTGTGCCTGCTGTTGTTAAGTCCCCCACAGATTACCAGCAGTGTGGCTGTTTTGCTGCTTCTGCTGCCAGTCAACTAGACTAGGAAAATGCATAAAAATCCTCAGATTTTATCATGATGGAATTTACAATAGGACAAAGAGAGCATGCTGTCTCCATCTTAGCAGAAAGGGAACAAGACTCAGAAAACCACTGACTGGCTGATGGTCACACAGCAAGCTTGGGGTGGAGACACAACAAGATATATGCGGCCCTAGATAGTCACCTCAACCACTGAACATGAAGCAAAGTCTCCTCTGAAGTTCTCCCAGGCCAAGGGCAACAGCAGGGTGCCAGACTGTGTCCATACAATAAAAATAAACAGTACAGCATCAAAGTCATTCTGAATGTTCACTTGTGCTTATCAACTCTTCTCACCTGAGAGCATGGCTGGACAAGAGAGTGTTGCTACAGGGAAGCATCTCTTAACAACTAATCATAAATTGGGGTACACACTCCAGAAAACCCGTTTCTGCACCAGCTGCCTGTTGTCTTCTGAAAGCTTGTGAAATATTTTGGGGCTTTCTCAATAGGCCTAGTGTTAGAGGAGGTCTTTCTCCATGTTAAGTGGTATCAGATATTTGCACAGAGAAAATACTCTTGCACAATCCCCAAAGACTTTTCTAGATGCTTACAGGACAAGATGCTGTGTTACCTGTTTGACACACACTAGATGTGGGGGATGGAATGAATTGTGCCTTACTCAGGCTAGAATGACATGAAATATCAAAACCTTGATACTAAAAGTCTGGAAGGGTTGATGTAAATGGTTAGTGCAGCTTTGACCACTGATATTGTAGAAGACTCTGTCACAAGACCAACAAAGAATTACACTACCATCTCCTTCCTTTTCCTGCCAATCCAACTCCTCTCTCTTGTTTATTCCACTTTTCAATTTTGTTTTTTTAAGCTTCCTTGGGCAACCAGTTACTACAAATTTCTACATTGCCTAACACAAAGTAAGTCCAAGAAGTTCGCCAGCACATGGTGCCCAAAATAAGCACAGCTAATAACTGTTATGTTTTAATGAGTAATATTTCTTCATTATGCAATGAAAAGCAGGCTTCCTTAAAGCTTCTGTGCTTTCCCATGCACCAAAGACAGCCAATTTAGAAGATAAAAAGGCCAAAATCCAACATGCCTGTGGATTTCCACAGATCATACCAGAGAAATAATTTGAATTTGTCCTCTTCCTACTTTACTGCCCTTTGGCTCCAATTCTGGTTGTGCTTTCACTGACAAGAATTCTTTTAAGAGCATGTGTAACTAAAGTAGGTGGTGGAAAAGTCTGACCTGCTGCTTGTGAAAAAACTGCTACTGTCCTTCACAAACATTTTAGCTTATGTCTCACTGTAGCAAAGCATAACAGAGGTGATGTCCTTTGTTACAGATCAAAGTCGGTGGGAATTCCCTTTGAGCAAAAGTAGCAGCTGTTACTTGTGAGAGGCTGAGGGATCATGTTTGCCTGGAATTTCCCAAGAAGACAAAACCCATAGCTGTGGGCCGTTAGTTGTCAACGTGTGGCAGTCTGGCTTCCAGGAAACAAGCACATAGTATATAGGGTAGAGAGCACTTTAACCTGAATGCTCCTGGGAGGAAGGTGGAAAAGTTCTAGGCAGTGATGCCCCAGAATCTCTGCAGACGAGCAAAAAGCAAGTGGGAATTATGTCAATATCAAGAATTAGGGACCTCCTGCATATTAAATGCAGAATTATGTCCCACAGGATGTTGCAACTGCCAAAGTATAAACTGATTCAGAAAGACTGAACCAATTTGTAGAGGATACATCAAAAAGAATATGATGAACAGAATGATTTGGGTACAATTATGCCTCTGGAAATTTCTACCACACTGACTTTCAGCAGCTGAATCTGCTTAACAGGGAAAAGAGCCTTGTAGACAATGCCTCACTTTCTACTCTCCTCAGTCATCTACTGCGTGCTACCCCAGCACACAGCACACTAGACTGATTCACTGAACTGGCCCAGACAGATGTTATCATGCAATTTTTTTCTCCCCCAATATCTCAAGAAAATATCCCCAGAATTAAAAGAAAAATTATAGAATTTTCATGTAGTTTGCATCGCTCACTTAGAAAATATGATGGCAAAAGCTTCTTACACCTTGCAAACAAACACCTCAGAAAACCAGTCAAAATGTGCAGATACTTCAACTTTCCACTATGCCTGCTTGCACATAGCACCTTCATTAACTCCCAGCTTCCACCTGGGGAAAGTGCTTTCAGGGCCTGCCTCTTTCACCCAGCACATGAAATCCTATAATTGTAATTTAAAATCTTGTGGAACTATATGGCCTTGAGAAAACACCTGAGAAAAGTCATGGGAACAGATGAATCTCACCCTTACCTTACTACAAAACCATAAAGCACATCCCTAGTTGAGAATAAAATACTCCACTCCTCTGTGGAAGGATATTTCCTTCATCTGGTACTTCCTGAGTTACAAATAACAGCGTTGCTCTCCTTATAATCTTCTAAGTGGTATTTCTCATGTTAAATATATTTCCAGGAATGGGGCATCTACCACCTCTCTGGGCAACCTGTTCCAGCATTTCACCACCCTAATTGTAAAATATTTATTCTTTGTATGTATTCTAAATCTGCCTTCTTTTAGTTTTAAACCATTATTCCTTGGCTTGTTACAACAGGCCCTGCTAAAAATAGTCTCCATCTTTGTAGTCCCACTTTAAGTACTGAAAGGCTGCAATAGGATCTCCCCAAAGCCTTATCTTCTCCAGGGTGAAAACCCACAACTCTCAGATTTCTTCATAGAAATGTTCCATTCCTCTGATAATTTTTGTGGCACTTCTCTGGCTCAGCCCAACAGAGCCACATCTTTCCATGTGTTGAGGACTCCAGAGCTAGATACTGTACTCCAGGTAAGATCTCACCAGGATGGAGTAGAGGGGTAGAGTCATGACTCTGATGATGCAGCCCAGGATGTGACTGACCCTCTGAGCTGCAAGTGCACATTGCCAGCTCATGTTCAGCTTTTTATCTGCTAGTATCCCCAAAACCTTCTCTTAATCTCTCAGCCTGTATTGATGCTAGTGGTTTTCCTGACCTAGGTGCACCTCTTAGTTGTCTTGATAAACCCCGTGGCATGTCAACTGTGCCATTCAGCTTGGTGTCATCTGCAAACTTCACAGAATCACAGAAACATCCAGGCTGGAAAAGACCCTCAGGATCACCAAGTTCAACCTAGAACCATACTCTACAAGATTCACTTTAAATCATATCTGTAAGCACCACATCCAAACAACCCTTAAACACATCCAGGGTTGATGACTCAACCACTTCCCTGGGCAGCTCATTCTAGTCCCTGACCACTCTCTCCATGAAAAACTTTTTCCTAATGTCCAATCTAAACCTTCTCAGTCTCAGCTTGAGGCCATTCCCCCTTGTTCTGTCTCAAATTACCTGTGAGAAGAGACCAGCAGCAGCCTCTCCATAACATCCCTTCAAGTAGCTGTAGATGGCAATGAGGTCTCCCCTCAGCCTCCTCTTTTTCAAATGAAACAGCCCCAGCTCCCTCAGTCACTCCTCATAAGATTTATTCTCTAGGCCCTTCACCAGCTTTGTTGCTCTCCTCCCTTGCTGAACTCAATCCCACTGTCTGTGTTAATGACAAAGGCATTAAACAGGACTATTTCCAGCATGGACCCTGAGGGACACCACTTTGAGCTGCTGGGCACTACACTCTGGATGTGATGATTCAACCAGTTGCTCGTTCACCAAACAGACCACCAATCAAATCCATGCCTCTCTAATTTAGAGAGAAAGGTGTTGTGGAGGACCATGTCCAAGTCCTTACAGCTAGACAAAATATATAGAACACAAGGTACTGCTGATGGCCAGAGACAGAAATACAACATTTAAAAAAACATTGTTTGACAAGAATGTATTTGCATAAGTGGACACAAACAATTTGCCTCTCTAAATGTGATATTACTGGATCTTACAGCTTTTGATGTGAACTTGCCCAGGAAGGAAGTTCCGAGTAAAGAACTTTAAAGTCTAAAACCATCTCTCACATAGCAAGGTGAGCCCCTGTAAGCCTATGAAAATTTCAACATGTGCAAGCACCACTGGTCTGCCCTCAGGTTTCGAGTTAACTTTTGTGCCTCAGTACCCTGTTCAAGCAGAGCCTCAGTGACTTCTGCAGATGATAAGGACAAGCACATGAAACTGCAAATGGTCCCCTGCAATTCATTGAGAGAGCTCTGGTCATCTTCATGTATTTTTTAAATATTCACATGTTTTTACCTCTCCCCTTCTCCACCAGTGCCTACAGATATTTTTCCACTGAGATTTTCCAACAGCTGTCTCTTAGACAGGCTAGTCAGCTTTCTCAGGTTGTATATTTCTTAGGGTTAAAATATATCAGCAGTTTAGTGTGTCAATTCTTTAAAAAAAAAGATGCAAAACCTAACAAAACAGATGCACAAACAAAAGGCCCTTTTTGAATTAGATTTACCATTATAATACCACATGGTTATACAAAAAGCAACCCTTATCTTAATGAACAATGCTGGATATATTGCTACATAATATAGCAAGTATAAGCCATGAACAGATTCTATCTTGTTGATGAGTAAACATAACTGTTATTTGTAGCATCAAGTATTGTCAAGTGTGTTTGTCAGTCTCTGTTTGGTGTGAGACTATGTGCCAGAAGTTCTCTGGAAGTATTTAAGATTTCACAGATATTGTATTTTTCATTGTTTTACTTCTGTAGCCATCTTAAAATTGGACCTCTGGCAAAGGCTACTAGTCCATTTTCATGTTACTTGAGGCACAATGATTCAGCAATAATGGCTAAAAAAATCTTTTTTTGCATACACAAAAAGCCAGTTTCTTGCTGGTGCCAGGCTAAACAAACTGTGGCTTCTTTCCAGAAAAAAAGAGAAAGGATCTCCTTACTTGAACCCAAAATGTTGTTGTAAGTTTATCTTAATGAGGCAGTTACAGCCTTCAGTGCTCATTTTTTAATTATTTGGAGGAATCATCTCAGAGCCAGTGAAATAGCAGAGTAGGATATTAATCTGGGCTAGAAAAATCCAATTATCAGAAACAAGTGGGCAGCATTTCTAAACAACATCTATTACATTCTGCAGGATCCCACTTTTAATTAAAACAAACAAAGCTCTGGTGTTCTGGGTACTTTGCAGTCTGTTTCAGTCTCAGCTGCCAGTTCTCTCTTCCCTTGGCTTTATCTATTTTCAAAGTCATATCAATTTAACTCCCAAGCAGTTTTTAATCACATTAAATGAAACAGATGCTAACTGCTGCAGAAATGCATTTAATTTAATTTAACTTAAACAAGGTTTATATCAACCTAGTTAATTGGGTTTATTGCCATCTTCAACTGGTATGTGTAAGTTTAAAAATTAATAAAGACTGTCTTCAGATTATATGGCTAAATTTAAATTATACAGCATAGTTTTGAAGGTAAATGGTACCTGTTCTAGGGAACCTCAGTTTTGAGAGAGGGCTTAGGCAGCCACAATCCCTGTGAAAGACCAAATGGATAACTCCACAAACGTCACGGGGCTGGGGATCATTGAGTTGTAGGTTTGGACTGAGAGCCACGCCTGTGAAAACATAGCTAGGCAGGAGTTTCACATGCTGTTAATGCACTTGGATGATGTTTCTGTGAGTGTTTTCTACACCAGAAATAAGCACAAATGTATCTGTACATTCAATTATACCTGGCCTAAGGAGATATGGTCCCTACCCACAGGAGCAGGATTTCTAAACCAGTAAGTTACATAAGGTAAAATGCAGCAGTTTCTAAAAGAATAGTTCTTCAGGGTGAACTGGTCCTGCTAGTAACAGGATAACTTCTGATGGATGCAGTCTTCTGCTAAAAAAAAGAAAACAAAATAACTTCTTTATCACAGACACAAACAAAACTCATTCTCTCACAACATGTTGATAATTGTCAACTAACTCAGCTAAACAGATCCAGCCGCAAACCGAGACCTTTTTTTTTTAAGGATGTCAGTTTAAAAGGGGCTTTAATGATGTGGGTCATGAAAACCAAACCTGTTTTCAAAGAGAATTATAACCTGATATTACTAAAAATCTTCTTACACTTGTCTGTTCAACACAATCTAAAATGGGTTTGCCTGTATTTGGAATTTGCCTTTTACCAGCAACTCTGCACACTCCTGTAAATAACCTATTGGCATTGCAGCCAGAATACTCTGTTATTCTAAGGATCTAGCAAGCAGGATAAAAATACTACTGCAATGTATTGAAACGGCAAGTAACTGTGATGGAAGAAGCTGCACAGATGAACAGCAGGAGAGTTGCATTTAGCAAATTCAGTGCCTCCAGAGACAGTACCAGCACTCACAGCAGCTAGCAGTGCTACCCTTTCGTATTCCAGATCGCAGACAGAGCAGCTCCCGCTTTAATTTGGGGTTCTGATCACCTGATTACACATATTGCATATGCTTCCATTTGCTGCTGGACTTCAGACTGGGAAAAAAATGCTAGTTTCAGAGCTCACAAAGCCCAGACATTTTTCTTTGGAGACTAGCAATGGTGCATGTTAGTCAACTATATTAATTAACAGCTGCTGAAAGACATCCTTCAGCAACAGCTCTCATCAGGATGAAAAGAGCACACTGCTTTCTATGTCACTCACCTCACACCAAGAGGAGAGTGGCCTGAGCTCTATGTCCCAAGACGGGGTGCAGATTTACAGGACTCCCAATTATTCCACAGTATCTGAAACCTGCATTTACAGTTCCTCCTCCTTCACAGTATTAAACTTTGACTTGATGGGGAAGTGTAAATTGCACGGTGAAATCTGAGCTGGTGTCAAGTGGAATAGCTCTGCTGAAGACAGGGAAGCTCTACTGGTGTACATCAACAAGAATTTTATCAACATTCCATGGCAGGTGTGTCTTCTTAAGTTAACAGTATGAAGAATTCATACTCAATCCTCTCCAAATAGACAAGAAAAAACATCCATCCTTTCCTTCCTCCCTTCCTTCCTTCCTTCCTCCCTTCCTCCCTTCTCCCCTTCCTCCCTTCCTCCCTTCCTCCCTTCCTGACTCACTCCCTCCCTATAAACATTCAAGGTTGGATGGTCTCTGAGCAACCTGATCTAGCTAAAAATGTCCCTGTTCACTGCAGGGGAGTTGGACTAGATGACCTTCAAAGGTGCCTTCCAACACAAGCCATTCTATGACTTTGTTTTGAGATTCTCATTGCTGAACTTTCTACTCTCAGTCCTCTTTCTTGAGCTTCCCTAGGTCTATTTTTTAAAAGTTCAGGGGGAAAAAAAGTATCTGAAATACATAATTACATGAAAGTAAGTGTAATGGAGAGACAATTACACTCTGGCATGATTTACCTAGCTTGGAGAGGTTAACATTTTCTTGAAAACACACTTTGAAGAGGAAAAGTTTCATGGGAAAATTTAAAGAACTTAATTACATCGGAGCACAATGGTATGTTGTCACCCTTAACATCATATTTAATAGTAAAGACCTGTTTAATAGTTTTTGTCTCAGAAACTACTGAAGTACTACATCACTTAGATCTGAGAAATTGTTCATATGTCTCGTTTGTTAAAAAATGCATCCTCAAGTCTAACAGTTTGAGAAAACTGGAGAATGTTGTTTGCATATAAGAAACCACTTGGAAAATTTGCTTTGCAAAGAAGATTCTGAAGCTGAATTTGACTACATTACCTTTGAAAAGTAACCACTGTTGAGCCAACAGTTTTCATTCACTGTAAAAGCAATTGTGCTTTGATTTTTCCTGTTCAGCCAAAGATCTTGTAAACCAGACGTTCACACATAGTCTAGTAGACATTTGATTTAAGAAAAACTACATTAAGATAACCAAAAGCAAGTGAGTATTTCTTACACTGTGGACTGCAGGTGATTCGGGAGGACACAGAAATTCATCCTCACCTTATGATTTTAGATAAAAGCATACTAGCAAAATGGTTCCTTTCTTTCATCCCCACAACATTTTTGTGGGGTAACAATGGCCATTAATCCATTAAGTCCTTGAGAAGCAGACTACACCTCAAATGCCTATTTCACCCAAAGGAGAAGTTTTCACACTAGCACTATCACCAGGGTTGTTCTTGCTCTTCTCAGCCTCCCTTGACTTTCCCAATAACAGCAAAGTTTGGTATGAGGAAAATGAAGGATCACCATGCCCATTTGAAAAGTTAGACTGAGTGATCTCCTGTGAATGGGACAACCTGTGTTTGGACCTTTTTGTCCTAGGAAGGCAGCACTATTATTCACTGTTTTGACAGTGATCATTGCTATCAATATTATTATTACTCTTGTTACATTCACATTATACTCACACTTAGGTCTGCTACGGGGAAAAGAGGGGAGCCAATGCAGGAGTGCCAAGGTCTCATCCCCATCTCCCTGCCCCTTGTAGTCACCTGTTCCCCAGAGCAGGTATGTCTCAAGGACTCAGATAGTGCCTGCTCCAGATCTTGCACCCACATTTCAGAGAAGCTGCTAACATTCCTTCTATGAGGGCCTCTTTTTGGGGGCAGGGCTGAGGGTTCCTCAGCTGCAGACACCCAGACAATAGGACTGGCTAATGCACGGACTGTATATTTAATTTCCCATGAGATTGTTGCTACTGAGGAAGCATTGCACAGGCAGATACAGCAGAGCTATTGCCAAGGCTTATTTTGTTTAATTGCAGCACCTCATTACAGAGAAGCATCCATTCCATTTCATGAAAAGTATAGGCTGCTTTATAATATGCCTTATGTCTTCCATTTATGCTCTCCCAAGTTTGACCTCACTATGTTCTTGAGCTAGATGCCATCAGAATCAAAAAATGCTTATATATAATGAAGAATGGAGACCAAGACAGAAGTGGGAAATTTCTAAAACAGCACCTTAGCTGAAAGATAAACAGGAAAATGGAAACAGTAACGTGTGCAAGATAGGAAGAAGTTCTTCACAGAAAGAGAGATTGGCTATTGGAACAGTCTGCCTGCAGAGGTGGTAGAGTCACCATTCCTGGAGATGTTTAAGAGGAGGCTGAATGAGACACTTAGTGACATGGTTTTTGAAGGGTTAGGTGATAGGCTGGACCCGATGATCTTAGAGGTCTTTTCCAACCTGGTTAATTCTGTGATTCTGTGATATAAATATCTGTGTATGCATATATATGTATATATACTCATACTCCCATATAGGTATATAGACAGTTTCAATAATTAAACAATTTATTTTTACAACTGACTACATCAAAGATGGATTTTGTTGAAAGTCTTCAGCTTTGTGAGACCACTGGGTGCTCACAATGTCTGTTGCTTCTCCTCATGGAGGCATCATGCCACTGGCTGAAACTTTGGAGTAGGAGAACTCTTCCAGGGAGCACACTGTCATGGCTCTTCTGGCATAGTCCTTTGTAGGGAACAGTAATGATGGACTGTCTGTCTACTGACATTGCTGGTTGAAGTAAATGTATGTAGTTAACAACTTCATTATTCAAAACTCTCTCAAGTAAAATGTGTACTTCTAACTTTGAACTTGCTTTACCCTTCCCTATGGGACTTGTGGGGCACCAAAAATCCCATTTTTGTGAATATCAGCCTGTCTCTATGCTCAAACACCATGCTTGTGTTCCCGATACTGCAGCAGTTATCATCTGACTGAAGCTGCTAAGGATGACAAACCCTGGTGTATGACACATCAGATTTTTTGCTTTTTCTGTTTAATATGATGGAGGTAAAAAAAAGCACACACTGCAGGGCAGTAAAAGAAACAAACCACAGGTATGTCCAGCTTACATCCTGCAGGTGATACAAGAAGATCTTATGTCAGAAGTAGTATTAGTAGAGAGAAAATTAAATATTGGAGGGAGCATTTTGGATTTACTGAAGTGTAATTAGAAGCAGAAGACTGGAGTACATTGAACAATATACATCCCTATCTAGCTGTGTGCATATGGGGAGCTAATGAAGAAGCCTGTATGTTGTAATGTTTTTAGCAGAGGTGGGCAATAGAGCAGTAACCTGGGGGACAGGGTTAGGCTGAACAAGGAGGAGAGAAAAAAATTTGTACAAAAAGTAAAGATTTCAAAACAGTACTTGGTGTGTCACAGGAGTCTTACTAAAAGCAGTGTGTGAAGTGATTTGACTGTGTATAGAGCAAGATAGAATAAAACTAGCTAAAATCAAATAGACAGGATGTTTTACAGGCCTAGCAGGGCAGGCTCAGTGAGACTGGAAGAATGAGCAGGAAGCAGTGAGTGGTCAGAAGCAAACACTGCCCACAGCTATATGGTTGAGGTCACAAAGCTGCACCCTGCTTGAGTGCACACACCCACAGCCACCGGCAAGGGGACACCATGGTGTCTGTCAGAGCCTGGGATGCCTAGGAGAGCACACAAATGGGACCTACTAACAGAGCAGAGGGAATGCGTAAGGCTTCACTGGCATCGGTGAGCACAGCTGAAACTGGGAAGAGTGTGGCAGGGCACACCCAAGTCCCTGCCCCACTGGAGGGGTGAATGGGGCAGGAAACGGTCTTCCTCCTTCCCCACCTCTTTTTGGAATGTGGAGTAAAATAGGTGTAAAGTACCTTCTCCCACCCGCCGTGGGCTTGAACAGGGGAGGAACAAATCGCCCCAGTATATATATGGCAACTGGACAGACTGGAGGGACCTGAACTGGGACCTGGACTCGGACCCTGAGTCGAACCTTGCACAGACCTGGAGACAGACCTTGCACAGATCTTGCAGGGACTTTGAGACGGACCTTGAGGAGCATCTGGAAGAAGAGCGACGAGAAAGTGCACGTTCCCCGCTTTACACCGTCGCATCCTGGCTTCCTGCTGCAGGGACCTGCCTTAACGATAAACTGCCGCTGTTGGCGGAACACCGCGGAGCACCGCGGCTTTCCCCTGCGATCGTGGCTTTGTGAAAGCCGTGCCTAGCCTACAGTCATTTCGCACTCGGGCGGGCACTGGACTCCGTGTGACGCTGATCCACTGCTGGATTGGAATTCACAACTCCGGACGCTGCCGCGAAAGAGCCTGTCTCCCGTTTCTAAGTGGGGCAAAGCTCTTTTGTGCCCAAACCTTTCCAATTTCCTGATTTTTCCTAAATTCCCTGAAAAGGCATCCTTGTGAAGATTTTTCCCAAACGAATTAGGACCCAGATTTAAACTAACTTATACATAGATTGTGGGGGGGGCTTTGGGAAATTATAAAAGCTACATAATTTATAATTCATGCCCCTTCAATTGCCCACAGTCAATTCAAAGAGTAAGTGACAATAAAGCCCTCTGAGTTGCAAAGTCCCATGGAGCCCTTCCACTACAGCTAATTCTCAGTGGGATGCCTGGGAAAGCTGTGTGGCACAGCTACTTTCTGCCCTGGGGTAAGAGGAATAAGAAAGCTATTTCTACATTTGGATGTAGGACCTGGAATGCAGAACAGAGTCCCAGCCACTGCGTTGCTAGGATGGAGGTGAAAACAATTTCTGCTTCTGGCGAGTTTTGCCCTCTATGATTCCTAGTTCCGCTCTTTTGTAGGTGTTTCACAGCATGTAGCTCACACCCCAGCACCTTATGGACTATCCTATGGTGGCTAAAAATCACCTACTTAGTGGATGGCAACTACTGTCTTTCTTCTCACACACTTTTCTATGTCCTGAATGCCCACCTCAAACCACATCTCTTGGCACTCTCCAGTTTTGAGGTGGGCATCGAGCTGACATCAACTCGCCCGTGCCTGTCATCCCATTGAGAGCATATAACCGTCGCCTGCCTCTACCACAAAGCCTGAAGCATGAAGGAAGGATTTTCTCAGGTGTGAGTGGCAGGGTGGAGGCATTAAGTGTGCTGACAAGAGTAAAACCTTGTCAGAGATCACAAGGCTCCAGCTTTGTCTGGAACTCAGGAAAAAAAGAAGTTTATAGCCTATGGAAGAAGCGGCAGGGAACTCAGGAGGGCTGCAGGAATATTGTGAGGTTACGCAGGAGAAAAATTAGAAGGGCCAAATCCCAACTAGAAAATAATCTGCCTACTTCTATGACAGACAGCTAAAAGTGCTTCTATAAATATATTAGTAACAAAAGGAGTGATAAGGAGAATCTCTGTTCTTTACTGGGGAAACTTGAAGACAAAGGATGAGGAAAAAGGCCAAGACAATTAATAAACCTTCTTTGCCTTGATCTTCAATAGTAAGAACAATTTTATCTCTGTACCCAGCTACCTGAGGCAGAACATAGGCAAATGAAGCCTCCGTAATTCAATGGGCAATGATAGGGAGCTGACAGAAGTACTCACCAAACCACCTTCCATCATTTATCAGCAGTCCTGACTAACTTGGGAGTTACCAGTTGTCCAGGGAGCTACACTTCTCTTGGTCTGATCTTGGTGCCAAGGAAAATTAAGGAGCAGATCGTGGAGTGCTCACAGGTGGTATGGGGCAGTTGGCATGGGTTTATGAAAAGCAGGTCCTGCTTTACTAACCTGATCTATGACAAGGTCATAGTAGATAAGTGAAAGACTGTGTGTGTTGTCTACCCAGACTTTAGTAAAGCCTTTTACACTCTCTCCCACAGCATGGCTGCTCATGGCTTGGATGGGCATTCACTCTGTTGAATAAAAAACTGACTTGATGGCTGAGTCCAGAGTTTTGGTCAGCGGAGTTAAATTCTGTTGGCAGCTCATCCCAGGTGGTGCTTCTCAGCTCTTAGTATTTGGATCTGTTCTTTTTCATATCTTTATCAATTATCTGGATGAGGTGATTGAGCAGAGCCTCAGCAAGTTTGGAGATTACACCAAGCTGGGCAGAAGTGTTCATTTTCTGGACAGTAGGGAGGTCTAAAAGGGATCTGGACAAGCTGGATCAATGGACTGAGGTCAGCTGTATGAGGTTTAATAAGACTAAGTGCTGGGTACAGTGCTTGGGTCACAACCCCATGAAACGTTACAGACTTGAGAAAGAGAGTCTGGAAAACTATTTGAAGAAAAGGACCTATGGGTGTTGGCTGACAGTTAAATACAAGCCAGCTGTGTACCCATGTGGGCAAGAAGGCAAAGAGCATCCTAGTCTGTATTAGGAATAGTGTGACAAGTGGGACTAGGGAAGCGATTGTCCCCCCTCAACACTGTTGATGCTATATCTTCAGTACTGGGGGCCCTCATTGCAAGAAAAATATTAAGGTGGGGAGAAGGGCAGTAAAGCTGATGAAGTGTCTAGAGAACAAGTCTTATGAGGAGAACATGGGAAAAGTAAGTCTGTTTAGTCTGGGAAAATGAGGTTCAGAGGAAACGTAATCATTCTCTTCAACTCCGCAAAAGGAGGTTAGAGCAAGGATCATGTTGGTCTTTCCTCTCAGGTGACAAGAGGAAACAGTCTGAAGTTGTGCCAAAGGAGTTTATATTGAATAGTAGACAACATTTCTTCACCTAAAAGGTTGTCGATCATTGGAACAGGCAGCCCAGTGTTTGAGTTTTTGAGTCACCATATGTAGTGGTATGTAAAAGACATGTAGATGTGGTGCTTGTGGACATGGTTTAGTGGTGGTCTTGGCAGGACTAGGTTAACAGTTGAACTTGATGATCACAGAATTGCAGAAGGTTAGGCACTGGAAGGGACCTCGAAAGATTGTCTAGTCCAACCCCTCCTGCCACAGCATCATCACCTATACCAGATCACACAGAAACACATCCAGGCTGGTTTTGAATGTCTCCATAGAGATAGCCTGTTCCTGGACAGCTCTGGACAGCCTGTTCCATCTTAAAAGTCTTTTCCAACCTAAACAATTCTGTGTTTCTACCATTTGATATCCTGGTCTTACTTTTAGAGGTACAGGTGTGACCATGAAACCACTTGACCAGCTGTCTTCCATCTTCTAGCTTCTGGTATGGGGATGGGGCAACTTCCCTTTCTAGTCATGCCACTCCTTCCTCACTCTCCTCATGTCTTTTTGTCCCGTCTATGCCCTTCTTTCTTATGATTGACCTGCCTATTCCTCTCATCTGGCCCTATCATTCCTCTCCCTTTCCTCATGCTGCCTGCTTCATTTCCAGTTGCCTCTCACATCCTTACTTCCAAAGAGTGCTACCAGCATCAGCCCACACTGGGGGATGAAGGGTTGGTACTGGGCTATTGATGCTGAGCTGGGCTGCATACTGCTGCCATCTCACTGCTAGTGCTAGTGGCACTGTCTGCTGCACTGGGGACCACATTCCACATAGTCCAAATTCCACATAGTCCACATCTGCACCTCTCCCAGGCCCAAGAAGGAGAGCAGAAATCCTCTTGTTCTTGCTAGCAGCACACAGCTGCATATTTGTCTCTCTAAATAAATAAGAAAAGTTGTCAAAGTCCCATGTCTATCACTGGTGTTCCACATGATCAGGGGAGACACTGCTGAGTTCACAAACACTTGACAGCATTCAGCAATCATACGGCAGCCACCTCAGGCTATGCACTGCAGCTGAAAATGGGTACTATTCCTTTTATCCCAGGGGAGAAGAGGTATGAAGGGCACTGGAAAGAGTGGGACTTCTTTCAGGCAGCACTAGGGAGCAAACCTGCCTTACATCCGCAGACAGTATCACTCTGCAGCCAGCAGGAACCCTCACACAAGTTTCATCCTGGCAACTTGTGCATCCCTTTCCTGAAAGGCAGAGGTGGGGCTTTGCCTCCCCCGTCTCCTGGCTTGCTAGCGAACTTTGGGATGGGCTCTGCATTGGCAAACTCATCACTTGCAGTCAGTAAAAAAGCATTTGGCTACATAAACAAGGTGTCTCTGTCTTGGAATCATTAGCACTACAGGCTTTAGGAGCTGAGCAAGCCATTAGTTGCTCTCATTTCTCTTGGTAGCTTTCCAAGGTAACGTTGCCAAAGACTTCCTGGATGGTACAGGTAATACCCTTTCTCTTTTATCTTCATTTTCAGTTTCCAGGCCAAGCTGTGAGCCAGGTGCAGCTTCCTGGGTGTGATACCACTGCCAGAGGGCTAAAGCTCTCAAACCTATCTTTCCTTTCCCAAAGCCTAGCTCTAATTCTCAGCAAAAAGCTGTAGTTTGATTTACGGTATATTTTCTCATCCCTAGACAGCTGGAACATCAACTATGCAAATCTCACACCGTTAATGAAATAATAGTGCCACTTTACAGCAAATAGACACCAAGAGCATGAATCTAGTTTTGTCTCAAGAGCATTTTTCCTCTTCACTGATGGAGCAAGATTTAGGAATTCCAGTCCTTTTTTTCAAAAAGCATACACAAAAACATGAGGGAACTGCTGCAAAACATAAAGTGCTGTGTTGATTTGGCACATTCTTTGTGGTCTTAAATCACTGTTATTTTTTTTAGCGAATGCCCCCAAACAATTATTCAACTTGTTTTGGCCCTAGATAAGACAAGCACAACAGGAGAACTTGATTCATTTTCTTGTTCCATGTTTGCTCAGTAATTGGCGATTTGACTTTGTAAATCCTTTTCCTTCACTCATCACAGTCCTCCCCTTCTCCAGTTCTTCCCATTAATACCTTCTTGTAACAGCTAAGGGATCAGCTTGGCTTTTGAGATCAGAGCTGGGACTCTTATCATCAGGCATTAAACAGTGGATAAGAACAAGCATACTGAATGTCAATCTTCAAATACTCTTTCTAAGGAAACAGCAAAATGAGACCATAGTCACATGTGGGTTAAGCCTGGCTCCCAATACAGTCTATGGGAATTGATTTTCCTAAGTATCTTCATTGCTTCTTGTTCTGTGATAACTGAATTTAATTTCATTTTTGTGAATATGAGGATTTTCCCCAAGTGACTTGCAAGAGGTTTCAAAATGCATGTAAAGAGGGGAGGGAAAATATTCACACTCTACTTCCAATTGTTTTCATGAAGTTTCACCCCATATATTAGGTGTTATAGTGTGTTGCATAAGTGCATTAAAGTGTGTAAACAGTAAAGTTACAGTCATCTTAGAGCACAGTAGCTACAGTCAACACATTCACTTTCTCACCAAAAGAACCTAAAGCATGTTTTGAACAGGCATATCACTGTTTTCTCACATTGCATATTTCATTAGAACAGATAAATTAAATTACTTCCTTTGCCTGCATGGCTTTAAACCCTCAGTATAATTACATGAGAGAAGGCCATGCTGCAGGCCATTTTGTGGCATTATAACTGTGCTGATTCACCTGATCTTGAGCCAAGCTCCACTTTAATCTTCTAAGTCTTGCTTTAGTTTGTGGAACAGCTAAACACACCCAGTTGGGCACTACAGATTAGCTTTCCCACTATTCAGTAAAAAAGGGAAACAGATTAAGTTACATTCCTGGCATAGAATTTTTTTTGTTTGTTTGTTTTTAAGGCAAACTATTGTGATCCACAAGATCCATAAAGGTTTAATGAAAATGAGAAGATGGTGGGTATGATTGCTAGGCAGTTTCTGTTATGCATTTTGTTAGTTAAAAGGCAAGGAAATTGTCTTTGGGCCAGAGAATGCTGTTGTTCTATTTTCCACAAAATAGTCCTACAGCCCCCACCACAAAGTGATCCTAATCTGTAGTTCTACAGATAGTGATAATAGTAGGAATAGGGAAAGTGATGATGATGCTGCTAATAATAACTTACAGCTGTGACTGCAAACAGTGCTCCAACCAGTACAGACGAGTGGATGTGATCCTAGTTTCCTGATTAAGCAAAACCTATCAGAACTACGAAAAAGAGTACTCAACAAGAAAATACTTGTGTTTATGGATGACATTGCCTTTCCCTGTCTAAAAGATGGGGCAGACTAGAAACCTACTGGAGTTTATCAAATCCTCTTACCCTATATATTTATCAGTGAACACTGAAGAAGTGGAGTCTCAACTTCTGCCAAGGGACTGGTTAGCTTCCAGTCTCACTCACAGGGCCAAGGTGAGCACTGACTTTCTAGTCTCTTCTACCTGATAGCATTCTAGATGTCCAGTGAAGAAAGTGAAATGCAGGTCTCCTGGGAGATGAATGTCATACACCACATCCTGCACTTTCAGAACTCTGAGTGGTTAATGTGTCCTTTGCTTCTGCTGAAGGCTGACTAACCACACAATCATGCTACAGCATAGACATGGAGGACGCAGTGCACTAATGAATACATGGCAAACATGGGAGTATTTGGTGGTAGTGCCATAACTAGTGGACAAATTAAGGCAACGAGAAGCCATAACCAAACCAGAAACTCTCTCCCATGCACAGGTGGCTTTTCATACTGGGAGCAAATGGTGAATGAATAATCTCTTGGTTATATAAACCCCACATTTCTGCAAGTTTCACGTATGAAGACCTGCAGTCAATATCCTCATTTCCTCAGAAGTCTGACCACCGATGACAAGAAAATCTTTTACCACTGCCCACAGCCTTAGTTTGAGACGCAAGGTTGCAACCATTTCAGTTTTCTTAAATCTGTAATGAATCAAAAGTAAACATCACAAACAGGAACATATCCTATAATCCCTGGTTGTTGAAGAGATAAAGAAACCACTTTCTTTGCCAGTATCCCACGTCTGTTGGAATGTAATAATAATATGTTTTGCTCTACCAGACATACTGAAACAAAAAGTGCTTCCACTCAGCCCAAACCGCATATCTTGGCAGTCTACATCCTAAAAGACAACAAAGATGTAGTCTAGAAACTTGGCAACTGTCCTGGTACACTACACCTTGGGCTTAGCAAGTCAGTCACGCTATGCTGGCTCTGGTTTTACCATAATGCAATAACACAATGGTTTCGTGTTATTAGTTTCACAGTTTCGGAGTTTTGATCTTCAGCACATCATCTCTGCTGGCCTTCAGAAGCTGCTTCAGAAGAAGGATAACTCCCTGAGCTAGGAAGCCATTCTCCTTCCTGTAATCCACTCCCAATGCATGGAAGGTGTTAAATGGAGAAGAATACTTAGTGCTTACCGTAACCGCTTTTCTCTTATTTGCCTGTTCTGCTGTGGCCATGTCTTCTAAGATCTGAAAAATTGTGCCATAAATATAAAACTTGAACACCTCTTTTTAAACATTAACCGATAAATTAAAACATCAGATTCCTTCAGGGGGCCTGGAGACAGACTAAGAGAGGTCTCTATGCCTGATAAAAAGACACTGCACTGGCATGTTTCTAGTGGGACACCAGGCTGAAGGAATGAAAACAAAAGAAAATGCAGAAAACTTCAGAATTTTAGGAGGTGCTTGGACAATTTCCCAACAGGAGGCAGTCATCCTATATTAATTTTTATGAGTGGACTATGATACCCAAATTACTGTTATGGTGTTAATTGCATAGAAGAGGAACTAGTCACCTCTAGGGTTAGCTTTATTAATTCTAACACAATGATGAAAGCACCAGAGCTATGTTAATCTGTGCCACTTCAGGACCTGCCCTGGTTCTGCAGAATGATGTCTGTGAAAACATCAATTAATGCTTTTGAGGGCTTGAGAAAATATAAAGAATCTACTGCAAAGCTCTTATAACACAATGAATCTTATCTCTTTGGGATAAAGCCAGCACATAAACAATATACTCTGCCAAGGAAATGGCGATGGTTAACACTTCTAGATGGAAAAAATTGGTTGGTTATTAGAGATTAAAACAAACAAACAAAACAAACCCCAAAACTGTCAAGAAAGCAAACCTGACATCTGTGCCAGCCAAAATGGCAGAAATGTTGTGAGGAGCGTAGCCAGTAGACAGATGGATAGATGCAGTTTATCAGTGAAAAGTTGCAGAGTTTCTGCAAAGTGAAGTCACATGTCACAAATCTAGTAGTGATCCAAAGACAACAAACACACAAGCAAACCAGATCACAGTGATGCTGTCTAAATGGAGTTTAAAAAACCAACAAAACAATCAAACACATTTGAAGCAGGTCATTCACAGAAGGCTCTAAAAATATTAAAGTATAAAAAAAAAAAACCCCAAACCAAAACCAAAAATGAGGCCCATCTCAGAGGGATTAAAGCTGTGAAAAGTTAAGGAATAGCAGTAGGAATAATGTGGTGGTTGTAAAGATATTTGTCTTGTCTTTGCACAGTCTTTCCTGCCATGCCCGAAATACACCCAAACTTTCTGCCCCTCCCTCCAAAATTTGGATCGGTCAGACATGATTTTCATCTATTTTTCCCGTTGAAAACCCAGATTTTGTTCATAATTTGAGAAGATAACCACTGTAAATATTTTCCCTTTTCAGTGACACTTCAGAGGGAAACTCTGGCGGCACTGATGATGTGAGGCAGTGAGAGCGCCTGTTCTGTTGGTAGAAGATCAAATATTGTGTTTGTCTTCAGTACGGACTTGGCAAACAGCAAACCCTCAATATCAGCAAGAGATGTCAAACAATTGACTACATAGTCAGTTGGCAATTACTTAGAAGACATCAACAAGACAAAAGACCAGCAGCATGGGTATGTGAAGAAGACAGCGTCTAGTGTTAGATACATCCTGACTTCAGCAAGGTTTTTAGTAGCAACAGATGATATGGGTTAGATGATTGGACCATGAGGTTGATTGGTAACTTGCTCAACAACAGAATTCCGAGAACTGTGATCAGCAGCACAGAGTCCAGTTGGAGGCCTGTGGCCTGTGGTGATCCCAAGGGATCAGTACAGGATCCAGTTTTGTTCAATAATATCATCAATGACCTGGATGAGGGGACTGGACTGAGTGTACCCTCAGCAAGTTCGCTGATGATACAAAGCTGGGAGGGGTGGCTGATGCCCAATCAGGCTATGCTGCCATCCAGTGAGATCTGGGCAGACTGGAGAGCTGGGCAAAGCTGAATCTCATTAAGTTCAGTAAGGACAAGTGTAGAGTCCTGCATCTGCGGAGGAATAACACCAGGCACGAGTACAGATTAGGGATTGTCCTGCTAGAAAGCAGCCCCAGGAAGAAAGACCTTGGAGTCCTGGTGGACAATGTGCCCTTGTGGCCAAGAGGGCAAATGGCGTCCTGGGGTGCATCAAGTGTGTCCAGCAGATCTAAGGAGGTTCTCCTCCCCCCCTCTACTCTGTCCTGATTGAGATCACACCTAAAATACCATGTCCAGTTTTGGGCTCCCCAATTCAAGAGAGACAGGGACCTGCTGGAGAGAGTCCAATGGAAAGCTACAAGAATGACTGGGGGACTTGAACATCTCTCCTCTGAAGAAAGACTGAGAGGGGATCTCCTATGAAGAAAGTCTTGACAAGAGAAGATTGAGAGGGGATCTTGTTAATACCTATAAATATCTGAGGGGTGGGTGAGGGTGATGGAGCACTGGAGCAGGCTGTCCAGAGAGGCTGTGGAGTCTCCTTCTCTGGAGCCTTTCAAAACACAGCTAGATGTGTTCTTGTGCAGCCTGTCCTAGGTGATCCTGTTTTGGCAGAAGGGTTTGACTAGATGATTTCTAGAGGTCAATTCCAACCCCTAACATTCAGTGATTCTGTGATTCTGTGAAAGAGGGAGTGCAGATGTCACATGGAAAGGATCCATGCCAAGTGACCCCATGCTCCAAGTTTCTTTATTTCAGAGTAGGTGTACTTTTTTTTTTTACTTCCAGTAAAAAAGCCCTCAGATGCTAACATTTTCCACACAGAAATCATTCACTTTGTGTTGCATTACAGGCCTGTTACAGGCCCATTTAAATGCCCATGAGAAGTCTTTCTGTTGGCTTCATTGCTATTTGGTTGTTCTCTGTATCCTCATCCTGTTGTCAGCTTCTTGTGGATAAACATGTGATAGAAATAATTATTGATACTTGTGGTGTGGCAAAAATGGGAAAGTAAATACCTAACAAAGCAGTGTTCCTGACAACAGGCAGCCTTTTCTGAAATTATGTATTTTAAGATTTTGAAGCAGAACTAATAAATCAATGTTCCAGCTAATGAGACTGCCTTCACCAGCCAAAAGTAATGGAGTTACATAACATGAATAACCTTAAATACAAAGAGCTAAACCCCTTCTTTCATCCAACACCCTGCATGACACCAAATGCAGAGGTGGGTTCTTTTCCCCTTGGCAGAGGACTGGCAAAAGCACCACGTTTCTCACAGCCACTTTAAGCCCAACAGGCAGAGCTCAGGGAATACTGCAGAGGATTGCCTCCCACTGTACTTAGGTATTGGTCTTTCTGCCAGCCACAGTTCATTGGGTCTTGCTTGGTGCTCTTGGCCATAGAGCTGCCCAGCATCATTATGCACTAAAAAGCAACAAAAGGGATTTCAGCTGGCTTCAAAGGACACGGGACCCATGGGCTGAGCTGAGAACGGCTGACAAAGAACAAGGAAAAGTCAGGCTTCAGTAACTTTTAATGACAGCTCTTGTTAGGGTTAAAAAAACAACTCATGCATTGTGCTGTGATTCAGTCTGAAAGGAAGCCCATTGCCCTTGCTGCTACAGGTCGCAGCACTGAGAAGGAGATTGTTATCCTCAAAATTAATCATTCAGAACTACAGCAAGAGGCATGCAATGCCAAGCTCAGATGCAAAATTCAATGTTGCCAGCCAGACTGGAGACTGATTACTGTCACTTCTGCCATCTCATCCTGCTTGCAGCATCCCACCTCACTTATCAAGTTACATTTTTGTTCCAAGTGGGAAGAACAAGTTGTTTCAGCAAAGTCCATCTTCATCCCCTTCCCAGGCCTTCTAGTTAGCCCCTGGAATGGGCTAGTGCAGCACTTTAAATAAATACTGGCTGGTAAAAGTCACAAATAAATTATTGTCCTTTATTTGGCTTGTTTCTTTGGCTAACAGAAAAGAAAGTTTAATATTTTAGAAAGGTCATGTTGCCCTCTCCTAATTTTGCTGGAATTAAAAAATACCAAAGCAAAAGTCAGTGCTGAGAATGGGTAGGAACATGGAGCAGACATCCGAAGCCTTTGAAACTCTCCAGAAATGCTGTATACTTGACCTCTTTTTCTCATCAGTCCCATTCAGATAAGCCCTTGGGTATCTTTTTGGCTTTAAGAGTGTTGTGTCTGCCAACATTATGGACAAAGTTTCTTCCAGTTTTAGTATATCTTGTGATCCTCTGCTGAGGATAAACTCTCATCATCATTCACCTCTCAGCAAATTTCCTGTGTGAATAATGAGCTATGTTCTCATTAGATGAGTAATGCAAAGTGAAAATCCAGCTGTTGATGTTTCTTTTCTTCCGAGCAATATTTTTTCACTGTGATTTGTTCTGCAACAGCTCATGAAAGCCCCAGTGGAGACACAGGCCCTGGGATGATATGGGCTATACATGAGATACAGCTACATACCCTGTAAGTTTACAGTCTCAAACAAGAAAACAAACGACTCTGATGTTATTGCAGACAAAGGAACTCATACATCCTGAAATGAAACAATCCCAGTGGGAGAAAGATTTGAGTCTGTGGTTGATTGGCAGAAATTCATCCCCTAAGAATATCAGTATAAAATGTGAGCTTAGAATAACACTGATTACCATACATTAAATAATTTAAATGACATATACTACATCTGTGCCTCAGTTAACATCAGAACAGCCTCTATTGACATTTATTCCAATGGTCAGCTATCTTCTCTATTGGCTGGAGTTCTACTGCAGAGTGATATTCAGAATTAATTTTATCATCAGTTCCTTCTGAACTCCTGTTTCTCAGGCACTGTGAATTTTTGTGGCAGTTATCTTGAGCTTACAACAGCTTCACATCAAGAATTCAGAGGTATTGCATGACTGTTATTTTAACATCATTTGTGTATTCAGTTGCACAGAATTATGAAATGTAATTGTAAGAAGGGGTTTAGAGAATTTATGTCTAAGACATTTTGCAGCCATTAGCAACCTCAGCAAAGCCCTGTTGAGCCATCACAGGAAGGCAGGGAGAAATACTCCTATTTTTCTAGCCACTCTGGAGTGTTTTTCACATTTGTTGAATCTAGAATGCTTTTCAACTGAAACCTACTTCCAGGGGCATGGGAAATCGCCCTAGATTTACATTCATACACTGCAGAGGAATAAACCCCCTGATCCCACACAATAAATCATTTTCCATTTTATTTCAATATGCAATCGCATGACAGCACACTGGGGAGAATGGAAATGTAATAGTATCGCAGCTGCACATGGGCACACCAGTAGGAGGATAAACCCAAGATAATAGTGAGTTCAGAAGTTCAAATTGAGCACAAGGTTATAAAAGCAGAATTACAACCTTTGCTGGACTTGAATCCTTAGAGAAACTCCCCCACTATGCACACACTCACCGTATCTTCTGTCCTACAGCAAAACAATTGGGACGCTTAGAAATGACAGGCTGCAAGTGTGAATATTTCTACTCTTTCCTCACTGTTTTCAGTGTCTTCTTAGAACAATCACTAACTCCACTTGCCCTCCTAATAAAGGTCATTTCAAATGACACAGTACACCAGATTCTCTGTAACTTTTAGTCCTGTTTTTTAGCATAATGGAAATGTCGTGGCAATAGCACAATGCAGTCACACATAATAACTTTGCAGAAATAAAGAATTCCACTAAGTTAACATACTTAATATACATAAGTAATACCTCTGGATACGAAAAATAAATGTTTTAATTCAAGGTGCTCACCACACTCCTAAACCAAGAAGGCTGCCAGGATGTCTGTGAGCTTTGCGAGAAGAGCTGCAGAGAACATGCAGAGTTGAGTACCTCCTGAAAACTTAGGCACCTTTGCCGGCAAACAAATTTACCATCTCAAAACCAACACCATGGTAAGGCTTCATAAGGATTTTCACTCCACCAAGTGTACTCGTAAGAAAGATTGTTCCCCGGGTCCAATGCCCACTCTGCTCCTTGCTCAACAGTGCAGAGCAAGTGAAGCCACAACAGGAATCTTTCTTGATTTTTGTTTTAGTCATTGCTCCTGGGTTTCTTTGCTTTCTAAATTCAGAACATGGCCTGTAGCAGGAAGGTGTGGGGAGAGGACAAGTGTGCTGTATTTATCTCCTAGGAAGGCTCCTGCCTGTCACAGCTGAAACTATAGAGATTTTTATGGGACTTTATCAATGCAACAGACCTAAAGCAGGAGAGGCAAAGGGAGTTAATAAAGGAATTTAGCAAATGTGGACTCCTTTCTGATGGTGAGTCAAGTAAATTGCTAGAAAGTCACAGGACATGTACTGAGGTGTTTATTGCCATGTGGCTGTGGAAAGCCCCAGCTGCTGTATGCAGCAAATCTTTAATTTTTCCCCACCATTTTTCTAAAAAAGGCTACCCTCTCACATCTGAGAACCTGAAGTTAGGTTCCTAAATCCATTTGTAAGTCTCTAAATAAAGTTATGCACCTGGACTATTACTGAATTTTTCACTGCAGGCAACTTCTCACTGCAATGTGACCATGCATTCTTAACACATAGCAACCAGGGAATGAAATGAGTGTAACATCCTCCAGACCTCTGCCTCACAGGAGATATCCATCATAATCTGGCCTAAAGCACTGCAACACATCTCATCATGAATTCAATTGAACAAATGAGTTCCTGAACTCAAGTCACTGAAATCTGTTTCCTTCATCCCAAATTTAGCTTTCTTTTCTCATCTTTAGGAATACTAGACCTATAACTCCTGTCTTTTACTCTATGGCCATTTCTCAGTCTTCTGGTTGACCCACCATGACCATATGTCATTCCAGCATCTTCTCAGTGCAATCAAAATTCATTTACTGATTTGTACTTTGTATTCCCTTCTACTACTTGCCTAGCTTTTCCTGGAACACTTCTATACTTGTACTTCTATACTCACTTTGCCTATACATCTACAACAAAGAAAAGCACTTTGAAAGTCTGTTTTTCTTCAGTAGGGAAGAAACTAGCTTTTGCTGCTTTTTCAGTTACACTGCCTGCTTCAGTGACAAAGCCTCCATAGCAGCTTGGGTAGATATGTTTTGTGGCAGGCTTACTGCATTGTCCGTGATTTCCACTCAGAAAACCCTGTAACAAACAAAAATCATAATCCTGTTCCCCCATCTTTCTCAAACAATATCTGAGTAGAAAAGAACACTCATTTGTCTTTTTTTTAAAATGATATTTTAATTACTCATGTCATGCCTCAGCAAAATGGCTAGCCTTTTGTTAAAATGGGGCTTAATTGCGTTACGGAGCCTTCATGGGACCCTCACACATAAAGCGCTTTTCTTCAGACTTTCAAGACCTAAATTTGCAGTTGGCTCCTGACCAGCGCACTCGAGCAGATAGGCACGTAGGTAGCAGGCAGACCCTGTGTTGATGAAGTAATCATAGTTGATTGCCTCGCCTGTGCTATTCCACAAATATGCCCGCAAACAAAAATTGGATCTGCATGTTGGTTTTCGTTTTGAATTCATTCAAAAAAAGGAAAAAAAAACCCAACAACTGCCCTTGGTATGTCAGAAAGCATGGAGACACCTTCACGGACTGTTGGCTACGCCTCAGCAAAGCTTTACAACAGTCTGCTGGACAAAAAAAAGAGACTGATGCAGATACCTTAATAAGCATCCCATCTGTGAGGTCATCGGGATATTTCAAACAACTTTCAGCTCTCATTAGTTTAGCGGTTTCCACAAGCATGTCCTTATCTTTTGTAACTTTTGCAGCCAAACTTCCTGGGAAAGCCTCTGAGCTGGGTGACATTCTTAACCATGGGTCAGTCTGCAGTAATGAGCCACCAATTTATGTGTCCTTTGCACTCTTGGGCAGTATATGTTTATATTAACCTTTCATGTTGTGATTCTTTTTCCTTTATCCTTGTAATTCTCTGGCTTCTACCATGCAAATCTCATTATTCCTAATAGGCTGCAATTAGGATCTCCAGGCTGTTATTACAGTCACTCGGAATAGTGAAGGGCATTTTTCGAGAATAAACACTTTTTCTGCTGTATTGATGATAGAATGTGTAACAGACACTATGCCTGAAAAGTAGTAGTGAATAATGGAGCTGCAGGCTAGTGGAAATCCTTATCAGCTCTCTCGTTTTGTGCATAAAATTAGCACAGGAGGTATAGCACAGTCTGTTGCTTCGCATAAAACACACTACTGACGATGTTGCAGAGAAATGAGATTTACAAGTTTTCAGCCTGCTAGGCTTGAACAAATAAATGGACAATCATTACAATTTCTTAGTTTTATTCATTTGAAGGAAATAAAGCTGGTTCATCAGCACTTGACCAGATTCAAGGTTTTTATCGCTCTGATGAGTACCCCTTTAAAAAGGATGTTGTAATGCTATTTTCTTTTCTAAGTAATCCCATAACTGTTGTCAGAATTTGTCAGTCTGAAATACGCTGCTTCATAAGATGCAAAGGGGTAATATCCATAGCCCTTATTCAGATCTTTCTTTGGCTGCTGCTGTTTTCTGGTTTATGTGAAGGATATGGGTGGAAAATGAGAACTGGTGAAGCATTGGTAGTAGAGAGATGCAGCAGGAAGAAGTAAGAAGAGATGTCAGGGAATATTTATCTGCCGGTCCTTAAAAGATGAAAGCAGAACTTTTTAATTGGATGGAAAAAGAAAGAACAGGGCTGTTTGCCAAAATCAAGATGAAAGGACAAATATGATTTGATGAAGAAAGTGAGAAATGGCAGCTAAGCAGAAGACACCGAAGTATTTCAGAAGTGAGATAGTCCACAGCTGGACTGAAGTTTTGGTGAGAAGGCTGAAGTAGCAGTGAAAGAGAGACAGACGGGAGCAGTACAAATGGAGAGTAAACTGTCAAAGACTGCTATGATCTGAAAATTTCAAGGCTAGGAAGGGCAATGGTGAAGGCTGTAAGGAACAGAGAGGGATAGGAGGAACTGATTTTGAAGTTGGAGATAGCAAGATACATTTTGGCCATATTATATATTCCAACTGTGTTCATTTTAGTCTGCTGTAAATTGAGCAAAAGGCTTATTTCCTCCACTATTAAGCATCCTTTTCCAGCTCCGTGTGTAGGCTTATGCAGTATGTAGAACAACAATCTTTTGAAAACACATAGAAAGTGCCTATGAAGTGACTTGAGTAAGAAGAGGAAAACGCTTCAGCCTTTCTCATCTAACCTCTGCCTACATGAGCTCTGCCTTCCCATAGATTACCACCAAAATTAATAAACCCTGACAAAGTCTGTTAGGAGGCACCACCCAGATCATACATGTTTCACTAAGAAGAGCCTTGAGTTTGAATGTAACTAGTTCAGTGGGTTTAATCATCATTTCTCACATTTCCTTCTTTATGTCTACCTAATGCACTAATTTTATTCTTGTGCTGGTCTTGGCTGGAGTAGAGTTGGTCTTCATAGCATCCGGCCTGGGGCTATGCTTTGGATTTGTGCTGGAAACAGTGTTGACAATTCAGGGATGTTTTCGTTTCTGTTGAGCTTTAGTGCTTGCTCAGAGTCAAGGCCTCTTGTGCTCCTCATACCAGCCTGACAAAAACTAAAAGCTAGGGGTACACAAGAAATTGGGAGGAGACACAGCTGGGGCAGCTGACTCCAACTGGCCAAAGGGATATTCCATACCATATGACGTCATGCTCGGCATATAAAGCTGGAGGAAGGAGAAAGCAGGGGATGTTTGCAGCAATGGTGTTTGCCTCCCCAAGTAACCATTCCACGCAATGAAGCTCTGCTGCTCTTGAGATGGTGGAACACCTGCCTGCCAATGGGAAATGGTGAATTAATTCCTTGTTTTGCTTTGCTTGCACGTGTAGCTTTTGCTTTACCTATTGAACTGTCTTTACCTCAACCCACAGGTTTTCTCATTTTTACTCTTCTAATTTTTTCCCCCATCCCACTGGGGAAAGTGAACAAGTGGCTGTGTGGGGCTTAGTTGTTGGCTGGGGTTAAACCATGACAATTCTGAAATGTCTATTTGCAGCTTACAGTAGTTGCCAGCAATGGCTTTTCTGTTGGTACTTTAAATAACCTCTCTTAAACATAGAGATTTCTTTTGAACTGTATAAAATACCTGCTCTCCCAGGAAGGCTGGCTTATAGGTTTTTACCTTTACTCTTTCTGTACAAAGATTTATAAGATTTACAAATCTTATCAAATACAATCATTAAACATAATAATCATCATATGCTTCATGGCATTTAAAATAATTTTCCTGTTGTTTTCCATCTTTACAACTTGTGCACTTGGATGGAGTTAGTATGGTTTTTCTTCCACTGTTCCATAAAATACAGTGGCTTATGCACATTTGAAAAAGGAACTTCAAAACCCCTTTGTGTCTCAGAGAGAAATTTTACTGTGGGTTAAACACTATATTTTCCTGATGCAAACTTGCTGCAGTTAAGAATAGGTAAGTGAAGTCTATTGTTGGACCAAAAATAGTGAGATTAAGAAGACAGCTTAAACAGCCAGTCCTGGGTGACGAGAACTAAACACAAGAAGTAGCCAACGCTTTCCAAAGGACTTCTGCAAAGATGTATCAAACCAGCATTTGCATCAAAAGAAGGCTGTACTTGCATACAAGACTGAAGATTTGTGTATGTTTTACAATCCTCAAGTACTGTACAAAAGCCATTCATGAAACGCAAAGCTTTTGATGTGGATGTCCTCAAGACATGTCACCTTTCCTGTACTTTTTGATATGGGATACTAACTTCTGGAACTGACTGAAGTACAGACACCTAGAAGAAGAGCAAAATCAGCCCAAGTGTTCTCGATCTCCTCTCTTCAACAGGCTTTAAAAGAAGCCTTCTCATAGGACTTAAAGTAAAAGCAGGAAGTAATGTTTTAGGCAGCTAAGATAGAAATAACTCTTTGGTTTATTTGAACTGATAACTCTCAAACTGATAATTCACAGAATTGTGCTACCTGTTCTGCAGAACCATTTTAAACAATATCATTTAGCATTTTCAGTAACAATTTAATGGCAGGTTGTCACTTATCAATCCACTCATCTCAATTATTTGGGAAGCAACTAATCCATAAGATGGCCTTTCTTGCTATATTTGGAAGCTCCCAGAGATACAATAGAGGCAGCTTTGCTTCCAGCAGCCTGACATAGCCGTGCACACTGACAGCCGTCTCCATCTGCAAGGGCACACAAACGCTGCATGGTTCTAACTCCACCAGGCATTTACCTCAAGATGCAGATGTGTGCTTAGCAATACAAAGACTTACACAACTGTATAGAACATGGCAAGCAAATAAGATTATCAGCAATGATAATTCCTATCAAAAAACTGATTTAATGCTTTGTAAGATAAACAAAAGTCACATTTATGGGTAACAATTAGCCCTCTTACTTTCTCCATAGATTAATTGCTGTATTGTAGGGGCTTTTTGGAGGAAGATGTAATCTAGGTCTCTGTGTAGTAGCTTACAAATGGGCATTTCAAGGCATCTGAGTTGCCTTGGATATCTCTGCCAGAAGATGTCACCCAGAATATTACGTGACTCTCATACATTCTGTGTCATGCTTATCCATCCTGCACAGATATGTCATATCCATGATTATGAGAAATCAGTAATTCACGAATGATAGAATGCTTTGAGATGAAAGGAACCTTCTTCTAGTCCAGCGTTCCTGCGGTGAGCAGGAACAACTTTAACTATACAAGGTTGCTCATAGCTCAGTCCAACCTGACCTGGAATGTTTCCAGGGATGGGTCTTCTACCATGTCTCTGAGCGAACTGTTCCAGTGTTTCACCACCCTCATTGAAAAACATTTCTTCCTTATACATAGTCTTATTCTCCCCTCTTTTAGTTTAGAACCATTACTTCTGAATGGACCAGGAAATTTCCAGAGCCAAAGACTCTGCAGGCCATGCTCTACTGGCTCAGAGGCCTGCTCATAGTCAAAGAAATTCGGCATGATGTGAAGAGACATGTCCTTCAGCAGGCACTATTCTGGATTTGCCAACAAGCTACAAGGAAGTGGAGACAACACTCAAAACAATTTGGTTACCGTGAACCCTGCCACAAGGGTGAGAAGGGATCCTGCCCATGCACCACATTCTTTGCCCCAAGAATGTCTCTATTTGCAAACCAGGGAACCAAGCACAGTGGGACAAACTGCCTCACACCTGGGCACAACTGTCCAGCTTCTTAACTCCAAAAGTACCTTTCCTCCCTTGGGAGATCATATAATGAAGGATACACTGAGGCTAGGCCTGAATTAGTAACATCAGCTATTCCTCAGTAACTGCCTGTGGTTATATGGTCTTACCCTTTGGTACATGGTAAGAAATGCAATGGACTTATTCCCCTCAGGAAGTCTATGCAATAAAGCACAGGGCGACAGCATGATCAAGATCTGGTCATCACACGATCATTTTATGTCAGATGATTTATTGCCACAGTAACTTGTTTGCTGTATAGACCTAATGGAAACTAGTGAGTGCTAAAATGCCATCAGATTGTTGTCAGACTAATTTTAATCTTAATTTTTCAAGTCTAAATAATCCCTTCTCCTGGGGGCTCCAGATGGAGTAAAAAGAATGCAAATAGCAGACTGATCCGTGTGACAGAAAGGGAAGATGTGGGAGCAGAACCTTGTTTTCTAGTATTTGAAACCTATCCAATGAGACATTTAATCTGCAGCCACAGGTATACTACCAGCAGCTTGTAAATTAGATGATTAATATAAATTTTAAAACTTTAAAAAATATTTTTAAAGATGTAAAGTTGCAGACAGTTTCCTGTAGGCAGGTGGAACACCACCTCTGGCAACACCCAAATTTTCTGAAAGAATTAAGCATCAAATTTCTTTCAGCAACCCATGTAAGTACTTGGCCAATTTAATTAGACGCAATCTCTCTAATAATAGTTTTTGCACTTTCTTTCACGTTGTTTTTTGGCAGATCTTTTTAGGGTTTTGTTTCAGAAATCAACTGCACTCAGGAGAGATGTTCTAAAAATTAGATCACTTCTTTTTCCAAATATTTACTTTTCTTTCCATATCTGACTAAGCTTGTAGTGCAGTAACTCTGTATTTTCTAGGTTGGAAAGGTGTTTCACTCTTAATAAGCAGGTGCTGATGGTTTGGGTTTTTTCCTATTCTGTATTTATAAATTAATTCTGCATAAAGAAACATACTAGGGAAAAAAAGACAGGGAGGTAGGCTGCAGGTAAACAGCTATGTAAGCTTCACTCTTTCAGCCTGCATCCTCCATTTAACTTCAGTAGACTGAGAACAAATATTTAAAAGAAACCAAAATAAGGGACTCCAGAAGTGCACACAGGTGATCAACTCACCTGGGCTTAAGCAGTGCCCACTGCATACAGACAGGCTTTGGCACCCAGGAAAGAAGAGGGACAAGGACACAGAAAATGTCCATCTCTTCCAATTTCAGATAGGTTACTGGAAGCAAAATACCACCTGTGGCTCCTGCTGAGCCATTTGCTTGTGCAGTGGTGTGTAAGTGCCAGGCTGTGCTAGAGGAGCACAGGCTTGCTGGTGGGACGGGGAGAGGGCAGCGTTCCTCTAGAGGCACAGAGTGGGCTCTCCTGCTGGTCACTTTCAGAAATGTCGGCCAGGAAAGTCTGTCCTCAAAATCTACGTGAGCCATGGCTTTTCCCTCGGCGCAGCCCAGCCCAGCCCAGCTCAGCTCAGCTCAGCTCACCTCACAAGCATTTCACTTCCAAAGGCCTATTTGTAAAGCTGGCACTATAGTATTTGGCGTTATCTTTAATCTAGACATTTTAATTGAGATCTTGGCATAGGAAAGAAATCGTAGTCTTAAGAGTGTGATTTAAATCTGAGTGAAATCACTTGAGAGACTTGTGCTGGTCCAGTGCACTTCAGGTTAGATATAATGAAACATCTTCTGCCAACATATTACAAATCATGGTTGCAAAGTGCCAACAGAGACAGATTGCACTTGCACTGGACAGCATGAGAGTAGTGCAAGCTCCTCATGTAGAAGTTACTTACAGACTTGTGTTGTGTAAATATTCCTCCTCCCAGATTAACTCAAAGTCTCATTTGGAGAAACTTCAAGGGTTGCCAGCAGCTTCTAGTATTATCCCACATCTCTACAGATTCAAATAATAAATTGATTACATTAAACAAAATTGAACAAAGCTTTGTTCAAAAGACTAAAACATTTGTAAAGTAAGCTGTAACTTTCTCACTATCTTTCTTAACAGGCAACACAGAAGTTTGACGTAATTGGGAAGGTAAAAGTTTAGACAGACCCTGAAGGCAGCTAATCATAGAATGCTCTTCAGAGTATCTGTGCTGCAAGTACAGTTACATGATTGCTTACTGCTATGGCCAAACACCCTGTGGGATGAAGAATATAGATCTAGTGTTGGCTGTGGAACAGCTACCCTTACTAAAAAACCCGAGAGGAGTCTGCCCTGAATAATAGCAGCACTTTGCTAAACCAGTTTTACTCTATTTCACGTGAAGTGGTATTAAATTAGAGTCCCTTTGCAACAGTGAACCCATTTCAGGACCATCTGAAGTTCACTACAGCAGATTTTAATTTGTATGCAAAAGACCATGTTCGGTTAGCTTGCTGCCAATTAAGAGTATTTATAGAGAACATGATGTTTAATTTCAAAACTCGCAGTTTCAAGGAAGAAAGGGCCTTGAACGAATACAGATGGGAGGCTCCCAACAGCGTTGGCATGTGGCAAGAAACAAGATTTGGCTGCAGGCAGACATCTCGGAGTGATGCGGCATAAAGGGGACAAGATGATCCTGCCCTCCCGTGTCTGGGCTGCCACCTCCTGGCTTGTGAGAGCCCTCCTGTCCCATTCAGTTCCCATGAACTCCACTAGTGTTAGGGGAAAAAAAAAAAAAAATCTCAAATGAAAGGGTCCTGGGAAGAGTAGAGGATGACATTTTGACGGACATGGGGTGTGCAGCCAGCACCTTACACTGCAGATGTGCCACAAGTCTGGGGACACCCCACAAAAGCTCCTGAGGACATTCCAGTTCTTGCCGTTGTCACTCCTTATCCAAAACTCTACTTTTCATGCAGGTATGTAGAATTTTTAAAATTATTTTAAAGTATTTTTGAAAGTGTCACTTTCCTGGCAGGGTTACATCAAACCCAGACAGGTTGCCTACACTACAAAGTCACAGAGGAGCAAGCCAAGAGCACCTCAGTCTCAAAGGCAGACAAAGGGAAGGAGCTGCTGGCAGGTTTTAACCTCTGCCAACGGAGGGCTCTAAACACCGTGACAATAAAAATGTGATGTGTTAACCTGGGCTAAGCTCAAGAATAAGCTTACCGAGGAAACCTTGCTGTTGATTTTCAGAGAGGCACAGCCTTATCCTGATCTGTCTGTCCTGAGAGCTACTGAGCCTGCTGGCAAAGGGCTTATCCAGTCCTTATCTGCAAATCCTAACCATCAAATTAAAACTCATTTTAAAAGGCAAGGTGAGTTATTGCTAGCAATTCTTACAGGTGATGACAGTGTACCCATTGAAACAGGCACATATTGTGCTGGATCCTGCCAACTCTACTGCATTACATGGAATGTGATGAGCTATTTCTCATCATGACCTGCCTAGAAAAAAATAAAGGTGTTTCCACCAACAGTAATGTTATTGTTAATGTCACAGATGAGAAAAATTAAAGTTGCAATGATGAGACAGGCAGAGAAGGGCCACCAAGATGGTAAGAGAATTCATGATGTCAGAGAACACTGAAAGAATTTATCCTGCTGCTATTTCATACCTGTGGGTGAGCAGGTGAAGATCCAGCCAAGCTATTAGGAGAATGCTCTGGAGCAGCTTGCCTGCAGGAGCAGTGAAGGCGACCTGAATTTTTTTTTTTTTTTTAACAGGTTTTTAATGGAATGGTTTGTTCTTTTGGGTGTACAAAATTTGAAAGGTCCTTGCCTTCCTCAGTTGTATTTTACAAATCACTGCACTGTGGCACTATGTCAGCAGCATTTCTCAGCTCAGCCGCGTTGCCTTCTGTGTATTGCACATTATCAAAATGCAAATCTTTTAGCTTCTGGTAACAATGCAGTTAACGGAAATGACTGGTGCAGCAGCAACAGGCAAGGATGATAACTTTCCCACAGTCAGGTTGTAAATTACTGATCTATAGTCTATCACAATGAAAGGAAGAATCCGTAGTGTGTTGTATTAATACAGTTCCATATTTCTTAATTCAGTGAGTGAAGCATTGCTTTCTGCTGTACAAGATTTTTTGTTATTAAAATGATTGAAAATATTAATTCATTGGTATCTGTAAACATACAGAAGGGTGAAATGTAGTCATGTGCAGAGCCCATACCCACATCTATCAAAAAGCAAAAAAATTAACTTTCTGGAAGTGGCAAATAAACTGTTGTGAAAATCCTTGGAATTGCTTTCTAAATGTATCTCCAAATCCGCTCATATCCCAAATGCCTTGCTAAGAAAAGGGCAATGATGGTTAGCACACTAACAGTGACCAAGAGATAATAACTACTGTATGATTCCTAACATAAATTTGCTTATTATATAGAGGACAGCAGTCCTGATGAGATCTGTCATGGTGGGACTGATAAATAATAAAATTGACTAATCAAGAAAGAAAAATCATGAGTTGGACCCAAGCCACAATAATTATATTACTTTTATGGTATTTAAATATAAATACCACAATAATTATATTAATTTTATGATATTTTAATATAAATAATATATTTGGAAAACACTTTTTTTTTTCCTGGTTTGCTTGCCTGGGCTTTTTCTGAAAGCAGAAAAATTTGAAACAGACTAAAACCAAAAAGAAACTGAAAAAGCTGGCATTCGCATGTCATCAGGATGTAGGAAAAAAACTATAGGACTACTGCTTTGGTTGAAATAAACAAAATTCTCACATACCAAATATTTGGAAAGAAATCAAGATTAATGGCTTTTTCAGAACAACTCTGTTCTCTAGTTATTAAATGTATTTATACTCCTCAGTAAGGTAAGCTTTGTGAGAGAGTTCTTTGATTTATAAAACTCTTAATTTGTTACAAAATCCCAGCTACAAACAAACAAACAAACTTTTTGCAACTTAAGCTGCTATCACTCCTGTTATACTGTCAGTTTCAATTAACTTCACCATAATCCGGCACGTCAATTTATTATAACAGGCACACACGGGTTTCTTCTCATGAGAACAAAGCAGTGGATATAGGAAATGAAGATCATTGTTTTTAAGGCAGTAAGCTGTTCTAATGCAGCAAAACCCAACAACAATAAGAATGAGAAAAATGATTGATCCACAGACGCTGTGGATATTGTCTGCCTAGACTTTAGGAAAGCTTTTGACATTGTTTCCCAAGTATTCTTCTGGAAAATCTGTCTGCTCATGGCTTGGACAGGCGTATGCTTCACAGGATAAAAAACTAGCTGGATGGTTGGGTCCGAAGAGTGGTGGTGAATGGAGATAAATCCAGCTGGTGGCCGGTCACAAGGCATGTTCCCTATCAGTGTTGGGACCTTTCATACCTTTATCCATGATCTTTACAAGGGAATTGAGTGTAATCTCAGTAAATTTGCAGATGACATCAAGTTGGACAGGGACAGCATCCTGGCCTGTATCAGGAATAGCATGACCAGTAAGACTAGAGAAGTGACTTTCCCCCTGTACTTGGCACTGGAGAGACCACACCTCAAATATTGTGTTCAGTTTTAGAGACCTCACTACAGGAAGAACATCATGTGGCTGGAGCAGGTCTAGAAAAGGGCAACAAAGTTGGTGAAAGGTCTAGAAAACAGGTCTTATGGTCATCAGCTGACAGAACTGAATTTGTTTATTCTGGAAAAAAGAAAGCTCAGAGGAGACCTTATCACTCTCTATAACCACCTGAAAAGGTGGAGGTTGGTCTCTTCTCTCAGGTAAAAAGTAATAGGCAAAGATGAAATGGCCTCAGGTTGCACCAGGGGAGGTTTAGATAGAACATTATGGGGAAATGCTTCCCCAGAAAGGTTGCCAAGTATTGGAAAAGGCAGCGCAGAGAAGTGGTTGAGTCATCATCCCTGGGCCTATTTAAAAGACGTACAGATATCTTAAGTGATGTGGTTTAGCGGTGGAGTTGGCTGTGCTATCTTAGTGCTTGGACATGAGGATCACAATTATATTTTCCAACCTATATAATTCTACTGTTCTATGATGTTGGCCTAAAGCACCTACTGGCATTCTTCTCACTGAGGCAATCTCCCACTATGACACTTCATGCCATATCACCTTAACAGCCTCTGCACCGCTCACTGTAGTGATGAGGTTGCTGCTTTGCAATCTGCATCGCTCAGGCAGGCAGCGTAAAACATTTAGCATAATAATTTTTCCTTGTTGTTTAAACAGGTTAAATAGATTTCATTTTTGTCAAATACTTCACACAGAATAAATCATTTGAGAGCTTGGATAGCTGTGCTGAAAGAATTAATTTCTGCGTGACAGCACCTGTCATCACTTTTCCATTGAATCAAAAAACAGATCTCAAAGACAACTACAGCTGAATGAGTGAGTCTCTTATTTACAACACGAAAAGTAGCTGTGCTTTTTTTCTAATGTCTTTTTTTTTTTCCTTTTTGATGGCTAATGTTAGAAGGAAATAAAGCAGTTTTAAGAATTAAAGCAAAGATTTTTTTCCCCCCCCATGATAAAACAAGCTTTCATCTCTCTTTTTTTTTTTTTTTTAATGTGGGTGGCATAGATGGCACAACTGTGTGCCTACATCTCTTGGCTCTTTCCCTTTCCCTCTGGTCTTAGCAGAGGAGCATGGGGACCAGCTAGGTCTTTGTCTCCCGCAACAAGAACTTCACCTTTTCTTACCTGTAGATTCCTTCTTAACCTCTAGGCACAACCCCTGCATTCAAGAGAGGTGTGTCCTGAGCAGACAAAAATTTAAGGAAAGAAACAAGCAGTGACCATACAATTTCCTAGAGGGGGAAAAATAGAGGCCGGGGAGGAATTTTCATAGGCTGATATCTCTAGAGGAACAAAACAGCATAGCAATAAATCTCTTCTGCAATGGTCCAGAAAGTAACAAAATCCTCTTTTTTTGGAGCAGGAACACTGGAAGTGACCAATCAGCATACATACTAATAAATGACCAGGCACAAAAATCCTTCTCTGTTCAAAATTTTCATGATGATAGAAGTGTTCAAGACTTGCTCCAGTAAGTCCCTCAAGTAAACATTTCCAACTAGTAAACAGGCTGTCTCATCTAAAATCTCAAAGAAAAGAGGAAGGCTGAATTCTTCTCCTTAGGAGATGATTCTGAAAACTCAAATATTGGGATAAACTCAGGCTAACTGCTAATAATGTGTTGCCCACAAAATTGCAGCACCTCATAGAAGCTAGGCACACTCTTGATATACAGGTAAGTAAATATGTTGGTTAACACTAAAGAGGTTTGACAGGTATCTTTACCCACAGGCTCAAAAAACCAAATTATGAAGAGCACAGAAGTGGTAAGTTAACTACTTAGGGTTAATTTGTGCAAGTTGCACAACTATATAAGTTTTTACATCTATTCTAAACTTGGTTTTGAGCCTTTTCAAACCTCTCAACATTGTCACTACTCACAGAAGCATCCTGTCCTGTTTCCAGTCTTGCTGACTCCTGAGCTTAGTTGCCAATTTTTGGCAATGAATCTCAAGTTCCAGCTGTACATCACAAAAAGCATGTTTCCTTTAATCTATTTGGAATTTGCTCATATTTCATCTCTGACTGTCCCCTTGCTCCTGTGTTGTGAGAAAAGTTAAAAGCAACAAATCTATCTCCTCTAAGTGCTTTATTATGTTGTCAAATTTTACACATTCCCTTTTGCTTATGCCACCCCAAATAAAAATGCTCCAATCTTTTCACTCTCTGTGGAAGCTTGGATTCACTGAAGAAAGCAGGAACAGCCTCTTTCTACTCTTGTGTGTGCTAGGAGGGGAAACAGAAAGATTTGCTACCTCTACAGTCAGAAAGGAAATGTCTTATGAGGAATATATAAATACACAGAGATCAAGATGCTGGACCAATCATGTTCCAAAGAAAGCAACCTTTTTTTTCCATGGATCAGTCTGAGGCATAATTAGAAAACCACTTGCTTGTGGACTTACTGGTTCTCAGGTTGAGGAAGACAATGAGTAAATTAGATTATTCTTGTTTCCCTGGGTGTCTCTGTACTGTCACCAGTAACAGCAGCTCTCACCTCAGATGTCAGTGGATGTAACATGAGTAATCCACTTAGTCACCTTAAGACACTTCTAAATCCAACACTGCCTTCTTTCATTTCAAGTTAGAAATTTCACTCCTCTTCTAAAGCATTGCTGACGGCAAGTATTGCAGAGCTGTGCAAATCATTGCCTTTCAAATACATTACCATTTCAAATCTAGGAAACATGTTTCCTAAAAGGAATAATGATCACACTGCAATGCTGGGCTAAGGAGAATACAAGCCTTGTTCTAGTGAAAGCAGAGACTCAGATTTCAAATGTCATTGCTTGCTTCAGACATTTCACAGCAAAATCTGATTTCCCATATAATCAATATGAAATTAATGAAGAATCAAAAGTGATCACAAATGGATTTTCCCATGTGGTATAAAATCTACTGCAAGTTAGAGTCCTCATCTCAAAAAACCTTTACAGGAAAGCGGGTCCAAATGTCTTGTTCATGCAATGAACACAAATTTCAGAGTCAAAGATTACAAAAATGGAAATACTTGGATTATTCACAGCTCAGACTATTTTAACTTTCCCCTCAGATCCACTTCATCCATTTGAGCAGGTACAGTGACTTGGGCAAGTCTTGTATATTGTTTTATAATGCACGCTGCAAAGCTTCATCTGAAACTAGAAACAATTCAGCTACTTCCAAAGTTGAAATAAGAGAGTACAGGCAGAAATAGAATGTAGATGAGCTGAATGCATCTAGATCTGGATCCCTATTGACTTGACTTCAGTTAATGATCAAAAAGACTGAGAGCAGGAATTCCATCAGCAAATCCCACTCTAATAACTGTAGATGAGTTTATTACTACCTCAGCAAGAAGCAAGTTGCATCTACTGTGAAGGATATGAGTTGGGACTGACTAGTGTGGCCACAAGAAAAAACCACTGGGCTGACTCCAACTTACTTTGGTTAAATCACCTTCTTTGGAAACCCAAACCAAAGGCCCAAGTCATATGCATATTTATGGTATCCAAGATATGCAGACTAAATAGCTTAGCAAAGGCTCAAATGATCCTAGAAAGCAGCCTGTCCATGCACTGCTGTGAAGCACACTTGCTCCCAGAGTTTTACAAGATACCAATTTTTATCAGCATGCCAAAGCTGGCACATACACCTGTGTGCCCTGTCCATTCCCAGGCCAGCTCTTTCTGGCAGTGGGTGCTTCAATATCTCTGATGAAGGCACACACATACCACCAGGAGGGGAAGAGAACAGAGGAGACCTGTCATTGTCAGCTCTCTAGGGGTCCAATTGGAGCTGATGCTGCTAATGAGAAAACCATATCAAAACACTGATGGCCAGACAATTCACCTTGGAAATGAGAAGAAAAAGAAACATCAGACATGTTACAGTTCTCTATATTATAAAGACATTATAAACAGAGATTGAAAAGGCTGTCACATAAACAATAAAATAGGCAAAATATCTCTTCAGTTTTGCTTGGGTTTGGTTTGTTTTGTGGTTTGGATTGTTTTTGGGTTTTTTTTTTAATTAAAAACTTGTGTGCTGTTAATGCTTTCTCTCCAGCACAGTATGAAAGATAAAAAAACATGACATATCACAAAAGGAGTGTTGCAGAATGATCAATGTAGCAGTGCCTCATAGATCTTTAGTGGAAAGCTGGACTGAGAAACAACATACATGGACAAAAAGTAGGTGCGGTATGCCTCTGCAGGGCTTCACAATGCATAAACTAACCAGAGAGCACATATATCAAGAAGGCAGGAGAAATATGTTCTGACAAAGTATTTAATAAGATTCAAGACTTTAGCACCCACAAAAGCACTGCCTTACTCCTGGCCAAGAGATGTAAGCTAGTCACTGTGCATGCTGCCATTAGTCCTACAAGGAGTGGTACAAGCAGTGAAACTAATGAACCACCTCTGTGGATCTGTGTCTTGTGGTTGCATTGTCTATTAAAGGACAAGCTCATGCTGAAGCCTGCTCTTCATCCAGCCTCTGACGATACACCACTCTTCTGTCCGGTTTGACTTAAGTTTATTGGAATGTGTGGGGATCTCTGTCACTCCAGTCCAGGGTGGCCAGTGGAATCGACAGCTGTTTTGGGGTTAGTAAGATGTACACATTTATGCAGTCAAACAGCATTCTGCTTGCCTTTCCTCCCCAGGAATCTAGCTAAAACCAGACACTCTCCTCATCTGCTGATTAAAGGAAATCATCCAAGAGAAATGTGGACAAATATTTTGCAGAACTGCTGCCTATTTCTTTTAAATAATTGCTGCATTAAGGGAAATTGGAACAGCCTCAGAGATCAACGCATATTTCAGATTTCATGAATAGCTGAGCTTGAAAAGCCAGGAAGGAAAACAGCCCAAAAAGGTTGTTGGTGGTCAAGCACATCTGCTAAGACACTTGAATTGGATCAGACTGCAAAAAAACAACAATGAAAAACAAAGTAAAAGACCAGTCCTGCAATGGCAGTAAGACACAAAGCCTTCCCATTCTGCATAATTTTCCAACCAAAATATCCCAGGTCCTAGACAAAAACGTCTGTGAATCCATTCTGGAGTCAGGCACTGGAACTGAAGTGACATACATAGAGATGATCTTACTCCATTTCACACCTTCTAAGCACATATAGAAAATATGTGTTTCCAATGTAAAAGATAAAAATAGCAAATAAAATTAGCAGGCAAGTGCCGTTTCAGCTTGTTTAACTGCACGAAATTGTTATAAGAAATAAAACCACAAGGAATATAAAGCCAAGCTAATACTTCAATGATATTAACAATCTTTATTTATTCAGTTCTCTGATGATCCAAAAGGAAAATAATTTTATCAGTCTGGGTATCTGACCGATGCTCATTTTGGTCACTTTTCCTCCAGTAATCTTGTACAATTTACTGTGTTTGTGGTTTACAATGTAGATAAAACCAGACCAGCATCCTGAAGTACGGACTTACAAATTACAAAATATAAGCAAATTTGCTTCTGCATTATCAGACTATCTATCATTAACAGCTAGTCTTATTACATAAGATCTACATTCTGTACACTTATAAAGCACACTATCGACTTCATTTAACTTCAGTCAGATTCATGCCTTAACTAGTATTTATCAAGGCAATAAGAATGACATCATTAAAATTCTGCCATAAGGTGTTTTACAACTCATACCCGGCTAGACAGTGTTTATTCCTCCAACCCTTCTGTAATTGCAGATATTGCTTAAGTATCTCATGCGTGTGCTAGTGCTCTGAAATGATCCAGGTAAACACACCTTGGAAAACTGACTTACCACCCGTGGGGGAGATGATATCATACTTCCTTGGTGGTATTACCAGAAACCCTCCCTTCATATTTTCTTGTAATGAGAGACATGGGAAACATGTGATGCATGGGGGGTTGGAACTGGATGATCTTTGAGGTCTCTTCCAACCTAGACCATTCTACGATTCTATGATTCTATGTAGCTAGAAGACACATTTTAATAATTTCAACTGTCTACATCATAAACAAGTTTCTTGTGGTTTTTTTGTTGTTGTTGTTGGATGGGCTTTTTTGCTTGGTTTTGTTTCTTGGCGTCTTTTTGGGTTGTTGTGGTGGTGGTGGTGCTTTTAGGGTTTTTTTTTTTTTGTGTAATGTTCTTCACAAGTGATTCCTATCTTCACTCTGATCTGCAACTTCTTAGAGCTGGTGTACTTATCACAGTACATGCCTCTCATGACAGAAGACACCAGCTTTGTCATAGTAGACAGTGGAGACTGACACATATACCGTGGAAAATGGGTCTATTGTCAATACACAAGTTTAGCCTGAGTCCTATCTTCCCTGAAGAAGGTCAAAGTCTAAATAAATGTTACTGAGTGTGCTAAACCAGAGATTTGCGAGTACTGAAGACATGAAGAACCTTACTGGGAAACAGAAATTCCTTGCAACTTCCACTAAATCCCATTCATATGGCTAATTGGGAAAGTACCTGATAATTGGGTGCAGTAATTACATGAGTCCCCAGCTATGAACAGAGAAATGTACCAGGGTCACAAAGCAAGTTCTGTCAGTTTCAGAGACGAAATTTATCCTAGCAGGAATTGATCTCTGCATTAGGGTCCAGTATGTCTGCCAAGTTTTCACAATTGCCTTCTTTCTGTTTTCTATGCAAAATAACAAAAGATATGCCACAGAAATGTCTTAGTTCTGCAGTCACCAGAGCCAGTTTCTGAAGAGATGACACAGACAGTTATTGAAGGAAAAAAGTGAAAGATAATTTTCATTTCATAACATGGTCCTACCCATGTGCTCTATCAAAATACTTGCACACTGCTGTACTGTTCAAAGCATCAAAACAGATGGGCTGGGAAATAAGAAGTTAAGAACAATGAAAGTATTTTTCAGCAAGATCATAAAGATACATCATGATAAAATAGAAATATCTGTTTCTAGGGACACAAATTCCCATGTCATTCCCATGGGAACAGGAAATACTCTTAATTGTCACAACAATGTTACGATAACAAACTAATAAAAGCAATCGAATTCAAAGATAACTACACACATCCACATATTCGTCATACTGCATTTGCTCAACCTTTTTCATTACCTCTCATAATCTTGCTGCAGGACATATAATATAGGAAAGAAATTCCTTTCCACCCTGAAAAGAGCCACAAGAGAGCAATCCTAGGGGCATATGCCACGAGATCTATCTTTAAAAACATATTTTTGTTCTACTCATTTGTGGTCTTTTGGACACTCTGTCCAGTTTTAGGGTCTGGTTTTTAAAAATGGCACAGAGCAATATCAAGGTGTCTGAAAAACAAGCAAACAAAAAATCCCCCAAACTCAAAACCAAGTCAAAACAAACAAACAAACAAAAACTCCAAATCAAACCACAAAGAAGAAACCCCTCCCCCACACCAAATGACAAGAATTGCTGTACATATAGGAGCTATAATCTGTAATGAGACTGGGAGGCTCCATCTAGATAAAACTGAGGTGAGTCGCCACATCAGACTTCAAATAAGCTGCAGACAGAAGAACCTGTTCTCCAGATTCCTGATGGATAAAAAGTGGTATGTCTGAACTGCAAGAAGGAAACCTGAAATGTGACATTTGGAAAAGGGCTACAAAGCTCCATGCATACTAAGGACAAAGTGTCAGGAACTGATTTTCAGGAGAGCTCAGACACACATCTTTTGGAAGTGTTACAGGCACATTTGATCCAGGCTTGGAAGAATCAGGGTGAGCTATGTGTCCCTGGAGAGTCTCCTCCATCCTCTATGGCTCCAGCTCTGCACTCCCTTTGCAATCTCCAGCTGTAGGTTTTGGCCACTTGATTTCCCCACCTTGTGAATGGGCACACAAAGTCAAGGAACAAAGGGCTCCATTGGGGACCTCTGTGTCCTGTGGGTGCTCACGCTTGTCTGGATGGTACAATGAGCAGCACATCTGCAGCCAAGGCTAGGGCTCCAGGTTTCTGCACATGAGCTGGGTGACTATTTCTTCTGTGAGTCAGGGCATGACCACAACCAACAGCAGAGTTGAAGTTGTGCCAGGTGGTACCCAAGAGGTGAAATAAGAGATGCACTCCCTGACTGCCTATGGATTTGACCATTTTTTTTGTCACAAGTACTCTTCTACCGCGTCTGGTGTTTTAAACTCGTGTTTTGTTTGTTGTATTTCCCAAAAGAGTTGGTTAAGAGGTGCCAAGAATATGTTTCAATTAGCGTGAGCTGGTGTCATCAGTAAGATTCATTACTTGGGGGATGACCCACACATTAAGATGGAAGTGAGTGTGATGCCTAGCTAATGTTAAGACAGGTTGGGCTTCTCAAAATGAGCTTTGGGAAATAGCAGAAGTGGGCGCATGTATTTATTTCTCCTGGTACAGAAGGCAATTGTTGTTTTGGTTTTTTTTTCTCACATTTTCTTACTAAGATGAAAAATACGTGTCAAATGTTATTTATCAGTGGCAACACCTAGTAAGGGTTGGCTTGAATGTAAAAAGATATTAGGTATAACAGGTAATGCCAGGCAAAAGTATAAAAACATAAAATTAGTTTGTACATAAAGTATAGGAACAGAAGAAAGTAATTTTGATTTTACTGCCAAGCAAGTAAAAAATGTCAGGGATGGCCTCTGGAAAGTCCCTAATCATGTTGTTTCAGTGTTTTCCTCTCTAAAATGGAATTTAATAATGACTTACCTTACAAGTGCACTGTACTGCTACACTTAGGAGTGATTGCAAAACTGTCTGTCATTACCTCACCAAAAAACATTATTTACCTTATTATCACTATGATCTGTATCCATTTATGCAAATACATCTGCATCTCCAGGTGATCTATTTAAGACACTGGCCTGAACTTAGAGGTAGCTGCTTAGATTTAGATTGTTCCTCTGTAGTTTAGTACAATTGATTGACAGAGCTACTTATGCCAGATTACAAACTGTTTTGCTGCATAATCTACCTAACTGTTACCTAGATCTTAAATGAAGAGCAAAATAGTGAAAAGTCCTCTCAAAATTCATTCTATACTAAGTAATAAGGATGATGTACAGAAAAATATGTCAAGGAGGGGTAAATTAAATTCACAATAAACAAAATTACAGAATCACAGAATTATTGAGGCTCTGAGATCATCAAGTCCAACCTATTACCTAACCTAATCACATCGATTAGACTATGTCACTGAGTGCCACATCCAATCTTTCCTTAAACACCTCCAGGGATGGTGACTTCACCACCTCCCTGGGCCCTTCATTCCAATGTCTAAATGCCCTTTCCCTGAGGAACTGCTTCCTAACATCCAACCCAAATCTCTCCTGGCACAGCTTCAGGCCATGGCCTCTCATCTTGTCACAAATTACCTGGGAGAAGAGCCTGACCACCACCTGACTAGAACTTCCCTTCAGGTAGTTGTAGAGTGTGATAAGGTCTCCCCTGAGTCTCCTCTGCTCCAGGCTAAACAACCCCAGCTCCCTCAACCTCGCCTCATAAGATTTTTTCCTCCAGCCTCTTCAGCAGTCTTGTTGCTCTCCTCTGGACCTGCTCCAGCACCTCAGTATCCTTCTTGAAGTGAGTGTCCCAGAAATGCACACTGTGCTCCAGGAGAAGCCTCACCTTGAATTACATAATTCCATCCCTAGTCCTGCTGGCCACACTATTGCTGATACAGGCCAAGATGCCATTGGCCTTCTGTGCCCCCTGGTCACACTGCTGCACCACACTCTGTGCTTGGTCATCCAGCCAGTCATTAACCCAGCAAAGGGTGCACCTGTCCAAGCCATGGGCTGCCAGCTTTTGCGGGAGGATGCTGTGGGAGACTGTGTCAAAGGCTTTGCTGAATTCTGGGTACACTAAATCCACAGCCCTCCCCTTGTCTACCAGGTGGGTCACCCAGTCATAGAATGAGATCAGATTGGTTAGGCAGGACCTTCCTTTCCTAAACCCATGCTGGCTGGCTTGATCCCCTGGTTGTCTTTTAGGTGGTGCTGCTTGATGGCACCCAGGATGAACTGCTCTGCAACCTTGCCAGGCACTGCGGTAAGGCTGACAGGCCTATAGTTCCCTGGATCCTTCTTTCAGCCCTTCTTGTAGATGGGCATCAGGCTGGCCAACCTCCAGTCATTTGGGACCTCCCCAGTTAGCCAGGACCAATGATAAACAATGGAGAGCAGCTTAGCCAGCTCTTGTGTCAGCTCCTGAAGCACCCTAGGATGAATCTTGTCCAGACCTATTGACTTGGCAGAATCTAAGTAGCCTGCTTCCTCCTGGATTACTGGAGGGATATTCTGCTCTCCATCTCTGTCTACCAACTCAGAAGTCTTTTTGTTAAAGACCGAAGCAAGGAAGCTGTTGAGTACCTCAGCCTTTTCTTTGTCTTCCATTACTTCGTTCCCCCCATGATCCAATATGGAATGAAGATTTTCCCTGGCCCTTCTTTCGTTATTAATTTATTTATAAAAACACTTTTTATTATCCTTAACAGAATTGGCCAGATTAAGTTTTAACTGAGATTTCACATTTCTAATTCTCTTTCTACATGACCTTACCACATCCTTGAACATTTCCTGGTTCACCTGCCCCTTTTTCCAAAGTTGGTACACTGTTTTTTTCCCCTGAGTTCTGAGCTCAGCCAGGCTGGTCTTCTCTGCCAGCATGTTTTACGGCACATAGGGACAGCCTGCTCCTGTGTCTTCCAAATTCCATCCTTAAAGTAAGCCCAGCCTTCCCAAGGACCTTTGCTTTTGAGGGCTTCTTCCCAAGGGACTCTCTGAACCAGCATCCTGAATAGATCAAAGTCAGCCCTCTGGAAGTCCAAGAGACTTCCGGAGCAAAAAAGAGATTTTGCTGTCAGCCTTCCTAACCTCACCACATATTGAAAATTCTATCATATTATGGTTGCTGTGCCCCAGACAACCTCCAGTGACTGCATCTTCCACCAGTCTGGTGGGGCACTATCCCTGGTAGGCTTCCTTACCAGCTACAACAGGAAGTTGTTATCCACACAATCCAGAAACCTCCTGGACTGCCTTCTTTCTGCTGTGTTGTACTTCCAGCAGACATCTGATAAATTGAAGTCTCCCACAAGAACAAGGCCTAGGGAATGTGAGACATCTCCAAGTTGTTGAAAGAATGTCTCATTGGTGTCTTTATCCTGATCAGGTGTTCTGTAGCAGACTCGAACCAGCATATCAGCCTTGTTGGTCTTTCCTTTTATCCTTATCCATAGACATTTCATCATGGTGGGTCTAACATTGCATTCAAGACAGTCAAAGCACTCCTTAACATACAATGCTACTCCTTCACCTCTCTTTCTTTGCCTATCCCTTCTACAGAGCCTGTAGTCATCCATTGCAGTGCTCCAAACATGTGAGTCATCCCACTGTGTTTCCGTGATGGCAATGGTTCCCCTGGTGTACAACAGTTTCTAATTCCTCCTGCTTATTTCTCATAGTCCATGCTTTGGTATATAAGCATTTCAGAGAGGGAGCTAAGCCATTAGTTTTCAGTCTTGCTATCAGTCCATTCCCAGCCACTTCCAAGGTTACCATCCTATTTTTGTTGTTGCATATACTGCCATCATCCACCTCAAGTGGGACAGCAGGTTGGATGCTGTCCTTAGGCTCATCTCTAGTGAGCCTGATTTTACTCATTTTATACAAGATTATAATTCTTCTTTAAAATAATATTTTTCCCAGTTTAGAATGCATGGTGGATGACAATTTCAGCTAACCTTGGTGGAAGAGTAAGCATTATGCACCACAGAGAACAATTCAGGCTGCAATTCAATAATACACAAGACAAGGACATTTGGAGTATATGTATGTGTATATATATATATATAAATTATCTGGGCTATGTAAAACTGCTACAAGCTCACTCTGTCAGTTCAGAGTAGTCCAGAATACTCAGAAGAAATACAGTCACCTATTCAGAATTTTTCTGGATTAGACAGGCTTTTTTTTCATGCTGCTCTTATAGGTATCATATCTCCTTATCCATATGGTGTAAAGCATAAGGACAAGTTTATCCTGTCAGATGGCCTCTTATGGCACTGAGGTGATATTAGTATCCACCCATGAATCCTAAAGCTCAGGGTGCTGGTAGATGCTCAGCCATAGACACGTGCATGCTGCACTATATCTCTGGCTTCTGATAAATGAGAGCTAAAAGAAGAGTTGAATGAAGGGGTTGTAGTTCTTATCATTACCCAAAAGGAGGAATGCTCACCAATGTGAACATTAAAAAAGCACAGTAAAACCATCTAACAAGACCATCAACTACAAGGATTGAAAAAGCACTCAGATATGAGTGATATACCAGGACTAAGAGTCAGCTTCAGAGGAGGTGTATGGTCTTGTACAAAGCAAGTACCTCCATGGCTGCATTCCACCTGTAGTGCTTGATAAAAGTGCATTCAGGTCTGTAAAAGCACAGCAAGGCTATCATCATCCTTGCTCCACAAAGCCACCTCAGACCATTGCAATCTTGAAACGGGCCACAGTCAAATTCTTTCATCCCCATCATGACAAAGTAAAACCACACACATGCCAATGATGACAGAGTAACATTTTTCTAACTTTCCAAACTTCCAAAACCTCCAATGGGTAGCATTTTCCGATGCTCTTGGTACAACTTTTCCTAATGTTTAAATCCAGATAATGATCAGGTAAGTTTTGATCACACATCTGTTAAAGCCAGAAAATGAATGCCTCAGTCATTGTTATTTTTAAAGACAGCCACCTAAATTCTGAAGTCATTATCAGCCTAAGTGAGCTGAAGCTTCCTTCAGCTAAGCTTTGCTATAGTTCTTGCAGCTCTGCACGTATCTTCCTCCACATCTGTCCACATGTCTCTTGAACAGTGTACTTAAATTCACCATTGTTCTCCTGCAGTGACTTCATCAGGGTAGAAAGAGACAGTTGCAATCTGTGTCTTACATATTATTCTGCTTTTTATTCATTGCACACTGACATCCCCACACTTTCTGTTTAGTTTGTGATCCACTGTGACAACAACCTGCCTGATGCTTGTGCAAAGGCTGCCTTGCCAGGTGTCACGGGATAGCAATAATTAAATGCGGTATCCCGTGGGTGAGGGGGTCCTAGTGCTCTCCTCGAGGTTCTTTTAGGTCTCGGTCGGCAGAAACAAACACAAATGTTGCTCGAACGCCAGGTGCAACAGTTTAACAATTAGAACTTGGGAAAACAGAGAGGTTACATGCAAATATAGATCCCTACGCGCCTACAAAATGCCCGCGGGACGCGAGGCGGGGGGAAAACACGCTCCTTCCCGGACCCGAAGGGGAGCGGGGGGGGAAGAAGGAAAACCGACTTAGCCCGAAATAAGGAAATAGGGAGGGCGATAAAGAGAGAGATCAGCCTTGCCGCTCTGGGGGAGCTGCCCTGCTTCGCTGCCGGCTGCCGCGCACGTGGCTGGGCTCCTCAGCAGCCACGGCAAGAGACAACGGCGAGCGAGGAGAGTGAGGAAGAAGAGCACTAACAGCTGCTGATCCCTGCTTAAATACCCTACGGGGGCGCGTGAAACTGACCAACAGGTGCTCAGCATTCTCAAGCCGACCGACCAATTGATTCAAAACTCCACGCATAGGTGCCGTCCGAGGTCCCCCCAGGCTCCCGGGGCCACGTGGGGTGCCCCCGCCCCTCAACCTCTACCGGGCCTAGGACCGTAGGGGGAGGAGAGAGCCCAGGGGTTGGATCAGTTCTAGGGTGCTTATCATCCCATACCGGGACACCAGGCAACGTTGCTGGTAAGGATCATGAGCACTGAAAATACTATTAGATAGATACCATGAACCAATCTCTTGGTCTCTATCTCCTTTGTACTTTTATTACTTCACCGTGTTGGTGTCCAGTCTTCCCTGCAGTACATCAAAATCACTTGGGATACTAAGCCTGTTTCCTGTTCCCTCAGCATGCCACAGCCTCCTCCTCTAATTCGAATTAATGTGGAAATAGATGTATGCCAACTGGCCCATCATTTCCCTTGACTGGAATAACTTAAGGAAAAGCATGCGGCTTAAGCAAAGGTGATAATTCAGCAAATGTTCATCAACAATTCTCAAAATTTATATTTTCCCAGGAATTTAAGAAGTTTGCCATGTAAAAATGCTTAAGACTGTCACCAGTACTTTTCCACAGGTGTTATAACCAGTGAAATCTGTTCATGTGCTGAAATCGTTGCTAATCACACCTACCAAGACTATTGGTATCTCATTCCTCTCTCAAATCTGGACTGCACACTCTTTTGGCAAGTGACTTCTCACTCCACTCTACCTCCTCAGCAGCAGCAAGTACCATGTCAGAGCTCTGCCCAGTAGGGAAATGACAACAGTAAATAACAATTCTGCAGATTCTTATTGCTATCATATTTTACATGCACACAGCTTCAGACTCAGTGTCTGTTTCTGTAATCTTTATGCAGCTGAGGGTCACAGTGGCTGGTTTGCCCTCTTGATCTATTGTCAGATTTCCTCTTTGGGAATTCAGAATCTTCAGTAGACAGAAGACATACTGTGTGGTTCAGTAGCTGCTGCTTTCATCAAAACCTCCACAATCTTCTGTAGAACTTTCTCTTCCATATACGCAAGTGAAACATGGGCCTTCAGCTTCTTTACAGATTCTTCCTACCTGCCTCCTCACACTTCTTTTGATAGCATAACACAGGATTACTTTAACAAAGGAAAAGGAAAATATTTTACTATGCTTGTCACATCCTCTTTCACAGCCTGCATGCTGGTGGGCTTTCTTGCCCAGGGGAAAGGAAAGGTCAAGGCACAGAAATACCCAAGTCTTCTTCAGCTTTTGCTCCAGGATACAGTTTATTATCTAAACATCAAATTCATAAAGTAACACAAAGCAAAGCTATTCCTTCATCCAAAGCCAGCTGCAGGGGATCCCAGCCTTTCCATGCCAGAAAAAGGGCACACATCTTCATCTAAACCCCTGCCGAATCAAGTGACAAGCAGGAAGTCTGTAACCCTTTCCTGGCTGTTTAACCCTCTCACAACACGCTTTGCTGTTGTGAATGTTTTGTTCCAGTTTTACTCTCTTTCAGGATTTTGAGTGTACAACACTTTAAGGGTTTATTTTGTATATTGGTACTGGCAGCAACACCAGATAATTTTGATAAACGTATTTTAAAATCATGCTATGGAGTGCTTTATGTGATTCTTTAAGAACAACATCAAAACAGACAAGCAAATAAAAATCCAAATAAAGAAAAACAAACAAAACCCAATTAAGCAAACAAAATAAATGGAGCCTTTTATTCATCAGAACAAGCCTGTACGTGTATTTTAGCTTTCAGAAATAAACTGACCACAGAAAGACCAACCATGTGTTTTAAGAGTTTTTACAGCCTTAGAAATACTGCTGTTAAATGTGTGGTTTCTACATTCAGCCAGAGTATCAGGACAAGTGAGGAAGAATAACAACAAAGGTATGCAAAATTGTTATGCTTTTTTTTTATTTTTATAACTGAAAATCATGACAGTACACTCAGTCCCTCAATTGCTATCCTGCAAATATGAACATAATTTTCCTGGATAATGGTTATACAAGGTCTAGCTCAACAAGATGGAGAACAGTAGAATGGATACTAGGCAGATCCACATATTATTATTATTATTATCTCCAGTTTTATGGGGAAGCTGGGGCACAGAAAAAAAATAAATGTGCTTATGTCCAGAAAAATAAACATACACAGTACTCTTGTAACAATGGGTCCTTCTTGTCTTCTGCTATTTCAACAAGCATTTTATAATGTCCTTCTTTGTAAGAGTTGCATTTGACTCTCTGTACCTTGTTCTGCCATCTCCGAGGGAAGTGTGAGTAGCAAAGTCTGTCCCCTAAGTCCCATAAATCTGCATTTAAATCATGCTGCTTGCATTTCCCTGGAGATAAGAGGTGGTGTTGAGAATGAACAAGATCCTTTCCCTTTCCTGAGCCTCCAGATGAAATGTCTAATTATCTCCGTTGGTGCATTGGGTTAAGACACATACCAGGAATAAAACCATTCAAGCTTCAGACCTCAAGGTTACTTTACTTGCCTGGCAGATGAAACCACTTCCTTTCTGTTTGAAGACCTAGCTAATCTGATGCAGAAATCAATGAAATGAAGTTTTAAAGAAATGTCACTTAGCTTTCTCTGTGTAAGAAGTCAACACTGACTGGACCCCACACCTCCTTACAGTCTTCTTCTGTGACTACTAGACTAACTAGTTTCTCTACCTCTCCTGCAGGACCAGGCAACCCATGAATAGTGGATATTACTTAAGTCTTGCTAGGGGAGGTTAGTTCAAATGAAATCTCTCCAAGCATTGTAGGGGGCTGAGACTCATGGAATTAAATGTGGATCCCTTTTCTCTCACAGACCCCCACACCTCAGTAGTGCTACACCCCTGCACACTCTGCACATACTCTGTTGCCATAAATAATTTCATTTGTAGCATCCTCCTCAGCCTCCAATCTTCTCCCTTCTACACCAGAAAATGTACAAACAGGGACGTGAATGTCCTACCTACCTTTTTTGCCTAATTTTCACAAAGTTTTTCCAAGAACGGTTGCAGGAGCAGCCATGAACAAACTATAGCCCAGATATGTGGTAATATCTTCCTGTCCTGAAGAGGGGGCAAGATTTGGACTACACACAGCGTTGCAACATAGGTCATAACTAGTGGATTAAGTAGGAGCCAAATCAAGTTCTGTCACTTTAAAACTTTCCTCCACCCTCCATCACCTCAATCCATCAGTTGCCTGGAGCATGTATATTGAGGAATTGCGTGCAAACCTTACCATAACCCAAGGCTTAACATAAACTATACTCTTTCAGGTCATTGGCAAATAACAGGTATATCCGGTTGTGCCTTTGTACTTGCCTGCACGCAAATTAAAAGCGCATGTAAAGTTACAATAATCAAAGTCAGTCAGGGGGAAGGGGAGGAGAGCAGGGGGATAATAATCAGGGGATGAGGTTATTTATCTTCACAGAGAAGCCACTGAGAGAAGCCCGCCTGCATGCCATTTACACCTCAAAAGAAAGACAGGGCAAATGTGGCTTTCAGCCAAAGCCATTCACTAGAGCTTCCCAAGCTGTGCCTAACCCTGCATCTGGTAAAGCACCCTCTTACTTCCAGTGCTGCTTTCTCATGGTGCCCCAAAGTGTTTTACACTTCCTGTTTGACTGTAGGGTAAGAGCATTCCCATGGGAAAGGACAGTGGCCAAGATGGTGTTTGGGCTTTCTTCTTCAGGAGAGCTTTGTTTTCATGGTCATAGCTAATATTGCTTTCACCTTTGCTACGAGGCTTCACTTCCAGTGTGATGCTGTCTCTGTGGCTGCTCCATTCCCTATTCCTTAACAGAGACAGTATCCTGTAGGGTGACCCCAGATTTGCCTTGCCACCCTGGGGCAGGCCCAGCTTTCCCTTCTTGGGGTAGTCAGCAAGCCACCCTGAGCCTGGGTGTGGGGTGTTTGGGAAAGAATTTATGACAATTGTTTTCTGTCTTTCTCCTTTGGCGTGCCATGAGATTAACAGACATTAGCAACTGCCTCTTCCCAGAGTGCTGTGACAAGATGAAACGTGCCCAGACTGGCACCTGCAATCTGTTTCCCTCATGGTCTTTGATCTCCCATTGCTGAAGGTTAGAAGACCTGAATGGCTCAGAAACAGACACTTCAATGGACTTGCTTCCAAATACTAGAAGCAATTTGTGCGTGCCAAGAGTGTTTTCTCTCCATGCTGAACTTAGTGTGGGCTAGAGGAAATACATTATTATTACTATTATTATTAGTCTTATGGAAGAAGCCAGCTGTCTTGATCAAGATTGTAGCTCTTAAATGGAATACTCAAAAAATCTGAGCTAAATTTTCCATAACTGACCACAGATATCACAAAGGGAGCTTCCTTTATCCCCTTGGTTTGAATATACTTTCTCCAAGTCTTTCTTAAAATTAAAAAATGTACAAATAAATTAACTCACATTTCCCATACCCCAGGGAACAGCATGAACAATTTAATAGGTTTGAGTATTACCCACATACATCCCAGTCTCTAGTATTTGAGTCATTTAATTTACCACTGAAATGCAGTTACCACTGAAGACAAATACACCAAATCCTTGCGCAACAGAGCAGAGGAAGCCAAGAATACGTTGCTGTAGAAGGATGTGCAAATTTTTCCTCAGATGAGTTTCACTGCCAAATCACTGAAGGTCCTATTTTGGCTGTACACATTTCCACCCAACAGGATACTTCAGCAAAGCAAATGCAGTTTTGGTGGAAAATCTTCTGCTTCCTTACAAATACTATTCAACATTTTACTCATCTGCAGTAACCGAAGGGAGAAGGAAAGTGAGCATATTCCCTGGCTCATTTGAGCAGCACTGTCTAAGAGGTGACATTTACAAGCAACTCCTTGACTGACATGAAACTTCTTAGGTCCATGACATGAGTATTCTTCGGAAAATCCCAGCTACAGGCATGTCTCTTCATGATTAAAAGCTAGGAAAAGCCCTCATGATGCAAAAATTACTATGTTCCTGTTTGGTTCAGCTGCCATTTCAACAACCAAAGGATCTCAAAAAAAGGATAATATTGTTAAAACACATGGAAAACTTCCCAGTATGAAATTTCAATCTTTTGGAAAAGAATTTACCCCAGATCTTATGGAGTCCATACTGCAAACAAATTTGGTGTGTCCCCTTGAACATGAAGATAAGCAGAACAGGCGTTTCAGTTAGAACTGAAGCCCAAAGAAGCGAGTCACATGCCGCTAGTACCATGAAAACACTGGATAAGCACAAGTAGCCAAACCCTGCTGTTTACCCTTGACATTGTACTTCAGGAAGCGTTCTAGTCTGACTCCAAAAGAGAATATGTATATATGCCCACACTGTATTAGACCCCTGACATCACTTTCTGAAGTAGCTTAAACATTTGCAGCTCAGTTCAATAACCTCCTTAAGCATCAAAATTGGAGGTGTCACAACAGGGGACAAAGTAATTCTCACATCTCTGTGCAGCTCCCTTACTTAGATCAGACATGCATTCCCAGCTACATAAGCTTATTCTCTGAAAGCAGGAGATTCTGAAATTCACCTTGAATTTCAGAATTTCAGAAGCTACTGGATTCAAATTTTGTTGCCTGTTTTAAGATTTTGATGAGTTGTTCTGCTGTCAAGGCATCAAATAACGGTGTATATGTAATACAAACCGAAGAAGCTAAGCAACCAATATTTGTTTCATGAGAAGTCATTACTTGTGAAGTAGTGAGCTAAATCTTCATAGGCTAGGCTAATTGATGCCTAGGACATTCAGGACACAAGATAAGAAAACCCACGTTCTTATCAAAGAACTGTGAGTTTCTTCACTCTATCTGTGCTTCACTGTCTTCCATCTGTGTGCAGAAGAGTTCATGGTGTCTTCTTGATCTGAGTTTCCTTAACTGGAAACTCCAGGTCATATAACCATAGAATCATAGAATGTCAGAGGCTGGAAGGGACCTTGAACGATCATCTGGTCCAGCCCCCCTAACAGAGCAGGATCACCTAGAGCAGATCCCACTGGAGTGCATGCAGACAGTATTTTAATATCTCCAGAGAGGGAGACTCTATTACTTTTAACTCTGTCCAACTTCAATCTGGCCTGAAATTTTCTATCCCCCAAAAAGTCCTACATTGTAAGCTTTAGAAATGTTCAGGCAAAAAACAGTTGAATCCATTTTTGTGAACAAGGAAAAGAAGTGTTTATATTAAAACACAGTGTTCATCTTTTATTAAAAAAAAAAAAAAATTGTAGCCACGAGCTCTTATGCAGGGACTTGACATTTGTCTGCTTAATGTCTTTCTCCCACATTTATGCATTTTGCTTTTCTCTGGATAATTCACTCAAATGTGGACAAATTTCCAAATTCTGAAAAATCCTTTACTACATCTGTAGTAAAGACTTTTCTAGTACATCACAGGTTCAAGACCTTCATCCCTACAGAATATACTTCTGCCTGCAGATGAAGTAGACTTTGCTTTCAGTTGTAGCCCACAGCTGTTTTGAGCTAGTATCTGCCACTATTCTGAGCATATAAACATACTGGCATCTCCTAAACTGGCAAAAACTAAGATTATGGAGTTAATAAAGCAATTGCGACAAACTTTGTACCACCACTTCAACACCCAACAAAGCTTGGAAAACAAATCAGAAATACAATATTACTGCACGATAACATGATAACAGTATTGACGCTAAGCAATGTTACAATTTTCAAGCTTTGGAGTGACCTAGTACATCATACAGGCTGCAAAGTTTTTTATTCTTCAAAATAAAGATGGACTTTGGTAACAGCTCTTAGTTCTGCAAACCTCAGAAACAGTGTGAGGATGCAAAACTGCCAGATGCTCCTGGAAGCCCCTTTGCTAAAGAGGGAGAGTGAGCAGGCAGAACAGTTTGCCCACATGCCCCATGTTGAGGACAGATACAGTAACACACAACTTGAATAGTGTTTAAACTATCCTAAATGTTGCAGTTTCATTCATCTTCTCCAGAATACTTCTTTCAGAGTATTTTAATTAAAAGTGTTTGCATAGTCTAAATACAAAAACATATATACACAAAATGCCAGACATGAGTGCCCAACAGTGTGTAAATCAGATTTTACTCTTTTGCCTTGCAGCAGATGGCAGTTTAAAAAGGCTTCACAAAGGGCACCCACAAAGGGATCAGCACTGTGCTTTCCTCTCAGAAAAGACTTACCTTTGTGGTTTCATCTTATACTGTCAAGAACAGCCTGCAAAGTTTGGAAAGAAATACTGTAGGCATTTGGCAACACAATATTAAAACAGATCCAAAATCAATTTTGATGCATGAATTAAGTCTAACAATATGTCCTCATTTTCTATAAGTCTAAGAAAAGCTGCAATCTAATGAAGGTTAAGAATGCAATACGTAAGCACAAATATATAAGCTTTTAAAAGTATACCACAAATGCTTTATTTTAGGCCACAGTGAGTAGCCTAAATAAATAACCCTGAATCATGGAGCTGCAAGTGGCTCTTATGTATGCCTGGCACACTGGGCATCCCTGAGGATGTAGCTCCAAATATTTTCCTTACATCTCACGCTTGGCATAACAAAAGCTGCCAAACTGAGCAGAACCAGAAACCTGCACCAGACATCATCTCATTATCATCCACGCTAGTGGTACACCAGTAAGTTTAGTTTCAGCATCATGTAGATAACAGTGAGCAGGCAGGCACATCTGTGTGGTGCAGTGCAGCAAGGACAGGTGTGGAGTCAGCTGCCCTGGGGCAATGCTGTGGACCACGTGGCTGGTGCAGATCTGCTCCAGGATCTGAAATAACTCAAAGCATAGTGATAACTCTACACCATGCTCGATTACAGTGTAAACATAATCTGAGCAAACCGCTGTAAACACAGAGGTTTACAGGTTTAATTCTGATTGTAATCTATATATTTTAACAATGATCTTCCTGACTTACAGCAGTAATGTTGAGACTAGTAAAACTCCAGAAAGATATGGCACCCCTGCAATTTTAAGCAGCCTGAAACAATAAGATATTGCATTTGTTTAAGTTTACAACTGATGTGTTTTACTGTTACACTATTTGTATCTTACTTTTACAAAGTATCATGCAAACCTCAGAAGCAGACAGTCAGAAAAAGTATTGCTTGGATCACTCTATAAACTGCAAACAATCCAAACCTTTGCATGGAAAGCTGCAAAAGGACAAGGTAAGGAAAGAAAACAGGACAAGGTCATGTCCTTGATAAATTCTGGTTGCTATTTGTGAGGATTTATGATCACCTTGCCAATGTCCAAAAGAGAAGCCAATAGCTGCCACAGTCACAGGAAAAACTGAGAACTTAGTCTGCAAAGCTTTATTTAGGTTATTCTTAACACTTGTAAAAAGTCCCTTGGGCCTTAAGGGGTTTTCTTGGGAAATGGAAGACTATGGCAGAAAGAGAAAATTTTCTTCTCAAAGAGCAAATAAAAACTCTCCAGGTTGTGTAATTCCTCTTCCTTTATCAATTTCTTACCTCGACAACAATGACTTTTGTCCACATACACAGAGCACTTTCATCTAGAGTTGTAAAGGTACTGATGTCCCTACAGACTGTGAGTTCCCTGCATTTGGCATTCCAGTTAAATCAGTCAGGACATCGCGCAGATTAATCCTGAATACTTTTCCCTTAATCTCAAACCCATACGCTTCACTCCTTCACCTCCTTTACTGTTTCATAATTTGCATCAAGTCAGGTTTTCTAGGACTCAGAAACAATTAATTTTAGGTAACATATGTTTTCAGTCATTCAGTTTTTGATGCCTAATAAAACTAACCTTGACTCAGGAATTTGGGACTGTCTTCAGTAGGAGCTGCATCTGAATAAAGTTGCCAGAATTAGAGAAAAAAGAAACATGCATTATATGAGAGCAATTCTGAACTTCTATGCTTCTAGGGAAAGAAAAAAAAAAATAGAGGTAGGCACAAGGGCAAATTGTGGAATATAAGAGAGACCAAGGGCCTGATCATCCATTGACTGTATTTTGTACACTAATGCACTGGTATGACAAAATGCTTCACACAAGTTATGCTTGATTGTGAGGGACAATTCAAAGTCACATAGAACCAGGGCCTAGAAAATTGGGTGATCGTTTGCTGCATACAAGTCAAAATAATACTCAGGCCACAATAGATGAAACAGTAAGACAAGTCTATAAATATTCTGGTTGTACAGCAGGGATACCACCTGGTACTACCATAGTAGAACAGAACATAGAATCATAGAATGGTTTAGGTTGGAAGGGACCTCAAAGTTCGTCCAGTTCCAACCCCACGCCATAGGCAGGGACATCTCCCACTAGATCAGGTCGCTCAAGACCTCATCCAGCCTGGCCTTGAACACCTCCAGGGAGGGAGCAGACAGAACCTCCCTGGGGAGCCCATTCCAGTGTCTCACCACCCTCACTGTGAAGAACTTCCTCCTAACATCCAGTTTAAATCTCCCCTCTGCCAGTTTAAACCCATTCCCCCTCGTCCTGTCATTACAAGACCTTGTGAATAGTCCCTCCCCAGCCTTCCTGTAGGCCCCCTTCAGATACTGGAGGGCTACTATAAGGTCCCCTTGAAGGCTTCTCGTCTCTGGGCTGAAGAATCCCAACTCTCTCAGCCTGCCCTCATAGCAGAGGTGTTCCATCCCTCTGATCATCTTCACGGCCCTCCTCTGGACTCTCTCGAACAGTTTTACATCCTTCTTGTGTTGGGGGCTCCAGAACTGCAGTAAAGGGGGAGAATCCCCTCCCTTGCCCTGCTGACCATACTGCTCTTGATGCAGCCCAGGACACCGTTGGCTGTCTGGACTGCACAAGCACACTGTTGGCTCATGTTGAGCTTTTCACCAACCCAGACCCCCAGGTCCTTTTCCTCAGGGCTGCTCTCCAGCCACTCGCCACCTAGCCTGGATTTGTGCTTGGGATTGTGCCGACCCAGCTGCAGGACATACACATCTAAAATAGATTTTCCTTTCTCTCCTGTCTAATAGTAACAGAATGCCTGAAGACCAAAGAAAAGTTGGAGGTGGTGGGTTGAGGAAGAAAAAATAAATAAATTAATGTTTTCTAACAGCATTAAAAACAATAGTACTAAGACTTGGAATTCCTAGGCTCACAGTGCACTGGAATCACACTTACTGAACAAATGAAAAATAGGGGCTGGGGGCTGTCCTATTTGCAGCAGAAGGTAAGAAACGGTGGAGCATGTCACCCTCCATCAGCCCCATGTTGAGGTGTTCTTCCTCTTACCATCTGCAACCAGAGCTTGGGCACCTTGGGGGCACTGCTTCTTTTCAAACCCAGCTTTACATGGAAGCTGGAACAGAATCTGTTCTGCTGCCTCCAAAGTAAACAGCAATCTCTCACTTCAACTGCAAAACAACTGGCTTAAGTGCAGCACCAAAGCATGGCTCTAGGGACTTGCTAACATGAGCTGTAATGCTTGGGGTTTAGGTAACTGATTACTACCACCACCAGAAAAAAGGCAAATCTGCCTGTTGGCAATGGGAAATGCCCAGCACTATAATCCATAATTCAGTTGGGTCTAAGATCAGTGGATCTAGTGCCTCGAACACCCGTTGCAGAAAGAAGCCCACGTCTCTTCGTTGATATGTGACTGTTCATAGTGGGAAGGATGGCTGTCATAGGGATGAAGCTATTTTTGCCCCTCTTTGAAGTTGGGTCATGTGCTGGGTGGGACTTCAGGATCCTTACAGCTCACCCCAGAGACAGGGCTCGGAAAAGGGAAGATTGCTTTTTTTTCTGGCACTGCTCAGAAAGAGTTGTTTTGACACCTCTGTCATTTGGCAATGGCAGGAAGAAACACAGGGCACTCTGAGACTGATGCTGATCTGAGCAAGAGGCAGTGCCGCTGACTGGAGAAGCCTGGAACAGTGACAGCAGCCAAGATTGCAGTTCTTAGCAAAGACAGAAGCAACAGCCTGGCCAGGTTTGGGTTCACACCCTGAGCTGGGCTGACTACCAACATGTAATTTTTGTTTAATCCCTAAATGCTACCAAAACAACTAATTTTCTTCCAAGAAGTGACGGTAGAGAATCTGAAATAAATGTTGGCGTTTAAAAAAAAAAAAAAATGTTTGGTACAAGAAAAGCAACAGCAACAAAGCAAGAGCGTTCCGATTTGCTCGGGGACAGTTTCCTCGATGCCTGGGGGTTGTGCAGCCCCAATTCCCCCGAGGGCTCCAGAAAGCCCGGGGTGGAGGCTTAGAGTGCTACACGCGTACGCCCCTCACCCACTCCCCTGGAGCGGGCAGAGATGCCAGATTTAGGAGGTAAAAAGTTCTGTGAGCGGGAGAAAAGAGAGCAGAGAGAGAGGGGCAAGGCTAGAGGGCAGTGGAGCCTGCCGGGGCGCGAGCTGCCCGGCGCTTCCCTTTCCTTCTTCTCCCCCTAGCCGGTGTCAGGTATTGCGAGGAGGGGTAGGGGCCCGGGGAGGAGATGGCTGGAGGCTTTCCAGCCCCGACTCACGCAATGCAAACTCCGCACGCAACGGGGAGGCGACAGGCGGAGGAGGGGAAGCTCTCCGGCTTCCTCAGCCCCCAAGATGCAGGGGAGATTTCGCCTCTCGACAGAGAGGGCTACGAGCCCGCCCGCCACCCTGCTCCCTCCCGGAACCTCCTCCGCGAAAACTTTTGGCCCCGACCATAAAAACCTTCACGACTCAGCCTGTCCACTTGGCGAGGGCCCAAGGGCAGCTGGCAAATAGCTGCGACCCCTGAAGCCAGGGGAAGGGCCAGGCAGCGGCGATTTGTCAGCGGGACTAACTGCGGCCCTCCCGCAGCGCTCCGCGCCGCGCACCGCGGATGTCGGCGGGTTTAAAGCCGGCAGTATCCATGCCGGGAACCCAGACACGGCTGTGCCGACTCCCGCTCAACATGAGGGCAACGGGTCGTAATCCCCGCGCCCTCTGAACCGTTGGTCTTTACTCCGTGAAGCAGGCTGGGGTGGTCCCATCCCGTGTCCTAAGGCCAGCAAACGAGTGGGAGCAAAGGAGGGAGCAACAGCAGCTCACTTGCCCCCGGCCCGTGGGGCTGCACCGGGAAGGTGGCTGTCGGCGGGGCGAGCTCCGAAGGTTAAAGTGCTGGGAAGGGGAGAAATTGGCATTTGTCTGCACATGACCTGCCAAACTCCAAGTGACAGGAACCGGGACTCCTAATGAGTTTCCCAGAAGCTGGGATCTGAACATCAGTGTCGCCGCTCTCCTTTCGGGGCTGCCTGGCTCCTCTCCATCCTCCCCGAGGTCTCGGATGCAAGCAGCGTGCAACAGGTCAGTTCTACTACGGGTGCCCAACGTAGCCGTTTATTTTATCCCTTCTTCCTCTCGGTGCTTCAGAACAGCTGGGGCAAACGGTAGGAGTGGGTGGTCTCCGGGCACGGGGTTGGGAAGCAGGACCAGTCAGCTCTGCCACGCCGGGACCTCAGGGACCCTTGGCAGCCCATCCCCGGCCGCCAGCATGCGCTGCCCCGACGGGCACGAGAGTGCGGGAAGAGGAGGGAAAGGCTCGGGAAATGGGGAGCTCCGTCGCTACGTGCGAAGGGCTCCTCTTCGGAGCAGCGGGAAGCTCCGACGACTGCGCGCGGAGACTGTTTTTTGCTGGAACCTTTCCGCTGGGAGCAGCGATATGCAGCGCAGGGATGAACCTGTTTCCATCGCACCGCAGCCGCCCGCGTCTGCAGAGGCTCGTTCGGGGAGAGCATCCTCCTGCTTCCCTTTCTGCCTCACTGTGCCGTGACCTTCTGGGTCCCGAGCTACAAACTTTCCCTGGCGGGTGGGTAAAGAGCAGCGGCCTCGCCGCCGAATATGATTTTCACCTTTTATTGAGCGATTGCCTCTTCCCTGTCGAGTATCCCTTCTGTTTCGCGCAGGATACGGGAGGGCTTTAGGCACAGGAGAAGCGCATAGCAAGAACGCAGCCGACCCACAGCACCAAGGCGGCTGCTGGCGCTGCCCTCCGCCCCGCCAGCGCGTGTCTCTTCGCCTGCCCGGACTTCTCCTTGTCTGCGGGCGACGAGGAGCTTGCCACAGGGTCGCCGCCCGCTGACTTGCCTTTCCCTTTCCCTTTCAGCATGGCCCTCGAGATGCTCGGGGAAGCCCTACGGGGCATCCCGCCCCTGCAAAGCTCCCTGCTGCTCCTCCTCTGCCTGCTCGCTGCCATACACCTGGGCAAGCTCCTCCTGCAGCAGCAGCAGCGCCGGCGGCAGTGCCAGCGCCGGGCGCCGCCGGGCCCTTTCCCCTGGCCCTTGATCGGCAACGCGGCGCAGCTGGGCAGTGCCCCACATCTTTGCTTCGCCCGCCTGGCCAGCACCTACGGCGCCGTCTTCCAGTTGCGCCTAGGGCGCTGGCCCGTGGTGGTGCTGAACGGGGAGCGGGCTATTCGCCAGGCTCTCGTCCGCCAGGGGGCCGCCTTCGCCGGCCGCCCGCCGTTCCCCTCCTTCCGGCTGGTGTCAGGCGGGCTCAGCCTGGCCTTCGGCAGCTACTCGGAGTTGTGGAAGCTGCACCGCCGGGCGGCGCACGCCACGGTGCGCGCCTTCTCCACCGGCAGCCCTGCCACCCGCCGCCTGCTGGAGCGGCACCTGGTGGGCGAAGCGCGGGCGCTAGTGGCGCTGCTGGTGCGCGACAGCGCCGGCGGCGCCTTCCTCGACCCCTCGCGGGTCCTGGTGGTGGCCGTGGCCAACGTAATGAGCGCCCTGTGCTTCGGCCGCCGCTACAGCCACGGCGACGGCGAGTTCCTGCGCATTGTGGGGCGCAACGAGCAGTTCGGGCGGGCGGTGGGCGCCGGCAGTTTGGTGGACGCGCTGCCCTGGCTCCAGCGCTTCCCCAGCCCCGTGCGCGCCGCTTACCGCGCCTTCCGCGACCTCAACCGCGACTTCTACGGCTTCGTCCGCGGCAAGTTCTTGCAGCACCAGCGCAGCCTGCGCCCGGGGGCCGCCCCTCGCGACATGATGGACGCCTTTATCCGCCTGCAGCGCGAGCAGCCGCGGCTGCAGCTCGAGCACGTGCCCGCCACCGTCACCGACATCTTCGGCGCCAGCCAGGACACCCTCTCCACCGCCCTGCAGTGGCTTCTCATCTTCCTCATCAGGTAGGTGCTGGCGGGGCGCCGGCCCTGCGGGAACCCCTGCTTAAACGGCGCTGCAGGGGCAGAATCGCCACAGCGAAAGCTCCCTGGGCGGTAAAAGCCGGGTCGAACGGGTGTCGGTGCCGTTCGCCCGAGGGAGAGCTAGGGCAGCGGCACCGCCAGGGACCGTCATTGGTGCGAGGGTGTGAGGGACCGGGCGGCCCTTGTGCCGGGGTACTTCAGGGGTTCCCGATTAACTAACACGGAAACTCTAGAAAACCTGCCAGAAAAAGATAGAAAGAAACAAAACAAATACAACAACAACAACAAAGCTAAACCCAGGCACAACCGAGACCTACTTAGGCATTTGAGTAATGGTGCATTTAGAGACCCTGGCAAAAGGCAGCCGAATAAAACCCGAAAGCAACAGTTTTTACCAGGTCAAGATCAAGGAGATCATAGGAACAGGATAACAACTGCTTAAGCTGAGCGAGATAAAGAGTTCGTGCACCGGTTTACAAACCCGCTATTATGTTGATTTGCCAGCAGTGTGTGTGCCTTTATTGCTATTGCGTGACTAGGGGAAAGGCCGAGCCGCTGGGCAGCCAGCGGATGCAAGCACCCCCCTTTCATGCCCCCTGCCCTGGCACCAGCTCTTCTAGGGACAAAACATCAGCTAGGGCAGGTGGTTTAATGCAAGGCGGCATAACACTGTTTCTTTTGCCAGCCCTGGCTTTTTCTTTAATCATCTGCGTAATTTGTAGGCTTATGCAAACGTTATCTGTGCGGCTGCTACTTGAAAAACAGCCTGGCATCTAACACTTTGGGCTAAGGGTGTGATGCCCAGTGTGCACATAACCTGTTGGGTTTCTCCCCATTTCCTAGCATTTGACATGCAGATTTGCTGCAGCAGGAAAAGGCAAGGGCGTGGAAGTCAAACTTAAAGGAAATAAAGGCTTTTTGGAGGAATGTATGCTTTTAGGCAAGCAAAACAAATTAAGCAAAATTTATTAATATTTTTAGTTACTGTGTGGTCTTCCAGACTTCAAGACAGCTACCTTAAAGTACATTATAAAGAAAAGGTATTTTGATAATTATTAGAAAAAGTATACACAAATTTAGACTGGGATCTTCATAAAGCCATTCTGACAGTTACAGGCAGGTTTTTTTTTTTTTCCACTTTAAAGACCTGCAGGCCTTCATATGTATGCTGTAGGTCTAATGATAGCAAATACTATGCTAACTTTTAGAAGTCACGTACAGAGCTGTAGATGCAAATTCTCATTCCCACAGAAAGCCCAATATTTAGAGGAGACAAGTAATTTTAGTTTTAGAATGAATTTGCAAAATTGGATGGGAATATTCAGTTTCAGCACTTTTTAATTTAGTTTAATTTTCTTAAGAATCAGTTACATGATATAGTAAAGAGAAAACTTAACAAACCAAAATGACACCATTGCATGGGAAGTTTTGGGTTTTCTCTTGAGGGCCTACATGTTTTAAAAATATATTTAAAGTTTACTTAGATGGCATTAGTTAGGGTAAGGGTGAGGTTCTGTAAAAAAAAATGTTTTCAGCAAGAATTATTTTAAGAAGAGTTTTTTAGGAATTATGTATTTACACATGCTGGTGGATGAAGAGCTCAGCATGAGCTGCCAGTGTACACTTGCAGCCTAGAACGTGAACCATATCCTGGGTTGCATCAAGAGAAGTGTGGCTAGCAGATCAAGCGAGGTGGTGATTCTCCCCCTCTGCACTGCTCTTGTGAGACTTCACCTGGAGTACTGTGTCCAGTATTATTGTGCCCCTATTACAAGAAAGGTCTGGATGTGCTAGAACATGTCCCGAGAAAGGCCATGGTGTCAGGTAGTGATAGGACTAGGGTGAATAGATCCAAGCTAGATGAGAGTAGATTAGACATTAGGAAGAAGTTCTTCACCCTAAGGATGGTGAGACACTGAAACAGGTGCCCAGGGAGGTGGTAGAAGCGCCATCCCTGGATGTTTTTAAGGCCAGGCTGGATGTGGCTCTGAGTGACCTGATCTACTGAAAAGTGTCCCTGCCCATGGCAGGGGGTTGGAACTAGATGATCCTTGAGGTCTCTCTGATTCTGTGACAGGTATCCAAATGTGCAGGCTAAAATGCAAGAAGAAGTGGATAGGATTGTTGGAAGAGACCGTCTGCCATGCGCTGAAGATCAGCCTCACTTGCCCTACATCATGGCTTTCTTGTATGAATCCATGCGTTTCAGCAGCTTTGTGCCTGTTACTATCCCACATGCCACCACAACCAACACCTTCATAATGGGCTACCTCATTCCCAAAGACACAGTGATTTTTGTTAATCAGTGGTCAGTGAACCATGATCCAGCAAAATGGTCCAACCCAGAGGACTTTGATCCAACAAGATTCCTGGATGAGAACGGATTCATCAATAAAGATCTTACTAGTAGTGTGATGATTTTCTCATTAGGAAAACGTCGGTGTATTGGAGAGGAGTTATCCAAAGTGCAGCTGTTTCTCTTTACCTCCATACTGGTGCATCAGTGCAATTTTACTGCTAATCCAAATGAGGACCCTAAAATGGACTTTACCTATGGGCTGACCATTAAACCTAAGCCATTTACTTTGAATGTTACACTTAGAGATACTATGGATTTGCTTGATCAGGCTGTTCAGAGACTGCAAGCAGAGAAAGCAGCCAGTGAAAATCATCTGTCAGCAAATGCCTAAGCAACAAACCTTGCATCTAAAGATAATCCCTCTCTCTCTTTTTAGACTTAAGTTATAGTTTATTCTGATTTTTTTGTTTTAATAGCCAATATTTCAAATTGCAAGAGCAGAAGGAAAACTACACAAAGTATAATTCATTCCTCTCAGATTCTAGGAGAACCAGGGGAATAAGTTAATATATTAAATGATAAAACATATGCAACTTGAAAGTAAGCCTTTTATTTTCTAGCCACTTGCCATTGTAAAGTGCTTTTTATCTATTGACTGATTGGAACATCTTCAGAGAGTGTTTGTACAGTCTTTTCTCCATGCACTATGCCTTAATACTAAGTTTGCCTTGAGTGACTGCACCCCAAAGTGAAATCTCATTTTAAAAAAGGAGGGGAAAAAAGGTGGGGGGTGGGGGGGGAGCAGGGGGCAGTGTTGCTCAGAACACAGCAACCTGCCTCAATTGACTGTGCTGCAAACTTTCATACGTACATAACAGCTCCTGGATTGAGACTGCTGGGATGTGCATTAATGCCTCAATAACAAATATTCAACTGATTTTTGGTAAAATTGCAATGTCTTGCCTTTAGCATTCCAAAGTGTTTACATAAATGACTGAAAAAACGTATTTTCTTATAAGCACATTTGAAAATAAAATCGGTATTTTATGTGAGAATTAACAGAATGTCCTAATACAGTGACTTTTCATTAAGTTTTGGAAGATCAGACTTCATGTCACCAAATAGCTAGGGTGATACAAACCATGTGCTGATCTGTTCAGTAGCATGTTCATGAACAAAATAGGTATTTGAATTAGAAAGTTTTATAAAGGTATAGCTGAACTTTGGTTTTCTGTAGTAAAGAGTTAATAAACCCATCCCTAGGCACATAGCTAAGTCCAGTAAACCTCAGATGGGCTGAGTTATTTAGAAGTGGTAATTCAGGGTTTTTATATTAAAATGTTAATGTTGCATGCCTTGAGTAAAGTGTACAGCAAATAAACACCTCCTGACTATTTCTTCTGTTGAGTTAAATGGTGTATCCAAAAGTCAGCTATGTACTTTTAGTATGACCTGCTTCAACAGAGTATCAGAAGAAAAAAAGATACTGCATATCCTAATTACTGTACCTATGAACTGAGGAAAAAGCACTTGTAAAATTTTGGTGAGGCAAAGGACATAAAATTAACGCAACAAAAAAAGACCCCCAGACTATTACTTTAAAACATAGGCATGAAAGTTTATGGCTTTGAATGTCTGGCTAGTATTTGTGTACACAAAGCTGCATGTATTTCTCTAAAAAGCAAACAGCCCTGTGTAAATGCCTGATTTTGGAAAGTTTTGGACACTTCTTTGGAGCTGCAGATCACCTTCAATTACATATGAAATCCATTAGAAATGAGAGCACCTAACAGGACTTACCATATTCAGCTTAGTACTAAGTAAGGTATTAGTAGAGCTAGAAAAGTAAGGGTGCAATACTACACAGTAACATAGTTCAGCTGAGATGTAAGTGAAGATTTGCACTGGGTCTTCTGAAAGATGGCCAGGAAGCAGTGTTGGCAGCAGTGACAGAATTCATCCTGACATTGGGAAGAGCTGTGTTAATGACTCAGTCCTGATCTTTATAAGTAGAAGCTTTGCTACAGATTTTTAAATCCTGAATCAAGCCTAATAGTACTGCTCTGTAGCTACACACAATAGCAATGTACTTGTTTACAGTCTCTGACTTCATAAGGCATTTATCTCCCTTTTAAAAAAACTAAATTAGCTTTCTGTTACATGTACAAGGAACAACCTCAGGTATTTTTTCTGAGTTGTGTACAGGTTTGTGATATCCCAGAACTTAGCCTACACCTGTGAAAAGCTTTATAAGATACTCAGCATTTTCATATGGAGATCCACATTAGATCGAACGCTAGCAAGACAATTTTCCTTGTACCTTTGTAAATATTGTTATTTAAAGCAATATATAGGATGTAATGTACAATGGAATAGTTATTCTAAATGCAAGGATCACCAATTCATATTTTAACAAAGATTTACTTTTGCAATTCCGTGTTCTTCCAAAATCCTTAACTATGCATTGGCTACTAATACAATGTCCATTCTCTCATGTCTGTTAGAGGGTTATACACTGTATAGCTGTTGGTCAAATAACACCTCCATCTGTGAAGTTACTCAACTTCAGCAGCACCCACTTGGAATGTATGCAGTTGTTCAGCAAGCTAACTTTATGGTAATTTTGAGATGTACCACTGTGTTACCAAAATACTAAATAAAATTATTTTCACATTGCCTTTTCTTACTTTGTGTGTAGCTTTCTAACATAAAAATAAAATTATTTCTGATTTGGAAAATATTACTATTTTAGATATCTGTTGATATACTTTGTTCTGTCTTCTCCTTTGTGGATTTTAAGGTTTTTCTCCATCCTGCCCTCAGCTTCTCAGGTCTTCCTGCTTGTTTACACCTTGCCATCTGTGTTCAGCCAGGAGCAACTTCGTACAGTCAGGAGATGCTGCCGCAACGTCAGTGCTTCTTGTCAGTTCCTAGGTATTTTCTTTCTTTACCAGCTGTGTATGGCTGAAGTCTACACTCCCTCTTTAGTGTTGATAGGCACATTTTTATAGCAAAACCTGCAATGTGCTGAAAAATGCAGTGGTGCACTCAGAAACTAGCATGAAGAAGGCATTCTTAGAGAGATTTTTTTGAGATCATTACAAATACTACTGATAGTAGTTGAGTAGGGAACGAAAAGTTTCTTATCAGCCACATAAGCCAGTACCAAATGTCAAAGAAATTTCTTAAGACTAACTCAGGAAATGGGCTTGATTGCTTTCTTTAAAAAAATCTTGATTTCTATTTTCCATCTGTTTCACTGGAGCAGTTGTTAGAAAAACTATCCTTTTCAAAATGAGGCAAGGTCACTTAACAGCAAATAATGACCATCTCATGAGATTTTGTGCTTGTGCTGTCACTGCCTCCCACATCAGCCTGTGACTGCATCACCATAGCAATACTAGATAAATACATGTTGCTCTTCATGAAGTGAAGTTAAAAGAATTTAAGCAGCTGTATTCAAGACAAGGTTTTTCCTTTAAAATCTTCATGCTCAGCTTGTAGTGAATTCAGTGTGTCAGGAGAGCCACATAGTCATGCTTTCTCTGATGCACTTAGTCCATCTTTCAGAATTTTGGTAACATCTTCCATTAAGGTGAAATAAAGGATTATAAAAAAAAAAATTAAAAAAAATCACAAAAAAGGAAGAATTTAGAACAAGAATGCAGTCTTGGAAACCCAGTAGCTATCAGATTATGCCCTCCATAATAAGGAGGGGAAGCAAGCAGGATGAGGTAGCAGAGATGATATGGAACACGTTTATGCTGTGCAAATCTACGTTAATATTTCTTGTGAAGCCAATAGCTGAACTTGCAGGCTTCAACAGGGGTCAGTACTGTTTCAGTACTGAAATAAATAGCAGTTATGTACAAATGAGGAACAAAGCTGCTAGAAAGAGGAGTGTGTGGGGGGGCAATCTAGGACCTGTGCAACAGTATCAGCATAGTCATGGCATAGTGTAACTAAACTCTAATTCATAACAACAAATTCTGACTAGTTTTGCACCAGACCCAGCATGTTTTTGTGAGTGACAGGGACTGACAATCTCTTTGTAGGAAATCGGTTCAGATTATCAAGTAACCAGAGGCTGGGCCATTGTGAGCTTACATTTTGCCTGAGAAAGGTTGAGGAATTAGCCATGGAAAGTTAACATTTGCCTTTGCTGAATCTTTGCTTGGTTAAATGTTACTCACAGCTCTCATTTGCTCACATGGTGAGTTCAACTTGACATAATGCTGAAGATGGATCTAGTTTTCTCATAAATGAAGAAAAGAATTGGATTCTGGAAAGTGCTGTTACATGGGTGTATGAATCTGTATGCAACACAGATTCAAGTTTCAACATCTTTACAGATGAGTTTTCTCATGTTCCTGTCAGTTGTACTCAGACCAGGCCAAATCACTTAATGGTGAAGTCAAAACAAGTTCAGTGATTAGCACAAATAGCCTGGAGCACTTAAGATGGCTCAGCTGATGCTTTGATAGCCCTCCTTTTGGGGCTTTTAACCAATTTTTCAGACAGCTCCACTAACCAAAAATTGTTTTGTTAGTGTTCTGTTGTCCTAAAATACTGCAGATCTAGATCCACCCTGCAAACAAAAAAAATAGAGATAGCCAAATCCAACAAAAGTCTCAATTCTGTACGCTGTGGACTTATGTCTGTGGACTTATTAAAGGTGCATAAACTGACTGTATAGCTGCACAGGAGATATTTACTGCAGTAGCCAAGTACTAGCAGAGGAAAATCTGTTTCTGAAGTGCAGGAAGATTCAAGCTAGGGAGGTACTGTGTACAGAGTCTGTGATTTTAAGGGAAAGAGGGGTGATTGGTTTATGTTGCCTATACACACAGTCTGTCAGAATTTAGGTGATAAGAATAAACTCTATTAAAAAGGTCCACTCATCTCAACAGCAGGGAACATCATACTAAGAGCACCTGGACCAAATCTTACCTTCACACCAGACTGAAGATAGAATGAACAATTATCTTCCTGAAAACTTTGGGTGAACAAGGGATGTCCGGATACTAACTCCTCACTGCCTGTTAGCTGAAGTGTTAAGATTCAGGAGGTAGCAAACATGGGAAACAGAACTGAGGAATTAAAGCCATACAGAGCCTGCTGTTCTCTCCCTTGCCTTAGTGCCTGGGGACAACATGTAAACATAAGGAAAACCTGTTGGGTGACAGAACACTGGAACAGGCTGCCCAGAGAGCTTGTGGTTTCCTCTGGAGACATTCAAAACCTCCCTGGATGTGTTCCTGTGTGACCTACTTTAGGCGGTCCTGCTCTAGCAGGGGGGGCTTGGATTAAATGATCTTCAGCGGTCCCTTTCAACCCCTAATATTCTGTGATTCTGTGAAAAAGACAGCCCTGAAGTGCCAGTCTAAACACATTTTTTGTGAAATTTTCCTGGAAGGAGAAGGTACACAACCAGATGAAAACACTGCTGGTCTAGAGGATCTGTTCAGAGTGAATCAGCAAGCTTAAATGGGAGAGATTTGTGTCAGAGCTGGATACTTCCGTGCTACACAGTCACATCTTCAGTTGTATGTTGTTAAGCATCCCAGAATGGTGTGTACACTGTAGGATGCTTCAGAACTGCTTTTATCCTCAATATTGTGGGTATATTTTTAGCGATTGACCACCTTTGGTTGGCAAGGACAGTTCTACAAGAATATACCTTATTTCTGGAATCCTTCCTTCTCACAACATAATATCTGTTAAGAGTGTAACAATCACCATGCAGAAACCGACTTTTGATCCTCTCATGGTAACAGATGGGATTTCACATAAAAATGTTTTCTGTTCTAAGAACAACAGAACAACTTTCACTTACTTGGACTTCTTATGATAATTGAAGTGGCGATGTGGTGTAAGACACCCTTGTTCCCAGTAAGAAAGCAAAATTTAAGATGAATTTTGGTTTTGGAAAGCAAATATTATTTGCAATCATCCACAAAACAGTATGAGACAATACTCAATTCTTTGTACTCTGTGAAAAAGTTCCAAGCTGCAGTTTGAAAACTTAATTCTACTGTATATTGTATTTCTAATTACACAGATTCACTATGCAGAGAAAAATAATATTTTATGAAGTTATTAATCTTCTGTGGTTCAGGAAATGTCAATAACTCAATTCAAGTTTAAAAAGAAAAGAAAGGTGCCACCAGAAATTATATTCAGTCTTTGCAATGATTACCTTAATGAAAAATGAGATTCCAACATTAATCTTTGTCTGATTGTTACAAAACTGCTTTCTCCTTCTCCTCATTCATGTATATAGCTACTGAGACATAGAGTCATGCTGCAACTTGTCCCAAGACATAACTACATTAATCTTTCTTTTTCTGGCAGAAGCAAGGAAGAGTTGTACCTACCCTACAGAACAGTATGTCCTGCAGGGAAGCTTTCTGGGCAACAATTCCAGGTGGCACAGGAACAAAAGGGAAATGTTTTCCGCCAGCTTTCTCTGGATAAGCATTCCTTCTTTCAGGTGTCTAACATCCTGCCTGCCAAGCCTGCATCTTCCAAGTATGTGGCAAACACAGTGAGCAGAGGGCAGATCAGACTTTGTTCTGGGCTTTGGTCTGGGCTTTGGTCAGAAACACCACAGAAAATGTTTAATAAAATTAAACAAGAATTAACACCCATAAAGGAGGGAAGCAAAAATTTCCCATTTAGATAAATATCTAAATCAAGAAGGTTCCCCATATAATTATATGATCCTTCAGTAACATTATACTTCAACTGAAACTCTGTATGAAAGAACCCAACCCTACTGCTGCTGGCAGTAAGATGAAGATACTTAACATCTGTGCACACGGATCTACAGCACACTGACAATATTATTATGTGTATTCAATAATAAGGCACAATTTTCTTGGAGTCATCAGCAGAGCCAGAATTTCAAGCATTTGGCTGGCAAGATGTTCACTAAAAAATACTGTTTCACATATCTGTAATGGAAGCCAGAAAAATTCCTTTCTTGTCTTCACAAGCTATCTCTTACCCTAGTACAATACTTTCCTCCTTAAGTAAATAGCTCTAGCCTGTTCCCAGAGGTAAGTGCATACAGTAGTTTTCTTTTATAAAACCATAAAACTATTCAGCAGAACAGAAACTTTTAGAGAAATTCTTGGAATAAATAAATGCTCCATCAATTGTCTGAGTGGCTGAAATTGTGAAAGCAGAATATGATGCAGATGATATGAAAGCAGATACTGACAGTAAGTTCGTCCTCAAGAGAACAGGGGCTTTCTTCTAGAATTTGGACTTTGGATTTTGAGGGCTGGACTAGATGACCTTTGGACATCCCTTCCAGCCTGGATCATTCTATGATTTATGAAAAGTCAATAAATGAAGTGACTGAACCTTTTTAGCTCTCTATATGGCCTCCAACCGGTATCCCGATTGGAATGCAATATTTTCCCTAGAAAAGATGCAGTTAACACAGCTTCCGACATCTTTACATTCATATACAGTAAATGTTTTCGTGTAATTCCAAACAAATGCCTCCCTGAGGATTTGGCATCCCTCACTTTTATTCAGTACTTCCCTGAAATGCACACAGCTTTAGCTGTCAAAAGAATTCTAGTAAGTTACTTCTCTGAACTCAAGTCATATGCATTTTATTTTTCTTTTTCTAAGTGGGCACCTCCCTGCCTTTTGGGGAAATCCATCAAGAGCTGATCATATGCTAACAGAAGCAGTAGTTCTTTAGGCTCAGTATCAAAGAAGACTCTGTATGGACGAAGGAATAAATGTCGGGAAAATTGAGACAGTTCAGAAATGAGAGGGAAAACACAGCAGAAAAGGAGAAATCATAAAATAACAGGCCAGAGAAAATAGAAAGAAATGTCTCATCACATGGAAGAGAATGAAAATGAGGGGGAAGAACATGAGCAGCTGTTAAAGATAATTTGCCCATCCCTAGGTACAATGGCTTCCCAGGGTATTCAAGGGACCACATGTTGTAATTGAGGAATAGACACAGAGCCCTGCACAGAACAATTCATCCCATCTGGCTGCTCTATCTCCACTGACTAGAGAGCATAGCCTACTCGTACTGAACACCTACCCTTTAGGTGATAAGTGTCCCTTCCTTACTACTCACTGTATGCTAGAGACAGATCCTTAGGTCTGCCCTGTTTGGGAACAGACATATCAAGCTGCAGAACGCCTTCAGTGGTTCAGTGAGATTAGAAAAAGCAGTACTGTAAACATTAGCAGGACACATTTCCTTAAGAATTGCAGAAATAACACACACTGATGTCCCCAGGTCATGTTGAAGACTAACACCGGTCAACTAACTGATGTTACAGAATCACAGACTGCTTGTGGTGGGAAGGGACCTCTGGAGGTCAACTCATCCAATCTCTTCCTCAAGCAGGGCCTTCTGGAGCCATCCTAGTCATTCTACCTTCACAATACAGTATATGCATAGCAAATGGTATGTTCACCACTGGTTCCTTTTCTCTTGAAGTTAAATTTGTATGGGAAATTCACTGCTCTCCCTGAGAAGTGCTTTTTCTCAGTGCTGCTCCACTCCCGTGGATGAAAACGGCATTCCATTCTTCACCTTTCTTTAGAAGGCATCCTCAGAGACAGGAAGAGGGGAAGGCTATATAAAAGAACCAGTACTGTCCATCTCCTGCTGGTATGAGCTGGATTTTATGTGACTTATGTACATTTTCTCCCTGCTTCAGTACATAACTGTGCAGTACATATCTGCCCAGAATGATCTGTCACAAGCTTCTTTGCTGCTAAACTGAGCCAGTAAGTCATTTGCATCTTTCCATATGTTTCTGTTTTCTGAACTAATAGGAACCACATGTACTGCTGGCTCTCCCTGAAGACCTGAGCCAGCACAAACAGAGAGGAGGGGAACACGCCACTTGACTTTAGGAATGAGGTACTTGCTTGCCTGCAGGAGCACAATCGGTCCATAACGCTTCACAAGCAAAGGTTCTAACAAAGAGCCTGGACTGTAGTGGGCAGAGGTGTGACACACTGGTGAAGATCCCCTACACCTTTCAAAGGTTCTGATCATAGAAATCATAGAATCATAGAATGGTCTAGGTTGGAAGAGACCTCAAAGCTCATCCAGTTCCAACCCCCCGCCACAGGCAGGGACACCTCCCACTAGATCAGGACGCTCAAGACCTCAAGATCCTTTTAAAGTTTTAAATAGCTCCACAGTGTCTTTGATACTTGGAGTAACAACCAAGCACTACATGCAGCAATCTTACTAATAGCAGCAAGTAGCCATGAAATTTATGACGCTGTTTTCTCACTGAGTTTTAACCCAGAAGTCAGTGTTTACTGTAATGGTGATAAATCCAAGAATCTGCACTGTCTACTCAGTATTAAAAAAAAAAAAAGAATCGTTGCAAAGTATTTACATCAATAAGTGCTTCCAAACATCAAGACAACAATGGCAAATACGTGCCATGTCTTCAGCCAAACTTTGTAGTCAGGATTTAAGAGAGTGTAATGGTTTAAATCAGAACAAAATGGGTCAAAAAGAACCAGCAGGTTAACTTGTCTGTTTCTATTTTCCCAACACATGAGGTTAAGGTACAACACAAAAACTTGGGATTGACACACATGCCAATTAAAAAAAAAAAAAAAAAAAAGAAGTGAGACAGGAATAGAGTTTACTGAGCAAAATCAGAAAAACATGGTACAAAATGCGTAATTACCTTAGCCTATTTACAGAAAAAGCACAGCACAAAGCAGCAGCAAGCAGAAGCAAGCCAGCTGAAAGCCCAAGCCAGAAAACTACAGGACTCCCTCCTTGTCCTATTGCCATCCCATTGGGAAAGACAACACACAAAAACCCAGACCACAGAATCAGCAACCCAAACAGGAAGCCTCCCATGCTACAGTCTGAGCTTCAAGCCCCACAACAGTTTGTTCCAGACAGTAGTTACATTTTTGAAACTGCCATGGCATAACCATGGTATGAATAACAGCAGCAGGTTCAACTCAACCCATGACAGAGAGAAAAAGCTGTAGAAAAACATGTTTGTAAGCACCTAAATCCCTAATCTGGCCATTACATTTTAATGCAGCTTAAAAAAAAAAATACAGTGTATTTAAAATTCAATTTTAATGACAGGAAACAATTACAGTCCAAATTTGGACAGGGGAATTCAGGCCACCAAACAGCACTTAAAAAAAAAAAAACTCTACAAATTAGAACTCTATTTCTTTCCAGTGTTCAGTTTGTGGGTTTCTTTTTCTTTGCTTAAGTATTGATTGAAATAATTTCCATCTATCAAAAAGCATTTGTTTACAGATGTTCACCAAAGCAAGTTTTATTAAATTGTGCCACAGAACTGTCTCCAAGTGCATTAGAAGTGGAGCATGTTTTCAGCTTAAATGCAGGAAGTTCATTGCCTTTATAGTTTTGACTGCTAAACAACAGCACTATTAGAAGAGACAGAATTCAGTGAAATATGACTCCAGGGGAAATAGATTTCAGTAGTAGTGGAGGCATACACAGTAAAGATTTTTTTTAAAAGACCCAGTGTCCTTCCAGATTTTTTTTCTTTTCAATTGCCTATCTCTGGCCAGGCTAGATTTTTTATGATGTTTCTTTCAAGGGGCTGGCCATATGAACCTTTGTCTCCTGCAGAGATCCTGCAAATTTCTCTATTGAAATTTTACCTCCAGACTCGGTTTGAGTCCACTCTTCACAAAGGAGCTCGGACACAGTTAAAGAGAATCTCCCTATGTTGATCTAAACAATTAGTCCACCCTCATTGTAATTCGCACTTGCAGTTGTCAAGTTTTGACATATGACCACTGGATATTGTTATATACACTACCAGAAAGCTTCTCTGTCAGTAGCTTGCAAGGTTTGACCAAGCCACTTATTTTGTTTGGGAACAAACTAAATAAAACATGGTTAAATTTCACAATTAACTAAGTTCCACTTGAAGTCCAGCAAATTTCAAAGACTGACAGGTTACTTTCCTCTCCCAGACAAGCAAAATGGCTTCCAGAAAACAAAGAGCTCGAACTCTGCTGCCATACCCCTGAGAATTATTATTTTTTAATGAAACACTCTGAGAGTCCACATTGCTGTCAGCTGTCTGCAACTTCTTTTCTTTTTTAGCTTGTAATATAGTTAACAAAAAACAGATACAACCTTCAGCCTTGCTCTAGAAGCACATCTTGGAAATTGGACAGCTCTGCTAAAGTCATAATGGAACAAGGGTTTAGGATGCATCTAAAGAGCCATAAACCAAACAGTCTTTAATATGCTATAAAATCATTGTTCATGCATGTGCATGCACTGGAACAACTAATGTTGCACTTTCCTATTTATAGGGAAAGCCAGTCCACTTCAGGAAGACCACACACTGTGTCACATGTAGCACCTGTTAGGAAAGTTCCAGCATGATTTTAACTGCTTCCAAGATCAGTAAATATCCTCCTGCCTCCTTGCTAGAAGGAGTTATACCAGTTAAAATGCTATATCATGCAAAATGTCCTCTAGAAGCCTTGAGCTGGCATCCTAGATAGCAAATTCCTCTCCTTTTCATTCTCCAGTTACAGTCTTGGCCATGACAGAATATGAAATGTAGCTTCACAGGAAGCACAGTACCTCAAATTTAATTTTAAAAGTCTCTATATTGCTGCCAATAACTGTGAGTAATTGCTTGTGCTATCTATAGAGCTCTCCTGCACTGAAAAAGAAATCAAGTGAGAGCGGGTGGCCACTGGGCTGAAGTGCCACCAGACTCCAGGCTCTTTCCGCATTTGTATCTAAAGAGTAAATTTCTAGAAAAGCTTGCAGTGTTAACTTGGTATCTGCATTTATGGCTGCACATCTCCTGAGAAACTTGCACATAAAATACAAACAGCTTCATTCATCTCAGGGTACCATCTTCAGGAACCCATATTTGCTGGGATCCTGCCCATCTGAAGCCCCAAAACTGAGAGCAAATAAGGACGGACAGGCACAGAGACTACACAAGAGGGAGCACCAACTTTGTAAGTCATGTGGGCACATTAGAGCTCTTGCATTCTATCTTTGGCTTCAAGTCCAGTCACCTTGAGACACTGATATATCATGCCCTCGTTAATCACAGACCAAAGCACAGTTCAAATATATCCTCATATCAGACTACCCAAGACTCTAGAACTTACGTGCTCTTTTTATAGAGGAGAAATGTGCAGCTAGATAAAAAGCAGTAAAACTGTAGGTCATGCTTGGGATTTCAGGTTTAAGGAGCCCAGCATGAGAGGTCTCTACACATACTTACTGCTGCAGAGGCATAAAAACGCCAAGTCATAAACAGCAGAAGCATCACTAAATGAGGACCAGTGGGGTAAAATCCCTCCCATTGTAAGGGAAGGTCATGTTCAGGATCATAAATACACAAATTTATGTGACCTGATGAGATACATCACAGAGTTCTGAAGGAATTGGCAGATGTAGTTGCAAAGCCATTCTCCATAATACTTGAAAAGTTCCTGGCAGTTATGTGAAGTTCCTGGTGACTGGAAGAGGGGAAACATGACACATATTTTCAAAAAAGGTGAAAAAGAAGACCCTGGAAATCACTGACCTTTCAGCCTCACCTCTGTCAGAAGATCATGGAACAGATCCTCCTAGAATCTATGCTAAAGTACATGGAGAACAAGGAGGTGATTTGAGACACCCAGCATGGCTTCACCAAGGGCAGTCCTGCCTGACAAACTCAGTGGCTTTCAACAATGGTCTAACTACATCAGTGGACAAAGGAAGACCAATAGATGTCATCTATCTGGACTTCAGTAAAGCCTTTGACACAGTCTCCCAAAAGAATCTTCTAACTTGGAGAGAGATATCAATTTGATTGCTGGACTCTCCAGTGGATACAGAATTGTTTGGATGATCACATACAAAGGGTGCAGATGGATTACAAGTGGTGTTCCTCAAGAGTCTGTACTAGGACAAGTGCTTTTCAATATCTTCATCAAGGACATTGATAGTGAGATTGAGAGCACCCTCAGCAAGTCTGCAGACGATACACAGCTGAGTGGTGCAGTTGTTAAGACTGAAGGATGAGATGCTCTCCAGAGGGACCTGGACAGGCTGATGAAGCGGGCTGAGGATAATCTCATGAGGTTCAATATGGAAAAGTGCAGGGTCCTGCACCTAGATCAGGGCAATCTTCAATATCGATACAGGTGGGGAGATGATGAAATTGAAAGCAGCCCTGCAGAAAAGGACTTGGGGGTGCTGGTGAATCAGAAGCTGAATCTGAGTCTACAATGAGCACTTGCAGCCCAGAAGGCAAGTCACATCCTGGGCTGTGTGCCAGAGGGTCAAGAGTGACGATTCTACCACTCTGTGCTGTTGAGACCTCACCTGGAGTACTGTGTCTGGCTCTCGGGCCCCCAACACAAGAGAGACATAGACCTGCTGGAGCAGGTCCAGAGGAGGGCCATAAAGACGATCTGAGGACTGGAGCATTGTGACAGGGCACACCCAAGTCCCTGCCCCACCGATGATTTGAATGGGGTGCGAAATGGTTCTCCTCCCCCCTCCCCCCCCACCTTTGTCACCAGAGGTTTGGAATGTGGAGTGAAGTAGTTGTGAAGTTCCTTCTTCCCTGGGCTTGAACAGGGAAAGAACAAATCACCCCAGTATGTATATATATATGTATATATATATATATA